>CM031672.1:27719795-27757295 GCA_006182925.3 Reinhardtius hippoglossoides
GTACATCATGCGTTATTGATCGTACATCATGCGTTATTGATCGTACATCATGCGTTATTGATCGTACATCATGCGTTATTGATCGTACATCGCACAGAGGGAAACGTTATCGTACAATTATGATAATTATCCGACATCTGGCCACACTGCTCGGGAGGGACGAGTGACACTGTGTGGAAGAGACTCAGCGTTTAAGTTTTAAAAACAAAGACTGAGGTGGTTTTGTGTGTGTGTGTGTGTGTGTGTGTGTGTGTGTGTGTGTGTGTGTGTGTGTGTGTGTGTGTGTAAAGAGTTAAGTGAATGCAGGCACGAGCATGAACGACAGGAAGTTTGTGTTTGTGGAGAAAGGGAGGGTGAGACTGTGTGAGTGTGTGTGAGGGAGAGAGAGAGAGAGGAGATGGGTAATCAATGAAATCACCCCACGGTCGTATCGACGAGACAAACAGGAGGACATCGAGTCGGGGAAACGATGTCTCCCCCCCCCCCCCCCCCCCCGTGTGTCTGCCGCTCTCGCCTCGACTCTCCTCGCTGTCATTTCGTCCTTCGCTGCCCGAGGCTTTCAGGACGGCAGCACAATGACTATTGATGCAGAGCAGAGCTGTGGCGAGATTACTGTTATTAAGAGAGAATTACAAGCTGAGCAGTCTTTGCTCTGCTCCGAGGAACACACACACAGACACACAACACACACACACACACACACACACACACACACACACACACACACACACACACACACAGATTGAGACAAGAAAACAGCTTCAAGTCCGCGGGGGGGGGGGGGGGTGTCGCTGCCTCTATATATTCTGAGCAGTGTTTCCTTTATCAGGTGAAGTCTGCTTGTTCTAGAGAAGTCTGGTGAAGAACTGATATTTCTCGAATATTTTCTTTAGACTTCCCCCCGTAAATGAATATTAACATCACGAGCACTTCACCGTTCACGATTCTCAGTTTCAGAGCATTAGCTCGAAGTAATTTATAGTGTTTTTTCATAGTTTATTATGATGCAGAATGCTGTTTATTTGAAGCTGGAGTAAAAACACACAGTCTCTGAACTGAGCAGATCCACTAACAAGGTGGTTTCTGGAAAGGAGAAAGTTATTATTATCACTAATGAAGACTAACGAAGTGTGATGCCGAGAGAAACCTCGGCAGTTTATTAACAATGCTATTAGTGAAATATAAATATATATATATATAAATATAATATATTCGTATTTTTGATTGAGTTGATTCATTTTCTTAAATTAGATCGTGTTGACTGATCCAATTAAGCTCCTGTGGTGAATCTCTGATCAGGTACAACTTCAGAAGATACTTTGAACATCTAACAATCACTTTTCTACCTTTACCCCCGAAAGCAACCGGAGGAAAACCCACGTGACGCGAGAATCATATCAAAAAAAACCTGAGAACCGAGCACAAATCAATCACAAACCTCTGCTCTGACGATCCGAGTCTCCGCTGCTCTGCGTCGTCCCGGCTATTTAAATGCTAATCAATTCATTACCGAGGACATCATTATGCTCTCGCTGCGGCTCGCATAAATCATGTCGGTCCACGCAAACGTCCCTGAGAGTGAGAGAGTGAGGGGGGGAGAGAGAGAGAGAGAGGGAGAGAGAGAGAGAGAGAGAGGAGAGAGGAGAGAGTAGAGAGGAGAGGAGAGAGGAGAGATGCGAATAGGGAGAGAGACTAGAGAAGGAGTAGACGATGATAGAGTCATGGAGATACTGACGATTGGCTCTCAGCGCTCTCGTGCTCTATCGTCATCTTGGCTCTCGATAGAGATGCTAGAGAGACAATTCATAGTTTTAAATGAGGCCTGATTGAATCCTCATTCTCAATTTCATAATGAGAGTTTTCCCAATCTACTCCCCTCTCTTCCTCCTCCTCTCTGTCTCCTCTATCTGACACTACTCTCCGTCTCTCCGAGTCAATCACTGCATGTAATGAGAAAGTGAGGAGAGCTGCACGCACACACAGACACACACACAGACACACACACAGACACACACACGTGGGCAGACGTCTCCGAGGTGTAGTCGTGCTGCAGACAATCAGCCACACATACAGGAGTCAGGGAGAAATTAGCTCTCTGTTAATTCACTCCATTGTCTCAATGCATGGTAATTTCTCGGATAGGGGCGCGTGAGCTGTGTGTGTGTGTCTGTGTGTGTGTGTGTCTGTGTGTGTGTGTGTCTGTGTGTGTGTGCGCCATCGTATGAACAAACAGTGCATTACAGGGCTGGGTTAATTATTATGCTAATCAAGCCGCCCCGGGGGCTCAGAGACGTGATGTAACATTCGGAAATAAATATATAAACACACGTCGACACTGTTTCAGTCCGTTTCTGAACGTGTTGGAAGGTGTTTTTTTTTTTTTTCAGTTTCCAGGATTATTGTTCACAAGGAGCCGAGACAGGAAGGAGGAGAAGAACTGAGCTGCGAGGACAGAACATCTCTGCGTCTCTGTCAACAGCGAAATATTCAATTGAATCTATAGCCTTTAACGATTTGGTTATTGATGCTCTGTACCTGGAGATAACTATTATACATGACGTATAAATATAATGCATCTCAGTGAAAGTAGCTGATTTAAGCAAAAATTCTTTAAACAACAGAAACACATCCTCAGAATCTTACTTTGTCAAACCGGTGGAAAATAAACTATCGGGATATTTTTGTTACACCTGTTTTTACAAGCGTGATAATGAAGAGCGACACTCTTCCGGGTAGATCTGTTTTTACGTGAAACACAAAATCGCACAATTTAAAGAAGTCGGTTTGGTGCACACACAAAAAAAACATTGATGTGTAATATTAACACACTGGACTGAAAATGCAGCTGTTGCAGAAACAGTCGTCCGCACTCAGTGACTTCGCCCGGGAGCAAACTAACAGCGAGCGCCTGTCGGGCCCCGCGGGGTCGTTTCAGGACGCGTCCGTCAAACTGACATTGGATTTGGGTCACATTCAGAAACGTCAGTCAAAAAAAATTGGATCTAAGCAAAAGGTGGAATTGAGTAGAGCTCCGTAACCCTCGGAGCCACCCGGGGCCCGGCGGCGCCTTTGAATTCGGTTACAGCCGAGTCGCATTACGGCGTCTGGCTGCGCCCGAGCCGCTGCCAATCATCCTCCCGTGGCGCCGGGCGAGCGAGAGGTGCTCGGCCCCGCGCGCTATGCAAATGACTCGGCGGTCGTCAATGCAGGGGCCAACTGCCAATCAACAAACACAGGCAGTGTGTGTGTTGTGTGTGTGTGGTGTGTCAATGACTGTATATTAAGTTGTAGTGAGGGTGCATGCACTTGTTTTGTGTGTATACAGTTTGTGTAACGTTGTGTTCACTATACATTTGTGTGCTCTCGTGTTTACAGATGTTTGTGCTCAGAATTGAGTGTGTGTTGTGTGTGTGTTGTGTGTGTGTGTGTGTGTGTGTGTGTGTGTGTGTTGTGTGTGTGGATTTATACATGACCTTCTTATACTATGAATGTATTGTGCAGCATTTACGGCCTCGAAACGTGTGCATGCATCCCTAGTGTGTGCTATATGTACATTTAAAGTGTGCACGTTTATTGAAATGCCTGTGTGTGTGTGTGGTGTGTGTGTGTGTGTGTGTGTGTGTGTGTGTGTGTGTTTACGTCAATATGCTCTGACAGGAGTGGAGAATGCAGCAGAGACAGAACACCGATGTGTCGATCGGCTCTCGGCCTCTTCAGGACAGTGGATCACCTACATGTCCAGCTCCTGCCATTTATTTAAAAGAAGAATTCAATCTGTTTTTTTTGCAGCTCAAGTCTTTTCCTTATTTCATCCTTTTTATTAAATCTTGATATTGTGTATCTGGTGGGTGAAGTGAGGCCATTCTACCGCCGTTCGGTTGTTGGGAAATTGGAAAAAAAAAGGAGATATTGAAATGATAAATTATTCAACTACCTGACAGACCTGAAAAACGGTAATTATTTTTATTACAACACGATGGCAAATCATTACAGAGCAGAAAAAACTGAAAAAGGTAAAGTGATCCCAAATCCTACAGAGGAACAAACAAGTGAAGATCAATGTTCCTGTTTCTCTCTTAAACGCTCAGGAGGACGAACGAAGAAACGCGGCTCAATGGCAGCGTAAGGAATAAAGTTAGAAACCTTAAAAACACGCGGCTCCAGATGTTTCCTCTCGCTGCACCTGAATCATATTGTTAGAAACAACGATAAAGAAATGTCCCATTCTCTCATGTCTCTTGCTGCCGTGTTCACAAACTCAGTTTTGCCTTTGCTGGGAGTTTTTCCATTGTTGTGTTTCCGCGCTTCTTAGAGCAGTTGTGTGTCTTTCACCTTCAGCTCGGTCCGTCTGGCCCCGCGACAGGAGCAGCAGTCCCACTTGGATCCAAACCAGAACAATTAGTCCAAGGGCCCTTTTCTTACACCCAGTGCAAAGCAGAGCCAAGCTCGACTAAAACGTTTCTGCCACCGATGCAGTTGTCATTTTCCCGTCCGGTGCAAAAGCACTGGTGCCCACGGGCGTGTCGGTCCCACTGACGTGTGGTCAGGCGCGTTCCAGCTTGAGGAGTGTGGCAGGCAACTGCACTGCGCCAGACGAAAACCTAAACCAGTGACGCAGTGATTCACGTTTATTTTAAGGGGATATTAACAGCTAATATGTGCTTACATAGGCACGATAAACACACAGATTTGCAGCTTGTGCACTGAAGACGTTTTCAGGCATGACCTGCGGATAAAGTCCAGAGAATCGAGTGTCTGGACTTTACCTGTGCACGACAGCAACAAATCCTCCACATTATTCAGGCGGGAGGTGGAGCAGCCGGCTGCAGCAGGCAGAGACAGGGAGTGACGTAGTAACATGGAGATCATGTGACTTTCCTTTCCTTCCCTTAATGCACTTGAGCAACAACCCTCTTGGACTGATGCATCATGGGTCCTGCTGATATTTTCTTTCTTCACCGGTTCACAGTTAAATCCATTGGGTTTTTTTTTCTGTGCCTCTGTGAAAATTAGCATCAGACATTTATCACAAACCTCATTAGAGATCATCGTTTCGCCGAGCGCAGCCGGAGATCAGCAGCGCGCCTCGTGCCGGACGTGAACAGATGTTCCCACCTCCGCCCCCCCCCCCCCCCCCCAGCTCCAGAGAACCTCCAGTCCAGATGATGAGGAGGGCTTGTGCTGTGTGAGACACTTTTCAAACACGCAGCAGATTCTCATTTTGGTGCTTCTCATAAAGTAAAACTGGATATGCAGTATATACTTGTCGTATACACGTGTCCGTCAAAGGCCTCAAGCACCAGGTGCATGCTGGGTACTTTCACTTTACGAGCAAACCCTCCATGTGTGAAATAACTGTAAAACGCTTCAAACTAGCTGGTGCAGAATTGATCGGCGACCGAAGCCGTGGAATCAATGTCCTGCCAATAAACGCCCCCCCCCCCCCCCCAGCCAATCACAAGTCAGTCCCACCTGTCAATCATGTCCCAGCACCGATCTGAACAGACACTTGCATTTAGCTGCTTTGTGCCCAAGAGGACGATAAACGGCCGTTTAGAAAACGTGAACAACTTAAAAGTAAAGTAAAATAAATAAATAAATTCTAAATAAATAATAATGACGTACAGAGGTGAAGTAAAGATCAGCAGCTCGAACTCCTGGTTTTATTTTTCCTGCAAATAAATCGTATTATTAATTCAACCTAGTTTCACTCAGTTCCGTCTTCCACGCCGCCGCGGCAGTTTCACCGTTCTGACCTTAACATGGAATCATAGCAGCTTCACTTCCTGCACTTGTTGTAACATCGGTCCCACTGGAGTCTCATTACAGCTTCGCTCCGGGCGTCGCTCGTTACTTTCCCCCCGTCATGTTTTCTCAGCCGTTCAGCAACAAGACACAAGTGTGATGTTTAACCTCTTCTACAGTAAGAGCAGGTGTGTGTGTGTGTGTGTGTGTGTGTGTGTGTGTGTGTGTGTGTGTGTGTGTGTGTGTGTGTGTGTGTGTGTGTGTCCCGTCATTGAATCAAACGAGCAGATCCTGCAAAACTGAAACATCACTTTAAGGGCAGAGAATCCAGTGCGACTGTTTCCCGTGTTCTAATGGTTTCATTCCCCGACACCAACAGCGGAACAGACGATGAAACATATGGAACGGAGACTCAGGCCCAGAAGGGATAATTCACACCAAAACACAATCTGCATTTTTCCAACCGCTTCCTGGACCGAGCTGCAACCTGATCCTCGGGATGAGTCACTGGTGTTAATGTGCCCCGAGGGTCGTCCTGCACAAACCACACAGTGGGGAAACACGATGTTGCTTTCTGCATAAAAGCTTCGAGTGAATCACTGAACACAAAAAACCGTCAAATTCTGGCACGAGAAAGAAAATGATTTGGAACTTTTTCAAGCCACAACTGATTAATTCCTGTGAAGACTTATCGAGTTTCGGTTTTCACTTGAGGTCGTCTTCGATTAACATCTGTTCCGTCTCGTTTGACGATTCAGTCCCTTGCTAACTGTTTTCCTAAAATGCAAGACAAGGGTTTAAAGTTTTAGTAAACTTAACATTTAGCTGCAACACAGAAAACCCAATTAGATGAAAGCAATGGAACAAGCGTCTCTGGAGCTCCACTGATTTACAGAGGGCTGATTAAAATCACCGAACTAGAAAGGCACTCTGTTTTAAAGTATTAATTAGACTCGTGTGTATTATTTTGTGTCTTTTATCTGATTTTAAACTTGTTTTTTTATCTTTTTTTGATGTACTGCTTCCTCTTGTTCAACGAAAGTAAAGGCTTTCTATTCTATTCTATTCTTTTCTATGAACTTTTCACGGAGATATCAGTGTGTGTTTACGTTTTCTGACATTTTAGTTTCCTGTACATATTAGTTTATGGTTAAGCTGTAAAATATGAAGCTTCCACTACATTTCCTTTTTTTCCATAAGGTTTCAATCAGCAGTAGAAATTCTCTCCCCCACAAAATCCATATCACTCGGGCTCCGTTCTTTTCCTCTTCACAACAGAATGACACAAACCAGGTTTCCCTGTGAGAACACAAACTTGTTTACTTGTGACAGTCGAGTCGAGATAGTGACGAACTGTCCGAGCTGGATATCACCGACCTGCTCGCGCTCGACAGGAGGAGCTGATGAGGCATTTTGTCCCCGGATGAGATAAACACAGCCAACGGCAATGAAAACCCCCAAAACCTGTTTGTGGTGAAGTAAGTGAAGTTACACAAACTAGCACGTGAGAGTGAACTCGACTGTTCATCTGAAATGAGGAGAGCTGATGATTCAACGCACCGCCTGGTTAACAATGTCCTAAATCTGTCAGAAAGTAAATGAAGGGGAAACATATCAACACTTCCTTCTGCTTTATTCTGCTGTTACTTCTATAATAAGTGATGAACAGTTTGATTTAAGTAGCTTAATATTCTTTTTTTTTAATGTTGAAAAGCTGTACATTTATTTTATTAATGCAAATATGTGGTAAATGGTGTTTATTTATATTTCATATTTCCCGTCGTGATGACCACTCGCAGCACTTTACAGCCTCGGCATGCAGAATGGGGGATGATGGGGATTGAACTGGCAACCTTCTGGTTAGAGGGCGACCCGCTCGTGACCCTCAGCCGCCAATATAGGTAAATATAGGAAAATATTTTCTACTCAGGTATGCATCAGTATTTTTGTATCAGAATTCTCTCTCTATATATATATATATATATATACATGTACCACAAAATATACTGCACGTTGGGTTTCTACACATTTCATTTTCATACAGGCTGTTAGACAATTACTTTCTGAATGACTAATACGTCCAGTCCATGGAGTAAAGTACTTTTCAGTCTTGTTCCATCTCTCACCTCTGACGAGAGGAACAAGTGTCCGACGGAGTAATTCATCACACGTGACCTCTGCTCGTGCTGTAATCTCGACATATGGGCTCCGTGCTCGTGCTGTAATCTCGACATATGGGCTCCGTGCTCGTGCTCGAAGTGTTAATAAATTGGCCAGGCGTGGGATTTGGACGAGGACGGCGACGAAAATACGAATTAGCCCGGAAACAAAACAGGCTGATGACTGGTTCTTAATTAGCTGTGCGACACCGAGCGTGTGTGTGGGGGAGAGAGAGAGAGAGGGAGAGAGAGAGGGAGAGAGGGAGAGAGATAGAGGGAGAGAGAGAAGAGGGGAGAGAGAGAGGAGAGAGAGAGGGAGAGAGGGAGAGAAGAGAGAGAAGGGGGAGAGGTAGGAGAAGAGGAAGAGAGGAGAGGGGAGGGGATGAGGTGATAGAGAGAGTAAGTAGAAGTAGGGGAAGGAGAGAGGAGAGAGGAAGAGAGCGAAGAGGGCGAGCAGATGGACGGCGGAGAGGCTAGTGTAGAGGCGGAGTCGGAGAAGATGAGAGAATCGACTGAGACGGACCGAGGGTAGAACAGATAGTACGAGAGAGACGCTGGGCCTGATGGAGCTCTTAGGGAGAAGGAGCTCGAGAGGAGAGAGGAAGAGAGAGAGACGGAGCTCCTGGCTGTAATGTTCACGACGGCTCGTTCATGCCACTGATTTGTGTGTTGAATCCCTCTTTCACACACTCGTGCTGCCAGACACACACAGCTGGTGTGACTCTCCATCATAAACACACACACTCCTTCATCCTGCTCGCGTGTCTGCAACCAAACAACCCGTCTCCGTCTCCTGTGGATTCAGACACGGAGCGTGCGTCATCTTCCGTTTCCCCTTCAAACCTCGAACATCCTCTGGTGCTCGGGCCCCGGACGCCGGCACCAGTTAAACTCGGAGGATTCATTATGAACTTCCTTCGCTCAGTTTCTCCCCCCCAATTCTACATTTTATTATAAAATATAATCCTGGGAAATCTCACTCGCATTGACTCAGCAGCCGGGCTCCTGGGAGCGGCCTGGTTCTGCCGCAGCGTCCGACCCTGTCAGCCGGCGATCGCTCCACTGGAGCGCCGGGACCGTTACACTAACTGACACGGACGTGAGATTCAGGAGGACAAATGTTTTCTCAGGGGCGAGAGCTGCTCTGCAGGGTAAAATGATTTTATTAAAACCACCGAGGAAGTCATGGTTTGGTAAGATTACACAGAAACTACTACTGACTCTGAGGAAGGACGTCATACGGGTCGGGGAAGAACCTGGATACGGATCTGGATCTCCACTTTCTTCAACATCTCATTGATTTTGGATCTTTATGAAAACAAATCAGCCTCATAAAGACGAATTAGAGGACTGATGATTATAACTTTGAGCAATTTGGTGCAGATCCAAATAATAATCCAGATGTAGTGAATTTAAACCGAACCACACTGGTGTGATTGATGTGGGGATCCGGGTAATTATGATGTTTATACCGTGGTTTGTAAATTAAAAAATTGAATTTGAGACTTTTAATAGAAATGAAATGACAACCTGTGCTGTACCAAATGTGAGGTTTTCAGAAATGAAATTAAACTTAGAAGACATAACTGCAGGAAATGACGAGGCCGATCTGAGCAGGAACAAACCAGAGCAAACACACAAACACACAAATGTGTCGCTCGTGCTCATTTTAATATCCTGCTTTAGTCTCTATGGACACAAATCCAAAAGATCCTTCTGCTTGTTGTTCCTTGTAAATGGTCTCTCCTCCCTCATCAGTCTCCCGTTCATCTGATCTGATCTCATCTCTCCTCCGTCAGTCTCCGTCTCTCCTCCTCCCTCCCTCCGTCCGTCCGTCCGTCCCGCGAGCCAAACTCCATCTATTCCCAAAGTGCTTCTATCAAACAGGTTTGTCAGAAAGTGCTTTGCGGAGATCAGGGAACAGCAAATACAGATTAGAAGAAAAACAAAAAGATAAAAGCGAGGAAGTACGAACACGTCTCGGATGACAGGATAAGGGTTAGATGGTGTGTGTGTGTGTGCGTGTCTGTGTGTGTGTGTGTGTGATTGTGAGCTTGTTTTGATGCTCTGCCTGACTACACACTAACCCAACGGGGACTCGTGTCATTGTGGGGACAAGAACGTGACGCCCCCCCCCCCCCCCCCCCCCCCACAGGTAAAGACGGTTTCTGCAGGGTTCAGGGTAGAATTGGTTTTGGTCACAGTGGGCAAGGGGCTGAAGAAGACAGGGAAACCAGTTTGAGTGTGTTTTCCCTCTCCCAGTCTCCCCCCCCCCCCCCCCCCCCCCCCCCCCCCCCCCCCCCCTCGTCCTTGTGGAAGCTAATAAAGTCATAATTGCCACTTAATGTAAAACCTGTTAAAATGTGATCAAATATTTACGAGATTGGTTTGGGAAATGTCGCTGTTAATCCTCTGTTGTTTAATAAAGTGAGTTTCTCAGAGCAACAGCAGATTTTAATGGAACAAAACCAAAGAGCAGTCAAATATAATTGGACATAGAAATAAAGCGAATGTCTCCGTGAGGGTTTGATTTAGGAAAAGATGAAGAGACAACTTCTCTCCACTGAAGCTGCAACAATGGAAACCCGGGGCTGAGAGAAAAGAATATTCACAGTGTTCAGCTGTTGTTGGGTGTTCGATAGTTATTAATACATAATTGTCTCCGTGTCACAAACAACAAATTTTACATTTTGCATCAGTCGACCCTCTAAGAGGATACAACTCTTCTCGTGAAGCTCAGCTCGGCATCAATTCACTGGAGGAGAAGATGGATGAAATGAGAGCTGCTCCAAAGGGAAGACAAAATATCTGGATCACCCCCCCCCCCCCCCCGGCTTTACTATTGGTCATAAACTCTGCCTCTGCCATGTTAGCATATGGGACATGATGAAGTAGATGCGATATAAGTTTTAATCAAGCGTGTTCCTGAAGTTTGATTTACTGGCAAGACGTAAATATCACGACTCCATTCCATGACCAGTGCTGCACAGACTCTAAACTATCAGAGCAAGATGGGGGGGATGTTTTGTCTTCCTTTCCGCGGAGATGTGTTGTCCGTCTTTATTTACAGTCTACGCTCACAGGGAAGTTATTATTAGAAACACTTTTGTTTGTATGCACAGTGGAACCTTGTTCAGACTCAGTCTGACATTGTCCAACTTTGCTCAGTCGTCATCTTCCTATTTTGTACTTTGTGCACTTTGAGTTGAGTGCTGTCATCCATACACTCTGCAGCCTCCATATGAAATAATAATAATAACTTGAATTTATGGAGCGCCTTTCACGAGACCCAAGGACGCTGTGCATGTGTCAGTAAATGGACAAAATGTCACATCACAGCTGGAAATCTGCCTCCTCCCTCTTTTCTCTCCTCCCTCTCTCCCACTGGTCATTGTTTGTTTGTCTCTTCTGTTCATCAACACTGGTGTGTGTGTGTGTGTGTGTGTGTGTTGTGTGTGTGTGTGTGTGTTGCACCTTCCCTGTTACAGTACAGTGTTAATTAGTTCTGCCTTTTCAGTCTCTGTTGCTGCCGCAGTCGGTTAACGTCATCACACAGAGCCACACTTTATGTCCCAGTGAGTAAGTGTGTGTGTCCGTGTCAGCGCACGTGGGTGTTTGTGTTTATTGATTCAATGCGAGTCCTCTGCTGCATGCATCCCTGCGTGTGTCTGAATCTGCACGTGTGTGTGTCTGTCGCTGTGTTTACGTGCCTGTATCTCTGTGTGGTGTGTGTGTGTGTGTGTGTGTGTGTGTGTGTGTGTGTGTGTGTGTGTCTTCCCTGCAGCTGTGTATTCATGCAGGGACTGAATCTGCCGGCTGCTGCTGCTGAAAGCTGCTGTCCACTGCTATTCAGGACCAATACAAATCAACACACACACACAATCACCACACACACACACACACACACACACACACACATTCTTGAGGATCTTCTTTTCTTACGCAAGGCATCGGTCACGTAATAACTGGTCTCCAATTTAAACTTTCACTCTGAAACCTTCACGTTTACTCTTATCATCTTGATTTGCTTCCAATTTATTTATTTTTCTTAATGTTGCTACAGGAAAATGTGGTTCCCCTCATTCCTCCAAAGGAAATGATGTAATAACACAGGTAACATATGCTTAAAAACAAAGATACTCAGAAGATAAACCTTTAGCAAAAAGGACCGTCACCGAAGCAACTCTTAAATATGAAGTATGAAACTATCGATATCTGTTTAGTTATTCCGTTTCAGTGCCGACTGTCCAGTAGAGACGTTGGTCTCTCACTCTCTCCTTTCTTCTTCTTCTTTCTGACTGTGGGACTTTACATTCTACACTGACACTCAGATCTCACATGGTGGCTGGACCTCTTTTGGTGGGTTTAGCGAAACACAGAAAAATCCAGAAGGAGGATAAGACGCCAGTGCACCGGAGGAAGATCCCACCTCCGAATTCTTAGAGAACCGCCGACGCAACATCATATATCCGGTTTCTGCAAATTGCTGAATGTAAAGATACGTGGATGTTGCATTCAAAGACCAATGACGTCATTTTCAAGGCATTAAACTCCTCCACACTGAAATCCACCAGAGAAATGTGCTCCTCAGGTCGAGCAAATAGAGACGAGTAAACCAGATACACACACACACACACACACACATCAGTCCACTTCCATTGTTCACCCGACACAGGACACAGCAGCATGATGACAACATTTGTGTGTGTCTCTGTTTTCCTGCACCTCTGGATTCCTCCACTGCAGCACCGGGGGGGGAACTTCTGTCATCGGCACCATTAGCGAACTACAGCACGGTGAAAATAATTCAATGACACCATGTTGCTCCTGCAGCTCCGTGACAAAGCATTAATCACACACTGCAACACCACGGTGCAGAGAGAGAGAGACCCAGAGAGAGCTCACACACACACACACACACAGACGAGTCATCCAATCAGACAGACGCTCAGAGAAGGAAACACGCTGCGTGGAACCCTCTCAAAAACTTGTCTCATTTCCAGGGAAAGGGACTTCAGGGTTTCATGCATCAGGGTTTTTCTGCTCATCATCACAATAATGCTACGCTAGTAATGGTTGAGTTCATCGGAAAAAAAGTTCTTTCAAACAAATGTGAGGAAAGAAAAAGAAATTGGGGAAACGGGGGGGGACTGAAAGGAAGAGGACGACACGCTGAGAATAAAAGTTAATAGACAGTGTGAGGAAACAAAGATGAAAGAAGGAGAGTTGAGAGTGATTCCAGTGTGTGGAGTATATTATTGAGCAGATCTAACAGAGAGAGAGAGAGAGAGAGAGAGAGAGAGAGATGATTGAGGGAGTGAAAAGATGAGAAGCAGAGGTTGGGGGGGGGTAAGGAATTGCTTTTCATCGACTTCCTCTCTGGAAAGGGAAAATTAAATGCACACGCGCGCGAACACAGCTATTGTGGGATAAATGGCAACAGGGGAACTTAACGATAATTGAGGTGGTTTCATTGGAAATCACACCGTGACTACACACACACACACACACACACACACACACACACACACACACACACACACACACACACACACACACACACACACACACACACACACACACACACACGTTTACCAGATAGACACTACTTAATAAGTCCGACTGACCAAACGAGAAACACTTGTAAAGATATCTCAATAAGTGCAGGTTTTCCTCCAGCGCCGACATCTCCGTCGAGATCGTGAATGGCCCATCCTACATTCTGCTCAGCGACTCTGAGCTGCTGCCGCTCTCTGGTAGGTTCAGAGTCCGTCGCAGAAGATTGAACAGATTTAGAAATGAATTTATCTCAGCTGCTATAAAGCTTTTAAATAGCGGCAGATAAATTGTTGCATTAGTCCTTATTTGCGCTGGTATTCTCAGAATCAGAATCAGAAGTGTTTATTGCCAAGTAGGTTTACACCTACCTGGAATTTGCCTTGGCATTCTTCCAGCTTGTTAGTACATATGTATTTATTTCAGTACTTTTAAATTAGATTTCATTTATTTTTATTTTATGATGTGTGTTGAATGTAAGTTTGTTTTATGATGCATGGGTGTATTCCCATGTATGACCTTTATTGGGACAGTAAAGTTAATCTTAATCTAGTACTTTTGTTTATGGCCAAATATCTGCAGAACCAATGACATTTTCAGGGTTAGGGTTAGGTATGCTGGTATTCATATATATATATATATTAATATTAATACAGCGTCACATAGCTGCCTGCCTGGAGATGCACTAAACTCCATCTGATCTCAAAACTAAAGACAGTTTGTACTTTTAAAGCCACGATATGTAAAAACATCCACAGCTGAGACACTTCAGGACAGTCAGTGACTTTATCTATTTACAGGGTCGAACTTGTGTCCCAGCACAGAGCAATAAGTACAGAGAGATGATCCTGTCTTATCTTTTTATTCGTTCCTGCAGAGGATGAATGATCCCGTCAGAGAAAGTTTCTCAGACAGAGCCCGGGACCATAAAGCACGTCTGCTCTGCTCCTGCGTTTCACAGCTCTCTCTCATTCCGGGGATGGATTCTGATAAGGTGTCCTGACCGGAGAGATGGAGGCGGACTGGATGAAGACAAAGCAGCGTCTTTTCTTCTGTGATTAACTGCATGTCCGCGGGGGTGAAAGGATTTCTGCTGTGAAATGAGTGAAGAGTTCTGGTTCCGAGCCCAAACCAGAGTTTCTCAAGGCCGATACTGAAACTGTTAGGTTATAGGTTATAACCAAAACATCACAGAAAACCCACAAGTTCAAATTTCTCAAAGATCTCAAAACCCTTTACAAAAGAGTGAAGATCCTCTTGATGAGAGGAGACAGACAGGCTGAGACAGACAGGCTGTGACAGACAGGCTGTGACAGACAGGCACAGACTGATAATCACAGACGAGTTTGACTGTAGAATACTTTGCTTCTGGAAAAATCACAAATCAGATGTTTTCCTGTCATTTTTCATGTTGGTTAAAGGTTTGTTTGTCCCTGCTCCGGTCATTGCTTGGGCAATTATTTATTTTCAATACACATTATATTATATATATTAGCTCATGAATTACAAATATCAGAAATTTGTAAGAAAGCACATGTTGTAAGTCATCTAACATCAATTAACCCGTTTGTGTTCAGAGGATCGTTTTGTTCTATGTCTCCAGTTGCTTGTAAACATGAATATGTAAAATGTTGTAAACCTTTAACAAAATATGATAATATTCTGCTATAATTCAAAAATATTGTCAATCAATATTCACTTCTGATAATGCAGAATAATAGTATGATGCAGAATAATACTATGATTATGTATATCTGTGATTCAATGTGATTTTTTTAAACAGGCAACCGGAGCCGATGAAGCAGAATAACAACACTAGTATATATATTTATCTTTACTCTATTCACTGTTTGGCCAAAATTTAAAAACCTGTTTCAATACATTTCTGATTATGTTAATGCTCGACATGAAGATGATCTTGGTGCCGGTAGAATAACCTGATCCCGGTTCCACTGGTCGTAGCTCAGCAGCTGTGGCAGGTCTCAGAGGAAGCCGCTCCAGCTGTGGCTAACAGCTGTAATGGAGCCCGGTGGATGGAAGCTGCAGCTAAAATGACTTTAATGGATAAAAAGTGGGCGACTGGTGGCCGAGGTGACCGCCTCCTTTCAGCTGGTCCCAGTCCCTGGTGGGAAAAGGCTTTGTCCAGATCTGAAACCCACGTAAAGTCCGTTTTCTGTATTAATGAAGACCATGATTGTTCCAGAACATGAAAGCACCACTATGCTACCTGTTTTTTTACCTTGATATATAGCATCTTCAAAATTAGACCATAGGGTCTGTAAAGAGGGCTGAGAGGTTCCTCCCGAGATCAGCTGATTACTCCACATCAACAACAACTTTCTGAGAGCCCCCCTTAAATTCTATGATTGACGAAGAGACCGCGGTGACACCGTGATCTGGCAGATCTCCGGTGAGAAGAACTGACCGAGGTGTGGCTGTAGTGCAGTTCACAGGAGACGGGATGGATCTGTGGTTCTCTCCCTCAGTTCCTCTCTCACACACACACACACACACACACACACACACACACACACACAAGGATACGCCCACCAGTCAGACACACACACGCAAACCCACACACACACGCAGCCTTGCCCACTGGCACAAATGAACACACACTCACTCACGCATGAACAAGCAAATACAGGCAGTTATGAAACAGACACAGACACCGTCTTCCACTTCACACAAATTCAGACACACGCACACACAACACACACACTACACACACACACACACACACACACACACACACACACACACACACACACACACACACACACACACACACACACACACACACACACACACACACACACACACACACACACACACACACACACACACACACACACACACACACACACACACGTTGTGAGTCTGATATTTGAAGCCGCATCGTGAAAAGTCTCGTCAGCAGCTGAGAAATCCTGATTTATGAATGAAATATTACAGTTAGTGACGTCACGGCTCCGCTAGGCACAATTAATGCAGACAAATACAAAGTCAAATTACGTTGTTTTTGAATGAAAGGTTAAGACACTGATCATTGTTTGAAATCCAATTCTGTAGACTTTCATTTAATAGATCTGCACAATGTGTCAAATGAATTCATCAGGGAAACGGGACGAGGTCATACCTCGCCTGTGATCGACACATCTGTCGGTTTACCTCGATAATAACAAAACTAAATATGTCATCTTATGGAAGAATTTGATGAAATGATCATGATTTTTTTGCTAAAATATGCCAGAAGCACCTAAATATCAATGTGTCTGTACTTTGCCAGTTGAGCCGACTTTAAAACTGAGAACGACCCTCAGAACAGAAGATGAAACCATATTCAAATCTGTTGCCTCTGCATCTGCATCCATGAATGATTCCTTGGGACATTGGTGAAAATAAGAAAATCCCATTCAGTGTTTTGGGGGGAAATCCTGCTGACAAACAAACAAACAAACAAACAAACAAACCGAGTGACGGAGGGAAACGTTACCCCACGTGGTGCAGGTAAGAAGAGCATATCCACTTCCTCAGGCACCGCTACACCACTGACTGTCATACTGGTCAGTGAATCAGCTAAATGCTTTAAGGACATGCGTCTGAAATGGGTTTAAAAAAGGTATCAAATAGTTTGTGTGACCTGCTGAGAAATTAATTTTCTCTCGGTGGATCAGAAACCCATGTAAGTGGGTCTTTTACGGATAGTCTGTCCTTTATGTGCCGAAGCCGGTGGAGATGACGGAGAAATGATCCTTCAGGGGGAAGATGTGAGGTGTGAGGAGAAGAGCCGACAGGGTGATGACAGGCAAGACCGAGCAGCTGCACGCACGCACACACACACACACACAGACACACACACACTCCTTCACAACCCATCAGCAGGAGGAGGTGTGTAACAGCGGCTCCTGCAACAAATCCATGTTGTAGACACAGCCGAGCGTGTCGGACTATCACCTGTGGCTGCGAGCGTGAAAATGACAGTGTTCCCTGCTTCCCTCCTCTCCCACATCCCACTAGTGACCCACTGAGTGCACCAGACTATCCCCCGGTGGAGTGTGAAGATCGGTGTTTGAACCCGAGTCATTACAGAGCCAGGGCAGATCTGTGCCTCAGCCAGGAAACACACTCGTATACGTGCGGATGTAACAAACCACAACTTTAACAAAGCGCTGTGAAACAACCATGAAAACAGAAAACTCCCGCAGATCACTCGATACCATCGCAGCCACGTTCAAATCCCCGGACGTGTTTGCAGAGGCACAGCTGATGAACATACAGGTCGACAAGCAAAAGGGAAAATATTAAAACTTTTCTTTTATCCTTAATTTCCAGCTTCCGTTTCATAGATCCAAATCATAGCGAGAGTGGAGATAAATCCACTTTACCCTTGTTCTGAACCATCGAGCGAACCGAGCAGAACAGCTACAGCTGGAAGATGATATCAGGCCTTGAGCAGATAAGACTCCGACACACGGCGATGAGCAAACACCTCCGCCCTGTAAAGGGATCAGGAGGCCGGGAGGAGTTCAGCCTGAGGTCGGCTGCAGTTCACCTGTCGGAAACCTGGAGAGCGGACACTCTTCAGACTCAGATCCTTTTAAATGAAGGTTTGAGGTGATGCCTCTCATGACCGTCGGACTCTGATATTATCTGGTTTCCTTCAAATTCTGCCGGAGCAACCCGAGCCACTGCTGCCACTGATCAACTGCTTTGGCAGAAATGTTATTTCTTTTCATATTTCTCCGAATAACAAATAACTGTAGTTCTCTGAGGTGGATCTCATGCGACAGCAGCCGATCACCTCCAAACTACACAAAGTGCTTCATGACTTTAGGAAACTTTAGCTTGGAGCTTTTTATTCCTATAGGAACTTTTTTTAAAGCAGCTCCTGCAGATTATTGTTTTTTCACGCGTTTCCACCACAGGAAAGTTACAACAGGGCAAAGCTCTACAAGGAAAACACAGACTAAGGAAAGATTTAAAGTAGGGATGCACCGATATGGAAATTCTTGGCCGATACCGATTCCGATATTTAAAACAACAATCTAGCCGATAGCCGATACCGATATTTGTTTATTACTTGAATAATATGAAAAACAGAAAAAGTGACAAGTGTAACTTTAGATGCCATGGATGGACATAGACACCTATTCAGCCAAACATGTAACAGTATCACCAGGCCTACTCAAGACATCATCTCAACTGTAAACAGATGCTTACAGAACACTAGCATAAACCCTTAATGCCATATACATTCAAGTCAAGATGCAGTGCTACTACTAGCCTGCTGTGCAACACAACACAATAGGAGGCTCTGATTACAACAAATAAAATACAAATATTTTTCGATGAAAACTGCCTGCCATACAACTACCTACTCAATGACAAAAATGTTACTTTCTGTACTTACAGTAACATAGAGTAGACCAATACAAATATTATATTTGTTAAATTAAATAACAGCCCAATAAAAATATTCCTCCGCGCCGGTCAGCCCGCGATTCTCCGCTTGTTGTTGTATGTAACCCGTTCAATGTCGGGTGTCGGGGGTAAATGACGTATTCTCCAAGCAAGCCTTTACCCCCCCCCCCCCCCTCTCTCTTTTTATCTATATGACTGCTTGTGTGGCTGTAGTGGATGGGCAGAGGGGGACATTTCATTATGGGATTGGGAAAATTGGGAAAATTAAAACTCCAGGACAACAGAAGGGGAATACAAAGTATGGGATGCATATTTGATCATTTATATCATATAAATATGTCATTTATGTAAGCTATTTTATTTAGTGACTTTATTGTTGAGGGTTGATGTGTAGTTCCTGTTGTAAGCGGGTTGTTTGCATAGACTGTATATTGGGACTCTTATTTTGAAAGGGGGTTTTAGCGGAAAGGGGTGCTGTGAACAGGAAGTTGTGAAATGTGTGATTCAGTCTGTTTCCTGGCGCGATGCGCTCGCTCGCTCGCCGAAACCATCGGTGAAGGGCGCTAGCGCGGCGCGGCGCAGCCCATGTGAACCGCACAAAGGTTTAACAGGGGGGTGGAGGGGGGGCGCCTGGCTTTCCTTGGCGCTGCGCTGCGCTGCGCGGCGCGACGCGACGCGCTGCAGAAAACATACCAATGAATATCGGAAAATGTTATCGGTGAAAGTCAAGTTTATTACCGATACACCGATAACAGTAAACGAGGCGAATATCGGCCGATACCGATATACGGCCGATAAATCGGTGCACCACTAATTTAAAGAAAGGAAACGTTTTACCGGCTATTGCAGAAATTGTCCGGCTCTGAAACCACTTCCTGTTTGGGGGGGGTCAAACGATTTCCCCTGAACTTAATTGAAATCCTGGTCCCTGTGGTGGCAAAGCAAAGGTCCCAGTGGTTCTTGGGGTAAAGTTCCTGTGCTGCAAGATCAATATCTTCATGCATCCACATTTATTTCTGGACGATATGTGTACACAAATATAATACAATATAAAAAAAGTACTTGTACTATCATGGCACCTGCCGTCTGACGCTTGGGGACAACAGACGGAGACAGGAAGGAAAACAACAGACGCAAAACTGCTCAGGAGGAGATTTACACAATACTTCAACTTTATATGCGTCATGTTTTTCTGATTGTCTAAGTCTTCAAAACCATTAGTTTTTATTTGGCAAGTATAATTGGAAAAAATGCCACATGTTACGCAGTCGTACAGGTTTGTTCTCACATCTAATTTTCAGTCCGTTTATATGTAAGTGAACCGTTATTAGACTTCCAGTAATTAAAAAAGCCGCTTGCATCATCCACCGTTTTAATAAAGAAAGAAATAAACACACACACACACACACACACACACACACACACACACACACACACACACACACACACACACACACACACACACACACACACACACACACACACACACACACACACACTCAGATACAACCTCATTTCACATTCACTACCGTGGAAATGATTAGTTTGGCAGTGTGCGTGATAGTCGAGGGGAGGCAGGCATTGAGACATGTGGCGGTGGGGGGGGGGGGGGCAGAGTTGTACGTGTGTCTGTGTGTGCACAAAAAGTGCACGTGTTACTCCTTTTCATAGCCCACGATCAGTTTAGCCCATAATCGACTTATAAGCCGCACGTGGGTGTGCAATTAACTGAAAACTAATTAAGCGACTGCCAGAAAATGTGCCTGAGCAGTTAAGCCCGACCAACGAGAGGCGGCCTCCACAATGGAGGCCGCCTCTTATAGACTTCTGATGAAACAAATACACTGTTACTTATAAACGCTTCATAAATAAACCGGCTCTCTGGTGAAACCTGCTGCCGACACGCTGCGTTGGAGGAGCAGCTTCAGTTTGTATAGGTTGCTTTGTGGTTCCTGAAATGTTGTTATACCTGCAGAAGTAATTTCCACTGCACAGATTCTCACGTTTCCTTTCCAGCATTTGAAAAACCAAGTTTCCAAGAAGAGGAAACAGACGTATGACAACAGGAAGTGGAACAAACAGCTTTATTTAGCTTGCACACTAAAGAGCGTTAGCGTGTTATGATCGTCGACAACAACCACTGACGTCTTCATAACTGTTAAGAGCAAGTAGCAAAATAAACAACGTGTGATTAATCACCTTAAATCAAGATCTCTTACTTATCACCTTGACGATGAGTAATAGCTTTATAATAGTGAATCCAGCAGCGCAGAGCTGAGACTGGATCCAGCTGCTGGCCACATCTGCAGATACAGGCAGCACCTGTGTCCAGGTTGGTGGGAGGAAAACGGGCAAAGCTTGGTGCAGGATTTTACACAATTAGATTAAATGTGGTAATAGAAGAGGGGGATTGAAAAGCAGAACCATAATATCAGAACATGTTATTTTCACTCTACAGACTCGTGTTTTGCTCGAGGCTGTGATTGAACACGAGACTGAGGGACGAGGCGACACTTCCTGCAGACACCAGGGCTCCCACTGCCGAGCTCCTCGGTGGGCAGGAGAAGCCAGTGGATCAAACTAACTGTGCGTGGCGTGATTCTGTTCCGACACGCAGATGGTGAAAACAAACGTTACGCAGGAAGTGTTCCGTCTTCGGATGAAGTCGTATCGGGGGGGAAAAGAGCGAAGACGAACAAACTAACAGTAACAGAATGTTACACAAAATCACGTGCAGCGTCGTCTGTGCATTTACTGTCAAGACACACATCCACTGACAACAACACACACACACACACACACACACACACACACACACACACACTCAGTGTTGCAGAAAAGGCCATAAACCATAAACTCTCGGCGGAGTCGCCCTGTCTGTCTGTAGGTCAGCCAGCTAAAACTGCAGAGCAGAAGGGGCCACACACACACACACACCACACACACACACACACACAGCACACACCACACACACACACACACACACACACACACACACACAGAGCGACAGACACACACATCCAGACGCTCCTCACACACACACACACACACACATGCACAGACAGTGAGGACGCTACTTTACAACCACTGACATAAACAAGCAGTAACACAGTTTAGGGACATTTGAGGATATAAAAAACTCGTCCACACGCTCTGAGCTCTTCTTCCATTTCTGGATTCATACAAATTCCTGTATTACAGTATATATGTGTGTGTGTGTATATATATATATACACACACACACACACATATATACTACTTCATTTGACATTATCTTTTATAATTGCGTTGTAACATGCTAACTCGTACTTTTACCGAAAAAAGAGATTGTTGATATTATTAAAACTCCTTAATGTTAATTCTACCTGCCTTAATTGAGCATATTTTCTTTGTAGTTAGTTACATCGATGTAGATTAATTAAATTCAATGTATTATTTCAATTTATTATCTTTTATCATCTTTATTCTACACAAACTCTCGATTCTTCTGCGTTCTTGCTTGGTAACTATTATTAAACTGCTTATTAAAACCACCATTACCCTTAAAACACATAAAAACACTTGCTTGAAATGAAAGAGAAAGTCGTTGCGAGTAATTTGCATTTGACAAATTGTTGAATTGGGCCGTGCGAGCGGTGACAAGTGCCCGTGGCCGGTGTGTGATATCGTCTGGAGGTGTGTGCGCCTCTTCCCTTGTGTTCAGACATTAGTTCAGACATTAGTATCATAAATAGTAAATGTGTTTTCCTCTCAGATGAAATATGGCCGACGTTGTCAGAACGTAAATTCATCATCCCCAGGGGTAATTTATTCCTCGGAGGTTTTTTCCTATTTGTCTTATGTTTCCTAACAGCCGCTGACCCGATTCACCCTCAGCAGCAACACTCACGTTCTGAGTTATTTGAATTATTTGGCAGCCGGAGTGAAACATTAAAAATCATTTCTTTCATCTTTCACTGTAGACGTGTTCATTTGTTCTCGGCGTTTATCAGAAGGAACCAGACTGAGGAAGCTCTTCTACAAAAGGCTTTTCTCATCCTGAAAATACACACAGAGCCCGAAGTTACCTTAATACTTAGATGTGATTGTTTCCATTACCGTCACATATTTGATAATCAGATGTTAAAGTTCCATGCACGGATATATTCAGTTTACCCTTTGCAACGTCTTCTCTTTACAGTGATAGAAAACTTCATCAGGTTGCAACTAAACATTCTACAAGTAGTATTTACTGCAGTTTACTTGTGTATCAATGTAATTTGTAGAGAGTTGATAGTCATAAGGAAAGTTCTTAGAATCAATTTCTAGTTTTTAGATTATATCTGTACATCTGTGTAAACATTTGATAGATAGTTCGCGACTCACTGTGAAGTTGAGTCAACATATGTAACTAAATATTAGAAAGTAGAAAGAATACAGTAACGTCCGAGTGGAGCTTTATAAGAATTCATTCTGTAACGATTTTCTCAAAGTGAGTCTTTCAAAAAACACAATTACATGAAGACAAATTTGTACAAATTGAAATATATGTGCTTTTTTCCTATTGTCACGATTCATAAATGAATGGAACCATGTTTGGGGGGTTTTTTTTGCAACCGACTGAACTCCTGATAAATTTGAGGCGTGAAGTTTGCTGAGGAAACAACAGATTTCCATGACAACAGAAAACAAAAAGCATGAACAGTTCTTGCAACTGGTCAAAGTGAAGGTTGAGCTGAAGTCGGCCGTGACAGAGAGATGCAATAATCTAAAAAATGACCGTTTCAGAAACTCCTCACTTCGACAGAAACGATGTGTGAAGCACGAAAACATAAGGAACATAAAGAAACTTGGTTCTGACTGTTGAGTTTCTGACAGAGATCATCTGACCCAGCTTCAGTTCTGGCATCTGGGAGTTTAGAGGTTTCAGGTGTAGATGCAAACTGATCACGTGTTCCCAACACCACGCTGCTGTCACACTCATGTGGTCACGACCTGCTCCAGTGGAGGTTTGGGGTTGAAATCCCTGCTCAAAGCCCTCGTCTGCAGCTGCGTCAGAGAGCCCAGCGGATGCAGGTCTGTGATTGGACCGGTACAGTCTGTGGATTGGACCCATTGAAATGCGGCTGTGGTTCTGCTGAGGAATCAATAAAACACTCCTTCAAGATTCAATTACCCTTTTTTTTCCTTTCCCCTTCTCATCACGCTTACAACTTTCTCGGGCTCATCTCGAGTTCATTGGATTTTACCATCTCACCCACAGCGATACCCCCCCCCCCCCCCACACACTTCTCTTATCCTCTGAGATATTGCTGAGCTCTGCCTTACGTAGTGGAACTTGCAGCAGGATTTCGGAGTGTGATGGAGAGGATGCAGCAGAGCAGCGGCGGGGACGTGCAGAAATAAATGGGTCTTCACACATTCCCTCGCACCCCCGACATTTATTTTACAAACTATGTCACGGAGAGTTTACGGATCCGTCCGCGAAGGCTGAACGTCATCGTCTGAACAGATTGAGCCGTTTATTCAATGCACTTTTTCCTCGGAGCAGAAGAAACGTGCAGCAGCATCTCTGACTGAAGGTCTGATGTTCACACTTGATGGATTTAGACACTGAGGTTTCAGGTTTAAACTTCTGTTTCTAGGGAAGCATCACAGTTTTGGTTAAACACGGAATAAGCTCACAAACTGTGGAGCTTCTTCAGTATTCAACTGGCTGACAGGGCAGATGCAGAGGTGGGATTCGACGCCAGATGTTGAGTCCACATCCAAACTCAGACCTGCAAACTGGCAGCGTAACGTTCATACCTAAATAGTGTAAAGGCTGATTCATGCTTCTGCCTCGAAGCTACGCCGGGGATGCGCACGTGGCCGACGCACGGGGCCGAGCATTCGCGTTACTGAGCGGATCGTGTTGGAGACGGAGCGGCGTAGGCTGCGGTCACAGGTTGTCATTTGTTACCGACTAGTTTCCACATGTCAAGAAGGTGAATCTTACCCAGTATGAGCCGGTTAGAGCGCAGACACCAAAAAGAGGATACATAGGGAAAGTGCTGTTGGAGAATAATGCTAGAAAATGTAAGTTTACTAGTAAGACAGTCCAACATGTTTATTCTTCATTAACTCTCATCGCTAAAAACCATTAAGCGCAGCCATCGACTCGTTCAAATTCCCCGAGTTCATCACCATTTAATCCCAACCAGCATTTAACTTTGAGGCACTCATCAAACAGCATGCGTTACACATGTTGGAATTCAATAAGTGGAGCGTTTGCTGTTAGAGAGACACGGTGGACCAGCGGGCGGGTGCATCGGACCACAGCAGAGCAGAGGGTGCAGCAGATTAGAGCAGAACAATTTATAACTTACAGCAGAACAGACGGGTTTATCAGATAATTAGAGGTTGTGGAAGCAGGATGTGCGAAAGAACATTGGAGGATCAGCGCTCGGTCCGACGAGGCGGGGAGGCGTTACAGGAAAGCAACGAGGATGTGTTCTGTTGCACAGACGCGGAACATTCAGGGTACAGCAGGGCAGTGTAGGAGGGCGTCGAGCAATTTAAATTCAGAATGAACGGGAGCGCAGATGAAACGACCTGCTCGGAGACAAATGATTTCCCTCCGCGGGCAGATAATGACAGGAGGGCTGGGGATGGACTGAAAAGCACACGGAGTGTCGGAGAGCGGTGGAGTGAATGTGTGCGTTTGTGTGAAAGGGAGCGAGTTCAGGACAAAGAGCGTTGTGTGTTTGTTGTGCATATGCAGTAGAAAGGAACACACAACCTGGAGGAGTGTGTGTGTGTGTGTGAATGAGGAATAAAAGTAGTGCAGCAACAACACACATATAATATTGAAGGTCTGATTAATAGAAGCATCCTCCTGACTTACCATTTATTCCGCGTAGCCAACGTGAACTCAAAGACCCCCCCCCCCCCCACCGCCCCCCGAGAACCTTTCTCGAATGTCACCCGCTTCCTCTCCGTCACACTTAATTGCATGGTTATGTGAAAAGGGGGGGGGGAAAGGACAGCGGAGGAGCTCAGGCAAAAGCAGAGGAGCAGAGATGAGGTTGCGAGATTGGTGAGTCGATGACCTTGGTGATAAACCAGGGTCTTTTACAGGCCCCGGTCTGCACCAGGCTCAGACTGGCAATCTGGCGAATATGGGAAAATGGCAGATGGGCTGGCGTGTTCTAGGCGGGGGGGGCCACAAGGCCACCAGCAGCGTGGGAATACATTTACTGTAGGAGAACAGAAGAAGAATTTGACCTGCCTGCCGTGGGCCACTTGACGTTAAGAGGATAGCACAAAGCACTTCTGGAGTTTCAGGGGTAAACAGCGTTGCAGCCAAATCCAACACAATTGTAGTAAATGGTGAAAAATAAATAAATATGCCTCCATACTGCTCGTGTGGTGAAACGGCGTCATTTACACTCAGAAGCCAATTTAACTGGATCAAATTCGGTGGAGCAGAAAAGATCAGTAAAAAAAAGGCTGATGCAGCAAATATATTTTCGTTTTAACTGATTCAGTCAAAGATATGTTACTGATGCGAGTCCACAGGCGTCTAATAAAGAGCAGGAGAACATCTGGATGCAGGCTGATGAGGAGAAAGGCCCGGAGGAGGAAGAAGAGGCAGCTGCAGACGAGCCACGAGCCCCACAGAGCTAATGGAGCTAACGAGGCTAATGTTAGCCGCGCTAGCCTATACGTTACAAATGGACTGGTACAGATAAAAGGGATTTGCCAGGATTGAATGTAGCACCAAGTCCGACCCTGATCTGCACATTTAAAATGTCTGTAAAACACGATAAAACTACTACTTTAGTCGTGGACTGATGCTTTTTACGCCGCTTTTTAAAAAATATGGCCATCGTGCTCAAGCAATAAAACCCGTTTAATCTGGAGTCTCTTGTCTGTGGGGACGGGGATTGATCCGAGTTTGGGCAAAGGAAAACACGTACCTCTGCAAAAAAGTCTTTTTTTTTTTTTTTCGAGGAATAAAGAAAAGTGCCAAGTGTGTGAGATTTGACAACATGACTCAAACGGGTTTCCAGGGACTAAGGATCTAAGAAAGAAATCAACGAAATTGCAATTGCTCTTTCTCGGGCTCCCAGCCTCACGGAGAAGTGCCCGAGAAAGCAATCAAGCCGGCACAAGCACAACAGACTTTAATCAACAGCGAGGCAGAGAGAGAGACAGCGGGTCAGTCGCACTGTTGCATCAACCGAGTGTGTGTGTGTGTGTGTGTGGTGTGTGTGTGTGTGTGTGTGTGTGTGTGTGTGTGTGTGTGTGTGTGTGTGTGTGTGTGTGTGTGTGTGTGTGTGTGTGTGTGTGGAAAAAAAAACAATCTGCGGTGGAGTCGGTCTTGAATATTTAACGATTGTGTGAAGTAACAGCAGTTTGTGAGGGATGAGATGAGCTGACGTAGCCACGCTAGTGTCTCGTGTATGAATGAACTTCGGAAACAGACCCGTTGGTTTTGTCGTAACCATATTTGGAGGAGCAAGGGGGGGTGGAGCCTGAGTGAGAGTTCGAGAACGATCCCCCGCCCACCACCTACACCTGCACCCATTGGACGCTACGAGCTGTCAATCACACGGTGTCCACGCTCCCAATGCATACAGGGCTGTATCATCAATTTGACTCTAAACGGGAGCATAATATAAAAAAATAACATCATTTGATATTGAAGAAAATGTTTATTGACGTTATAAGAAAGTCAGAACTAGAGTCATGTTCACAGACTCCTCTCTGCGGCCCACTCTTCTCCTCTCCTGTCTGTGCATCTACTTTTATATAGATCTGAGAGCAAATGTATATAATCTCAGTTTAGATGCACTGATAGTTTACTGGGTATAAAGCATATTACTGACAGTACAGTCTGTAATGTGACTGCACAGTTGTCGGACTGATGTTATCACAAATTTTGTTGGTTAACGTTTGGATTCATACGTATTCACGATGCAGAGAGCAGCAACAAATGCATTTCCTTCGAACACATGGTCGAATAAACAACAGTTTTGTTCGCAATAACCCATAATTGTTTTATTTACTATTATGAATATCACTGGACTCGCATTGGAAACATTAAGTGACTCCATCGGACACTTTGGCAGCGGAGGAGACATCTGGACGTTCTTCCTAATTCCCAAAATGAGATTGGCTGGCAAAATACATGAAGTGGCCAAACAGCCGCTATCTACTGTGGCCAGGAGAGTTATTACATTACAGAGATAAGGTGATTACAGTGATAACAGGGGGGATATGAAAATATAAAAGAATGAAAAAGGCCGGGATTAAAAAAAAGAAGTAATACGGAGAATGATGAGAAGAGGAAAGAAGCGAGGAAACACGAGAGGAAACAGCGAGAGGGCAAAAATCTACAGTAAAGAGATCGGAGGCAAACGGAGAGAAGCAGGAGGAGACGATGCGTGAGGAGATACGGAGAGAGGGATGAGAAGGTGGAGAAAGACGACAAAGGAGCGAAGACAGGAAAAGAAAATCAAGGAATCAAGGGAGACGAGGAGACGAGGAGAAGAAAGGGAAGCCTGAGATGAGTCGGGGGGGGAAAGGAGGAAAGGATGAGAGGAGGGAAGAGGAGGGAGCGTTTGTTGTTTTTAGCTGTGCATGAGTCATCGTCAGATCCTATTATGACTGAGGCAGCGTTACCGCTCTCGCCCACTGCTAACCTACGGCTACATGCCTTCCAACACGCATCACACACACGCATCACACGCACAGATTGCCTCGGCTATTTTTACGGGGACGTTCCTTGATTCGTCTCTCGTCGTGAGAGACAGAGGTAGCAGCTTTGACACGCTTGCGATTTACAGACTTTACAGATTCGAGCTCGTGATACGTTGCATTGTTCAACAACATTTTCACCGACATTCCTTCACCTACATTGTTTTCCAACCCTTGGACCTCACGATCGATGTGTGGAGCTGCCGGCAGAATTGCACTGGTGGAAATGATTCTCTTCTAAGTGCGGTGCAGACGGGTTATGACAACAATAAACACTTTTACCGTGCCCCTGTGTGTAAAGGCAATTTGCTGAAGTCAAACGTTTTTTCTATCAGGTCATAAAGGAGCTATTCATTTATTGATAATATTCAATATGTTTACATGATAACTGATGATACAGATATATATTCTGTTTTAGGTTTTACTCCTCGTGGGGGTTACAGCAGATGTTAAATGGAAATCATCAGACACAGAAGACCCAATAAAAGTTCTCACTGTGACACTTTCTTCTTCCACTTTAATATTCCTTTTAAAAGGTTCAGTGTGTAGAATGTAGTGACATCTAGTGGTGAAGTTTCGTGTTGCAGCTGAACCCCCTTCCAAACAGGAAAGAGAACCTGTGGTAGCTTCAGTTGCCATAAAAACTCAAAAGATGTTTAGTTTCTCCAGTCCGGGTCTGATCCTATTTCTTGAGAGATTTGGAAAAACGTTGACGAGTCATGTCAAACATTACGAAGAGAACCACAAAAATACTCCGGAGTGCAAACGGGGAAACTCGGCCCTGCTGCGGTTTGTGCTCAGCCGCAAAGAATCCCGAAAAATGGACGACGATAACAGCTGCTGGTGCAACTTAACATCTGCAGACATGGCCCCAATTCACATGGTTGAGAAAAGGTGAAAGAACAAGTATCCCATCATTGGGTGGATATGAACTTACCTCTATCGGAGACATGAGATCCACCGTGTTGTTACATGTGCCATGTGGAACATCCAGGGAACTGCATGGACGCAAGCTGCTACAGGGACAAATGGATCAAACCAGTGTTCTCCAGGCTGCTGCGACATGTCGGGAGCTGTGAGCTCCACTCTCCTCCGGCTCGGGGGGGGGGCGGGGAACACTGTCGTAACTCGGAAAATGATACACATCACCGAAAGCACAACATGCACATTTCTTCAAGGAGTCAGAGACGGACTGTTTGTTTCAAACGTAGCCTTTATGAAAAGGTCGGCCGTTTGAAAGTTCAAACACTTTGAACTTCACGTGTGCACCGGAGAAAATGAATGTGAAATGTGAAGGGTGTGCGCCGCCTCGGGCAAAGTGCTGGCACAAGGTTCTGCGTCTCCGCGGGCAAAACACTTCTACAGATATTCTGTTTGCTATCAAAGTAAAAAAAAACATTGCACTCCTCTCTGCACACGTTTACTGAAGAATGACGAGCGGCGTTTAAATCGGTCAGAACCCACACGAGCGAGCACCCGTCGCCACCAGGTCGTGAAGAATCAGCACAATGCACAGAAAACAGACACAGTCACATCCAGACGTGATCAGAGAGCAAACTGTGAGAACCTCATCCCGAGTAAGAAGAATAGGGTGAAATATTCAAAGCAACTCCGAGCTTCGAGTTCTTCTTATCGATGAGCGCGCGGCGGCTGCTCGGCTCTTTTCACCCGTTTGAAGCTGAGGCCGTTCACGAGGAGTGAGCCGGTTGTCGGTTCCCGTTTCAACAACAGATCAATGTGCGACCTTTAGCGCAGGAGGGGCTGCGTGGGGTATTTTCACCTCATCCATTATATCATTGGAAAATTGACCGTCATAAGCTGAGGTATCACTACTGTAAACGGATCGGACGCGTCTATCGAACACCAGTGGAACAGAGTGGCGAGGTGGGAGGGGCCAGTGGAACAGAGTGGCGAGGTGGGAGGGGTCACAGATACGAGCGTGGCTGTGTGTTCACTCCTGCAAAGACAACGGCAGGTGAGTGACACTGAGTCAATGAAGTAGAGGATCTATTCACAGCTTGAAGTTTGAGGCTGGACTTTAAGAACTTGAAGAAGCTTTAATCAGGTGGAGGTGAGTGGGAATCACGTGACCAGGAAGTAGGAACTGACAGGAAGGTGAGTGACAGCACCAAAACAAAAACAGGAAGTCCGATAGAGAACAGTCGGAGGCGGAGCGTGACAGTCCAGTGCAGCCTTGAGCCAAATTATCATGTTGTTAGTTTCTCGTGATAATAAAAGATAAATAACTGGTAAATACGTTATATATTAAATGTTGTCAGTGTCATCTTCATCCGTCTGACCTCCTCTTCGCCTCCTGCCTCCGTCCTCCCACTCCTCTCCCCCCCCCCTCACACAACACACACCCTCAAAAATGACCGACCACACACCAAATCACATAACTCCGCCCCGATAACATGACCCCTCAAACCTTAGGACTCCATTAAAGTTTTTTTGGAGTCGGAGCTCCGTCACACACACACACTCATAATTTATTACACATTATTTGATCTTCTCGCCTCCTGATTAATGGGATCTCCTCCTTCAACTGATAAGGACTCTCTCTCTCTCTCTCTCTCTCTCTCTCTCTCTCTCTCTCTCTCTCTCTCTCTCTCTCTCTCTCTCCTCTCTCTCTCTCTCTCTCTCTCTCTCTCTCTCTCTCTCCTGACCGTTCATGCAGATCACGGATGCCATCGCTATTTGTACCCTTAAATTCCCCCCCCCTATCGTTTTGTTTTGATGGATGACTGCTGCACGCACAAATATTCTCTCTCACTCACTCACACACACACACACACACACACGTATCCATTATCTGTCCTTCAACGGGGGGGCGGATGAGATAGTTTGACGATCAAACAACTGTTACACAGCAGCTACTTATAAATGCATTACACAGTTGTGGTCATTTCCTCTTAACTGCGCACACACACACACACACACACACACACACACACACACACACACACACACACACACACACACACACACACACACACACACACACACACACACACACACACACACACACACACACACACACACACACACACACACACACACACAGTCACGTCTCCATGACTTCGGGAGGACATGACACAGACTTGCAGTAATTACCTGGAGAATAACTCGAACCTTAACGGGAAACGATGCTACTGGAACACACTTTGACCGGAGTCTCGCGTTTGCCATTCTGCATTCGCCGCGCGTGGGAGAGGGAGAAGTGGCAGAACAGACACCAGCCAATCAAATTGCATTTAAACCAATAATCAAACGCAGGCTCTCGCCAATCAAATCCCTTTAATTCAAGCAGAGGTCGGAGCGATGTGGCAGCTGCTTGATCCTGGGACGTTCTCATCTGTGGAGGTTATTTCCCACAATAATTCCCTTCAGCATTGGCTGCGTGTCCCGAGTGGGAACGTGTGATTGGTTGTTGTTGTCGTGACATTAAAGAAACGTGTGTACACGCGAGTGCTCAGTATCAACTGACCTCAGGACGTGTTTAGAATGAGTCACGTTCCCGGGGGGGCGTATGCGTCAGTTATCAGCATGAAACAGTTAAATTGCTTACAGTTCGTGAATTCTACGTAAAGTAGAGTGTAAGAACTAAATAACAGACATTCAGCAGAACAGGTCGGGGATCGGCGACCTGCAGTTGTTGCTCCAACACTTACAGATGTGATACTCTCTGATTTTCCAAACGCAAAATGCAAAATTCCAATTTCCGAGGTTTAGTTTATTCTTCATCGAGCAGAACGAGGTTGATTTCTTATCCACAGTCTGATTTATTCACGACTAGAAGGTTAGAGCTGATGGTTTACATTGTACAATCATCATCGTCACATTCTGCGCACGTCACCTTGAACAGCCGGGGGTTTGATGCCTTGCTCGAGACCAGCCATCGTGTTCTACTTAGCAGAGGGATTCGTTCACCTTCTCCACGCAGATTTTTATCAAGTGCATTATGTGGAGTGCCGCCGCCGCCCCCCCCCCCCCCCCCCCCCCCCCCTCCCATTCAAAACCAAGGACTGGAACAATCAAGGGCCTCAAACATCAGTGTGTCCAGAATACTGATTTAAACTCCCTCACACACAAACTCACACAATAAGCATCAGACCCTCTCAGAGTCAAAATGTTCAAACCGGTCGAATCCAATTCTTGAAATATTTGAGTTCTAAGCCTTTATTGGTTGGACAGGTTGAAGCGTGAAAGGGGGGGAGAGCGTGAGAGGCTGCTGCAGAGGACTCGAACCCCCAACCAGCCGTTTTCAATACCAAATTCCACCACAAGGTCTCGTACTTCACAGCTGACGCTCCTGAGGGGAGCGACCTCACAATCAGAAGAACAACTTCATCCGCTTTAAGTCGAGCAGTTGGTTCAGTTCATCGCCTCAAGAAAACACAAGCTTTCCATTAACAGACAACAACACACGTGTGCATCTTCCCCTCTGCTGACATCTGATGGGTTTTTGTTATGTTGCTGAACACTTTGCATGGTTTATGGCGCATTTACAAACAAAGCTATATCTTATAAATCACATTTTCATATTGATTAAGCACCGTGATACCACTGGAACGTGTCCCTGGTATAGGCTCCCTTTTTAATTTGCCAGATCTTGTCTTGTTCACATGAAGCTCGTTCACCAGACAGACACAAACATCATTCTCGCTCTGTGTTATCCCATCTCTCTCTCTCTCTCTCTCTCATCACACACACACCCATCTTGAGCAGAACACACACACACTAACACACCTGCATTAACACACAAGCTAGCGTCCATCCTACACATGGCTCTGACTCTGCCCTGCACGACGTCTCTCTCTCTCTCTCTCTCACACACACACACACACACACACACACACACACACACACACACACACACACACACACACACACACACACACACACACACACACACACACACACACACACACACACACACACACACACAGATTTAGTAACAGAAGATTTCCAGTGGGAGGCGTCGGGAGGAACATGGTCTGACATGAGGCACTTAAACTGTTCTAGTAAAGGCAGCAGCTTCTGTCATTCACACTATCTGAGTGTGATACCCTCTGCATGCCCCCCCCCCCCCCCATGTGATTATTCAAAGTCTCATCAACCCCTCAGGTACAGACATGAGCTCATCTGGCTTCCCACAGATTCTGGGAGCATGCAGTCTGCAGGGATTCAGAGCTTCAGTGAGATCGGCCACTGATGTCCTGTGATAAGGTTTGGCTCGCTGTTGGTTTCCCTCCGCTGCAGACATGTTGGACGGGGCTGAAGTCGGGGGGGGGGGGCTGAGTGGGTTCTTCCACAGCGAACCCAGAAATCCAATGCATGTTTCTGTTGTTCTATCACAAAGCTGGAAGGTCTCTGCTGTCTGACATGTTATTGCTGAAGCATTACGTTTCCTCTTTGTTGGAAACAAGGGGCACAAATGAAGGGGAACTCGTGTACAGTGTGAGCAGTGCAAAGATTTGCCTGCACATCCAGCAGCATTGCAGCAGGGGGGGTAGGGGGGGCGGTGCGTGCGATTACCTGGGGCCCCACGTAGAGAGAGGGCCCCCAATAACAAAAGTTTTCCCAATAGGTTCATCATTTTAAAGGGTGTCAAAATGTGTGTGTGTCTGGGATGCTGGTGTGGATTCAACTTCTCTACTTGTACTATTACATACATGCACAATATGCACTTTGGGGGGGGGGGGGGGGTTGCTTCAGTATCTAGGGACCCCCACCTCTCTTTGGCCCCCCCCCCGGGGCCCTCAAAGTCCTGTTAAACATCCCTGTACAAATCAAAATGTCCCGTCGCTTCCACAGATAATAACTGGAAATCTACTGTTTAAGTTAAGTTTAAATGGCTTTTACTCTGGTTCTAAAAACATGCTTCACACTCACAAGTTGTTTTTCTGCCGCGAGATGTCACAGTAATTCACGGCTCAGAAAAACCCGTGAAAGCTTCATGAGAGTGAAGATGACGATGAAATGAAGACGAGGTGAAGTTCAGGCTTCAGCAGGTTGAAACAATCAAACCGTCAAACAATGGAAACAGTCGATTCAAAAAACACATTTCAATCATATTCCAGGTGTTTAACAAACATTTTTTTTTTTTTTAACTGTCAAATATTGATTATATCAGCACATATATTTCATCATTTTGGTTCTTTCCCCTGTTGAAACAGACAATAACAAATCTATAGAGGGAATCTGTCTCAGCTCCATTCACACGTGACCTATCGAAACACACAGGGTCCGGATTATTAATGTGGAGGAAGAAAGTCTCATCTACTGTCAACACCACTCTCTCTCTGACACGCACACACGCGCACACACACACACACACACACACTCTCTCCCTCTGCCACACACACACACACACACACTTTCTCTCCCTCTGCCACACACACACACACACACTCTCTCTCCCTCTGCCACACACACACACACACACACTCTCTCCCTCTGCCACACACACACAAAGACACACACACACACACACAGTATCTCTCTCTCTCCCTCTGCCACACACACACACACACACACACACACACACACACACACTCTCTCTCCCTCTGCCACACACACACAAAGACACACACACACACACACACAGTATCTCTCTCTCTCCCTCTGCCACACACACACACTTTCTCAGTTGCCCACATCCACGTATACGAATTATCACGCACGCACTTGCACCAACATCATCACTCCCTCCTATGTTCACGCTGCAGGACCAACACGCAGCCACACTCACTCACGCACGCACGCTGACCTGCAAGCATCAGTAGCCTCGCACGCACGAGCTCTGCAAAAACGGCGGAACAAACCTGTGGTGACACGTGTGCGCATTGCGCGCAGCTCCAGCAGACCAAGCGTGTCCACGCACACTCATTGGCTACACACACACACACCCACACACACACCACACACACAGCAACAACAACAACAACAACACACCCACGCACGTATAGCCTACACACGCAATTACCAAAGCTGCGGGTCCTTCTCAATCAGCCCGAGAGAACATGCGCAATCAAGGCGCGCGCACACGCACGCACTTCTAGTGATCCGGAAAACTCCAAACGCATGAAGCGGAAAACGCAAAGACTCAAAGTGTCTCCATCAACAAGCTGCGCACATTCCAGCCCCGATTCAAACACACACACTATCTGCAAACACACACACACTCATGCACGCACACACACACACTCTCACGTGCAAGAGCAAACATGTGCGCACACGAATTTACTTTGCTCTCCTACCTTCCTCGTGCATCCGCTGCAGACAGAAAGTGAGGTTCCTCCGCCAGCCCGGCATGGTGATGAAGGAGAGGAGGAAGAGGAGGAGAGGTCTGTAGGAACAGGGTGAAGATGAGGATGAGGAGGAGGAGGAGGAGGGATGATGAAGAGGAGTAATGATGATGAAGAAGTAGATCCTGTCCGGTGGAGGTGATGACACGCAGCAAATAAATCGCGTTTCCTCCCGGTTCTCCTTCTCTCCTCTTCCTCTCTGTCCCTCTCCTCCGGTGAGTCGGTCGGTTCTCTCCGGTAACGACCCCGCTGACAGTCCGTGTGACAGTCGGTCCCGCTGCGGCACCAATGCTCTCTCTCTCTCTCTCTCTCTCTCTCTCTCTCTCTCTCTCCTCTCTCTCTCTCTCTCTCTCTCTCTCTCCGCCCCCCCCCCCCTGGTTCATCATCAGTTCAGAGGTCATTTCCCAGCCAGGCACATATTTCACATGGGGGCACATTTCTGAATAAAACCCACTTTCTGTGGAATAAGAGCAGAAGGAGCAGGACCACAGGTGAAGTGGTCACGTGCTCAGGGTGCAGTGGGGGCGGGGCTCTGCTCGTATAATTACCCGAGGTCACACTTCCGGTGCAATTAACGATGACACGCCAGTGTGAGGCAGATGCCACTCGTGTCCGGTCCACACTGAGGGCACGGCCACGCGTGAAAGTGTCATTGGTGAACCTCCGGCTCCCGAGCGAGGAGGAGAGAGAAGAAAACACGTGTAAAGAAAATATCTTCAAATATCTATACAGATTTGAACGTGTATTTATATCTAATTACTGTAAAGGTTCTGTCGTCCAAGACCCCGTTAAACAATTGGTGTGTTTGATTGTGCATCTTTACGCCGTCCAGTAGAAACTCAAAGCTTTGATTGTTATTGATACTGATTGGCGTCCCGTCTGCATCACGGCCCTGCAGCAGTCAGCAGCTCCACATGGAGCCGTGACCTGCTCTCTGCTGTCAGACGATGGACCTGGTCCGACTGGGTCTGACTTCATCCACCGGCAGCAGCTGCTGCAGGGGGGAGTAAAAACAACACAGACGTCCAGTCAGACACCTTCTTCTCACAGCGTCAGTGAGACAAGAACAACGGCTGAGCTCACAGATTTTGCTTTTTTTCGTTCCAGGTGTTTTTGCAAGAAGAACAATGAACGACACAATTGACGGAGATCTTTATTTCAGCTGAGAATGAAAACTACACGGTGTAAATACTCAGAGTAACTGTCAGAAGGAGATGAAAAGCATCACCAGATAAGAAATACTAGATAAAAATAAGGCACACATGAATAACATAACAAAAAGGGAGAGAGCAACAGATATACACTATATTACTTATATAGTTTCAAACAATCAAATATATAAGGTAGGATGTTGATAATGTTCCTATAAAGAGAGTTCAGTTTTTAATACGTTACATTTATGGATAAAAAGAGCAGAACACACATCTGAATTCCTAGAATAACAATATAAGACACGTGTCACTGAAGCCTTCAGCCAATCACAGCAGGCTTGTGTCGTCACAGAGGCGGGCCCAAGGTGCTGCTGCTGGAGGAAAACATCTGTCCGACTGCAGCCGGGTCACGTGACCTGCTGACGTGTTGCA
>CM031672.1:27762295-27834795 GCA_006182925.3 Reinhardtius hippoglossoides
GTGAGATTCAGATTTCAACTGCGTTCTTCTCCAGTTTTGTTCCCTCTTTTAAACGAGAAATGTGCTTTGACACAACATGTCTGGACGAGCAACGTCTGAAACTGACAATTCAACAAAGTGAAAAGTAGAATAAACAGTTGACGCAAATATCAATAACTCAAGTGTAAAGCTACAGAACAACTGGAGAAAAGTTTATTCTGGTTGTTCCTGAGTATGTTTGTCTTTTTGTCTGATGATGAACAAACTGATTATGAACATGTGACACAGATATTAAGAGAGGAAGTATTGAGTGTTTGAAGCATAACTAATGAGTAGTTTTGTTTGAGCATGGTTTATACTACATATGATAGGTATTTCCATAACTCTTCATCTACAAGATGTCTGTATTTAATTTTTCACAACAATCAGGTGGGATTCCCTTTATGGGAATCCTTCTGGATAAATACTTAAAGAGTTAAACTTCCTGACTCTCCCCTTGGTTGAATCGTGATGTGTCTCTGGCTCACAGACCTGTCAGTCATGGTGCTGTGGTTTGATGTGGGTGGGTTATAAATATATATATATACGCTATAAATGCAGTTGTAATATTGTTGAGATTATATTACATAACAATTATATAACAGCAAACAGTGATGATTCCTGATAGACAACGTGTCCTGAGTTTCCTCTACATGTTGAGATTACAAACCTTCTTACAGCTGCTGCTTCAAATCCACATTGATTCGTTATGGTTTGAATTGTCTTTGATGGTTATTTGGTTTTTGGCATCAATTTGTTTTTCCACATATTTTTTCCCCATCAGAGTAAATCTCACAGAAGAAGAATATACCAAGATATTCAACTCAATCAACGGGTGAGTTCAAACACTGCTCTGCTCTCCGTGGGTCTGCAGATGCTCCTCATTGTTATGTCTAATGTGAAATCTTCATAAATTGTATTTAGACGTATTTGTTCAGGATAAATGTCTAAAGCCGGAGATGTACTTGCTGTTAACTACGCATATGTGTGCATGATGGCTGCCTCGTGCACCCTGCGACTATCTGGAGCGTCGGTTGTGCACGTCGCCGGATGCAATATGCACCTGACCGCTAGGGGCAGTGTAGCGGTGTATCATCAGATCTGGAAGTTCTATATGGTCTGATTTCTCCAGTGTGCCCTCTAGTGGTATCCTCCGGTAACACGCGCGGTACATCGGCACGTGAACAACTCCGTTCACGACGCAGCCGGTTGTCTACGTGTATCTAAGCAGCAGGTAGATCTCCGGCCTAACGGAGCGCGCTCTCCCCACAGGTTGCTGCTGCCAGGAGGAAGTTCCAATCTGCTGACGTCGCAGTACAGTCGTTCCGCCAGGATTTTGTACGACTTGGCTCTGACGGTAAATTAAACTTGTTTAACTGTGTTAATGACGAAGTTACATCCGATACCGATTAGATTATAAGTGTCTTAATTTTCATCTCGTGTATTTTCCTGTTGGTCGTCAGTTCTCCTTCTGATCGGTGTTCGTATGTGTTGATGTCGTCCAACACTGTGCAGGTTGTCAGGTTCTTCATTGTGGCTCAATCAGGCAGGTTTAGTAGATTGAGCAAAGTGAAAACTGTTTCTCCAGCTGTTCCCAAGTCTCTGAACAGTTTTCTCCTTTGGAGTGAGGATTCCATCAGAGCCTAGTTATCACTAAATCCTTCCTTCTGCGTGCCACTGTTTCTTGAACTGCAAACTTAGACCTCTCATTCCTTCCCACGCATTCTGCCACATTTGATTGACTGACTTGTTTATAATTGACATGTCACCTGATAGTCCCCACAAGTCTTTCAAGAGCTTTGTTTCGTGGCTCTGAGGATGTCGCTCCTCATTAGCGCCTCCGTCACATGAATGAAACAGTTGAAGACCAGCTCTGTAGTGCAGGTTGTTAGGTTCAGAGAAGCCAGATAATGAAAACATATCCTGGGTAATTACAGGTTTTCAAATCTCCACCTCCCTCTCTCCTCCCTCTCTCCTCCCGCAGGCCAACGATGCTTCGGACTACTTCCCCGTCTGGGGAACGTGTCTGGGCTTCGAGCAGCTGACTGTCTTCACAGCGAAGAAAAACCTGCTCACGCTCACCGACACCACGGCTGTGGCTCTGCCGCTCAACTTCACACGAAGTAAGGTTCACTGTCCTCCGCTCTCTTTGAGCAGCCTCTCATCATGAAGGGTTTCTTCTGTTCCGACATGAGGAACTTCGCATGTTATTTGATGGAAACACGTTTTAAAGACATCTTTGCTTTTGCGAGACTTACACTTCACCACATTAAGGTTTCGGTGGGTTATGACGTGTCTTCTTCGTGGCATCTTGAATATTATTGCAGAATGATTTATTGAAGTTTTTTGTTTTAGACAGTGGATGTGGGATTCCTTTTATAGGAATCCTGCTAGAAAATTATCAGTAAGAGCAAATTATCCTGAATACCTGGAGGATTCAAATTGTGATTGTGTTCAATCCACAGCCTCTTCCCTCATGGTGTCTAGTGATGTGGGCGGAGCCAATGTAAATGAGACCGATCTGATCTTTACTTCTATTTTTAAACTTACTTCAGCAACATCACGAAGTTCTTCTTTTCTTCTCCTCTAACAAACTCTACTTCACACGTCCTCTGGGACGACGTACGTCTAAAATGTTGAAATGAACAGTTATCTTGTAAATTCAACTAATTTAAAGCGATGAATAGGGATTGAACCCATGAAGGCATGAATAGGGATTGAACCAATGAAGGCATGAATAGGGATTGAACCAATGAAGGCATGAATAGGGATTGAACCAATGAAGGCATGAATAGGGATTGAACCCATAATGTTTGGTTTACAAGACCAACGCCTTTCCACTTGGCCACTATGCCAAAGTGTGTTTACAGTCTCTGTGTCTAAAAATCTACATTGATCGAGGATTCAGCAAAAATGGTTTAAAAGACCCAAACCCAAAAAAACTTCTCAACATCATTTCAATATTTAATATACATATTTTTTAAATATTAAATGTATGTATGGGAGATCTTGATGGTATTGAAGGTTTTACTTGAGACAGTTAGGTGGGATTCCTTTTATAGGAATCCTCCTGGAAAATTATCTGTAAGAGCAAATATCCTGATGAAGTTCTGGATTCAAATGTTATTGTGTTCTGTCCCAAGCCTCCTCACTCAGGGTGTTTGGTGTTGTATGATGTGGGCGGAGCCAATGCCAATGAGCCACACCTTCACTCTTACAGCTATAATCAATATAAAGTTTAATTTTCAGTTCTACTAAGTTCTCCGCACTACAACTGTGACATTGAACTCCACACGTGATTAATCAGTTGAAGGAACCTTGGCCGTCACTCACTGACTCCAGTCATAATGTCCAAGGATGTTAGAGTCCAGTATTTAACAGATCCTCCTGCCTCACCACTGATCTGTGTCCGTCCTACAGAGGCCCAATCATGTCTTTTTCGTGGCATCTTGAATATTATTGCAGAATGGCCGCAGGACAATGATTTATTGAAGTTTTTTGTTTTGGACAGTGGATGTGGGATTCCTTTTATAGGAATCCTGCTAGAAAATTGTCAGTAAGAGCAAATTATCCTAAATACCTGGAGGATTCAAATTGTGATTGTGTTCAATCCACAGCCTCTTCCCTCATGGTGTCTAGTGATGTGGGCGGAGCCAATGTAAATGAGACTGATCTGATCTTTACTTCTATTTTTAAACTTACTTCAGCAACATCGGGAAGTTCTTCTTTTCTTCCCTTCTGTAACAAACTCTACTTCACACGTCCTCTGGGACGACGTACGTCTAAAATGTTGAATGAACAGTTATCTTGTAAATTCAACTAATTTAAAGCGATGAATGGGGATTGAACCCATAAGTGAATTTAGAGTGTGTCATACTGTTACAAATCTAGAGCAACCATTAAGGATAATTACCATATTAACAAGGAAGTCATGAATAGGGATTGAACCAATGAAGGCATGAATAGGGATTGAACCAATGAAGTCATGAATAGGGATTGAACCCATGAAGTCATGAATAGGGATTGAACCAATGAAGGCATGAATAGGGATTGAACCAATGAAGTCATGAATAGGGATTGAACCAATGAAGGCATGAATAGGGATTGAACCAATGAAGTCATGTATAGGGATTGAACCAATGAAGGCATGAATAGGGGTTGAACCAATGAAGGCATGTATAGGGATTGAACCAATGAAGGCATGAATAGGGGTTGAACCCATGATGTTTGGTTTACGAGACCAACGCCTTTCCACTTGGCCACTATGCCAAAGTGTGTTTACAGTTTCTGTGTCTAAAAATCGACATTGATCGAGAATTCAGCAAGAAACGGTTTAAAAGAATGAACCCAAAAAAACTTCTCATACATCATTTTAATATCCATAATTTGTAATGATTAATTATGAATATAAATGTATTTATGGGAGATGTTGATGGTATTGATGGTTTTACTTGAGACAGTTAGTGTGGGATTCCTTTTATAGGAATCCTCCTGGAAAATTATCTGTAAGAGCAAATGATCCTGATGAAGTCCTGGATTCAAAATGTTATTGTGTTCAGTCCCAAGCCTCCTCACTCAGGGTGTTTGGTGTTGTATGATGTGGGCGGAGCCAATGCAAATGAGCCACACCTTCACTCTTACAGCTATAATCAATATAAAAGTTTAATTTTCAGTTCTACTAAGTTTTCCGCAGCTACAGCTGTGACATTGAACTCCACACGTGATTACATTCAGATCTGTGTCCGTCCTACAGAGGCCCAATCCAGCCGTCTGTTTCCATCTTTGCTTTTGCGAGACCTACACTTCACCACATTAATGTTTTGGTGGGTTATGACCATAGACTGTATATGGTTATGACATGTCTTTTTCGTGGCATCTTGAATAATATTGAAGAACGACCACAGCACAATGATTTATTGGAGTTTTTTGTTTTGGACAGTGGATGTGGGATTCCTTTTATAGGAATCCTGCTAGAAAATTAACAGTAAGAGCAAATTATCCTAAATACCAGGAGGATTCAAATTGTGATTGTGTTCAATCCACAGCCTCTTCCCTCATGGTGTCTAGTGATGTATGATGTGGGCGGAGCCAATGCAAATGAGACTGATCTGATCTTTACTTCTATTTTTAAACTTACTTCAGCAACATCGGGAAGTTCTTCTTTTCTTCCCTTCTCTAACAAAATCTACTTCACACGTCCTCTGGGACGACGTACGTCTAAAATGTTGAATGAACAGTTATCTTGTTAATTCATCTAATTTAAAGCGATGAATGGGGATTGAACCCATAAGTGAATTTAGAGTGTGTCATACTGTTACAAATCTAGAGCAACCATTAAGGATAATTACCATATTAACAATGGAGGCATGAATAGGGATTGAACCAATGAAGTCATGAATAGGGATTGAACCAATGAAGGCATGAATAGGGATTGAACCCATGAAGGCATGAATAGGGATTGAACCAATGAAGGCATGAATAGGGATTGAACCAATGAAGGCATGAATAGGGATTGAACCAATGAAGGCATGAATAGGGATTGAACCCATAATGTTTGGTTTACAAGACCAACGCCTTTCCACTTGGCCACTATGCCAAAGTGTGTTTACAGTCTCTGTGTCTAAAAATCTACATTGATCGAGGATTCAGCAACAAATGGTTTAAAAGACTAAACCCAAAAAAACTTCTCATACATCATTTCAATATTTAATATACATATTTTTTAAATATAAATGTATGTATGGGAGATCTTGATGGTATTGAAGGTTTTACTTGAGACAGTTAGTGTGGGATTCCTTTTATAGGAATCCTCATGGAAAATTATCTGTAAGAGCAAATGATCCTGATGAAGTTCTGGATTCAAAATGTTATTGTGTTCTGTCCCAAGCCTCCTCACTCAGGGTGTTTGGTGTTGTATGATGTGGGCGGAGCCAATGCCAATGAGCCACACCTTCACTCTTACAGCTATAATCAATATAAAAGTTTAATTTTCAGTTCTACTAAGTTCTCCGCAGCTACAGCTGTGACATTGAACTCCACACGTGATTACATTCAGTTGAAGGAACCTTGGCCGTCACTCACTGACTCCAGTCATAATGTCCAAGGATGTTAGAGTCCAGTATTTAACAGATCCTCCTGCCTCACCACTGATCTGTGTCCGTCCTACAGAGGCCCAATCATGTCTTTTTCGTGGCATCTTGAATATTATTGCAGAATGGCCGCAGGACAATGATTTATTGAAGTTTTTTGTTTTGGACAGTGGATGTGGGATTCCTTTTATAGGAATCCTGCTAGAAAATTGTCAGTAAGAGCAAATTATCCTAAATACCTGGAGGATTCAAATTGTGATTGTGTTCAATCCACAGCCTCTTCCCTCATGGTGTCTAGTGATGTGGGCGGAGCCAATGTAAATGAGACTGATCTGATCTTTACTTCTATTTTTAAACTTACTTCAGCAACATCGGGAAGTTCTTCTTTTCTTCCCTTCTGTAACAAACTCTACTTCACACGTCCTCTGGGACGACGTACGTCTAAAATGTTGAATGAACAGTTATCTTGTAAATTCAACTAATTTAAAGCGATGAATGGGGATTGAACCCATAAGTGAATTTAGAGTGTGTCATACTGTTACAAATCTAGAGCAACCATTAAGGATAATTACCATATTAACAAGGAAGTCATGAATAGGGATTGAACCAATGAAGGCATGAATAGGGATTGAACCAATGAAGTCATGAATAGGGATTGAACCCATGAAGTCATGAATAGGGATTGAACCAATGAAGGCATGAATAGGGATTGAACCAATGAAGTCATGAATAGGGATTGAACCAATGAAGGCTGAATAGGGATTGAACCAATGAAGTCATGTATAGGGATTGAACCAATGAAGGCATGAATAGGGTTGAACCAATGAAGGCATGTATAGGGATTGAACCAATGAAGGCATGAATAGGGTGAACCCATGATGTTTGGTTTACGAGACCAACGCCTTTCCACTTGGCCACTATGCCAAGTGTGTTTACAGTTTCTGTGTCTAAAAATCGATTGATCGAGAATTCAGCAAGAAACGTTTTTAAAAGAATGAACCAAAAAACTTCTCATACATCATTTTAATATCCATAATTTGTAATGATTAATTATGAATATAAATGTATTTATGGGAGATGTTGATGGTATTGATGGTTTTACTTGAGACAGTTAGTGTGGGATTCCTTTTATAGGAATCCTCCTGGAAAATTATCTGTAAGAGCAAATGATCCTGATGAAGTCCTGGATTCAAAATGTTATTGTGTTCAGTCCCAAGCCTCCTCACTCAGGGTGTTTGGTGTTGTATGATGTGGGCGGAGCCAATGCAAATGAGCCACACCTTCACTCTTACAGCTATAATCAATATAAAAGTTTAATTTTCAGTTCTACTAAGTTTTCCGCAGCTACAGCTGTGACATTGAACTCCACACGTGATTACATTCAGATCTGTGTCCGTCCTACAGAGGCCCAATCCAGCCGTCTGTTTCCATCTTTGCTTTTGCGAGACCTACACTTCACCACATTAATGTTTTGGTGGGTTATGACCATAGACTGTATATGGTTATGACATGTCTTTTTCGTGGCATCTTGAATAATATTGAAGAACGACCACAGCACAATGATTTATTGGAGTTTCTTGTTTTGGACAGTGGATGTGGGATTCCTTTTATAGGAATCCTGCTAGAAAATTAACAGTAAGAGCAAATTATCCTAAATACCAGGAGGATTCAAATTGTGATTGTGTTCAATCCACAGCCTCTTCCCTCATGGTGTCTAGTGATGTATGATGTGGGCGGAGCCAATGCAAATGAGACTGATCTGATCTTTACTTCTATTTTTAAACTTACTTCAGCAACATCACGAAGTTCTTCTTTTCTTCCCTTCTCTAACAAAATCTACTTCACACGTCCTCTGGGACGACGTACGTCTAAAATGTTGAATGAACAGTTATCTTGTTAATTCATCTAATTTAAAGCGATGAATGGGGATTGAACCCATAAGTGAATTTAGAGTGTGTCATACTGTTACAAATCTAGAGCAACCATTAAGGATAATTACCATATTAACAATGGAGGCATGAATAGGGATTGAACCAATGAAGTCATGAATAGGGATTGAACCAATGAAGGCATGAATAGGGATTGAACCAATGAAGTCATGAATAGGGATTGAACCAATGAAGGCATGAATAGGGATTGAACCAATGAAGGCATGAATAGGGATTGAACCAATGAAGGCATGAATAGGGATTGAACCCATGATGTTTGGTTTACGAGACCAACGCCTTTCCACTTGGCCACTATGCCAAAATGTGTTTACAGTCTCTGTGTCTAAAAATTCTACATTGATCGAGGATTCAGCAAGAAACGGTTTAAAAGACTGAACCCAAAAAAAGCTCAATAGTATTTGAGAATATCTCAACTTCTCATACATCATTTTAATATCCATAATTTGTAATAATTAATGATGAATATAAATGTATGTATGGGAGAGGTTGATGGTATTGATGGTTTTACTTGAGACAGTTAGTGTGGGATTCCTTTTATAGGAATCCTCCTGGAAAATTATCTGTAAGAGCAAATGATCCTGATGAAGTCCTGGATTCAAAATGTGATTGTGTTCTGTCCCAAGCCTCCTCACTCATGGTGTTTGGTGTTGTATGATGTGGGCGGAGCCAATGCAAATGAGACACACCTTCACTCTTACAGCTATAATCAATATAAAAGTTTAATTTTCAGTTCTACTAAGTTTTCCGCAGCTACAGCTGTGACATTGAACTCCACACGTGATTACATTCAGTTGAAGGAACCTTGGCCGTCACTCACTGACTCCAGTCATAATGTCCAATGATGTTAGAGTCCAGTATTTAACAGATCCTCCTGCCTCACCACTGATCTGGGTCCGTCCTACAGAGGCCCAATCATGTCTTTTTCGTGGCATCTTGAATATTATTGCGGAACGACCGCAGCACAATGATTTATTGACGTTTTTTGTTTTAGACAGTGGATGTGGGATTCCTTTTATAGGAATCCTGCTAGAAAATTATCAGTAAGAGCAAATTATCCTAAATACCTGGAGGATTCAAATTGTAATTGTGTTCAATCCACAGCCTCTTCCCTCATGGTGTCTAGTGATGTGTGATGTGGGCGGAGCCAATGCAAACAAGACTGATCTGATCTTTACTTCTATTTTTAAACTTACTTCAGCAACATCACGAAGTTCTTCTTTTCTTCACTTCTGTAACAAACTCTACTTCACATGTCCTCTGGGACGACGTACGTCTAAAATGTTGAATGAACAGTTATCTTGTAAATTCAACTAATTTAAAGCGATGAATGGGGATTGAACCCATAAGTGAATTTCGACTGTGTCATACTGTTACAAATCTAGAGCAACCATCAGGCAAAATTACCATATTAACAATGAAGGCATGAATAGGGATTGAACCAATGAAGGCATGAATAGGGATTGAACCCATGATGTTTGGTTTACGAGACCAAGGCCTTTCCACTTGGCCACTATGCCAAAGTGTGTTTACAGTCTCTGTGTCTAAAAATCTACATTGATCGAGGATTCAGCAACAAACGGTTTAAAAGACTGAACCCAAAAAAACTTCTCATACATCATTTTAATATCCATAATTTGTAATAATTAATTATGAACATAAATGTATTATGGGAGATGTTGATGGTATTGAAGGTTTTACTTGAGACAGTTAGTGTGGGATTCCTTTTATAGGAATCCTCCTGGAAAATTATCTGTAAGAGCAAATGATCCTGATGAAGTCCTGGATTCAAAATGTGATTGTGTTCAGTCCCAAGCCTCCTCACTCATGGTGTTTGGTGTTGTATGATGTGGGCGGGGCCAATGCAAATGAGACACACCTTCACTCTTACAGCTATAATCAATATAAAAGTTTAATTTTCAGTTCTACTAAGTTCTCCGCAGCTACAGCTGTGACATTTAACTCCACCCGTGATTGCATTCAGTTGAAGGAACCTTGGCCGTCACTCACTGACTCCAGTCATAATGTCCAATGATGTTAGAGTCCAGTATTTAACAGATCCTCCTGCCTCACCACTGATCTGTGTCCGTCCTGCAGAGGCCCAATCCAGCCGTCTGTTTCCATTTTTGCTTTTGCGAGACCTACACTTCACCACATTAAGGTTTTGGTGGGTTATGACCATAGACTGTATATGGTTATGACATGTCTTTTTCTTGGCATCTAGAATATTATTGCAGAACGACCGCAGCACAATGATTTATTGAGTTTTTTGTTTTAGACAGTGGATGTGGGATTCCTTTTATAGGAATCCTGCTAGAAAATTATCAGTAAGAGCAAATTATCCTAAATACCTGGAGGATTCAAATTGTGATTGTGTTCAATCCACAGCCTCTTCCCTCATGGTGTCTAGTGATGTGTGATGTGGGCGGAGCCAATGCAAATGAGACTGATCTGATCTTTACTTCTATTTTTAAACTTACTTCAGCAACATCACGAAGTTCTTCTTTTCTTCACTTCTGTAACAAACTCTACTTCACATGTCCTCTGGGACGACGTACGTCTAAAATGTTGAATGAACAGTTATCTTGTAAATTCAACTAATTTAAAGCGACGAATGGGGATTGAACCCATAAGTGAATGTAGAGTGTGTCATACTGTTACAAATCTAGAGCAACCATTAAGGATAATTACCATATTAACAATGAAGTCATGAATAGGGATTGAACCAATGAAGGCATGAATAGGGATTGAACCCATGAAGTCATGAATAGGGATTGAACCAATGAAGGCATGAATAGGGATTGAACCCATGAAGGCATGAATAGGGATTGAACCAATGAAGGCATGAATAGGGATTGAACCCATGAAGGCATGAATAGGGATTGAACCCATGATGTGTGGTTTACGAGACCAACGCCTTTCCACTTGGCCACTATGCCAAAGTGTGTTTACCGTCTCTGTGTCTAAAATTCTACATTGATCGAGGCTTCAGCAAGAAACGGTTTAAAAGACTGAACCCAAAAAACCTCTCATACAGCATTTCAATATTTAATATCCATATTTTTTTAATATAAATGTATTTATGGGAGATCTTGATGGTATTGACGGTTTTACTTGAGACAGTTAGTGTGGGATTCCTTTTATAGGAATCCTCCTGGAAAAATATCTGTAAGAGCAAATGATCCTGATGAAGTCCGGATTCAAAATGTGATTGTGTTCAGTCCCAAGCCTCCTCACTCATGGTGTTTGGTGTTGTATGATGTGGGCGGAGCCAATGCAAATTAGACACACCTTCACTCTTAGAGCTATAATCAATATAAAAGTTTAATTTTCAGTTCTACTAAGTTTTCCACAGCTACAGCTGTGACATTGAACTCCACACGTGATTACATTCAGTTGAAGGAACTTTGGCCGTCACTCACTGACTCCAGTCATAATGTCCAATGATGTTAGAGTCCAGTATTTAACAGATCCTCCTGCCTCACCACTGATCTGTGTCCGTCCTGCAGAGGCCCAATCCAGCCGTCTGTTTCGGAGTTTCCCCAAAGATGTGCTGAAGTCTCTGACCGAGGAAAACATCACCTCCAACTTCCACAAGTGGAGTCTGTCCACCAAGGTATTTCCTACTGGTCATTTACTGGTTTTCCTTTTCTAGCTCCTGTAGTTGTGGCATCGGGGCAAAGTATTTCTCTTGTAACCTAAACAAAGGTTAATGTAACCGAGGTTGCTCTTGTGAGCGTTTCTTTTATACTACTGAGGCATGGATGGGAATCGAACCCATGATCTTTGGTTTACGAGACCAACGCCTTACCACTTGGCCACCACGCCACTGTTTGTGCCTTGTTATGGAATCAAACTAGGGTCTCCACATGTATTCGTTCATGCAAAAGGAGCAAACTGCGACTAAAACTCTACTGATGTTAAATGTGTGGGTTTCAGAACTTCAGTGGGAATCCCAGGCTGAAGAAGTTTTACAAGGTCCTGTCGACGAACCACGATGGGAAGCAAGAATTCATCTCCACTATGGAAGGTACCTTTCCTTCCTGGACACGGAAATCTGAGTGTAGTTGGCTGTAAAATGGCCGTGAGCACGAAGGTCCGAGCAAATGAATCGGTGTGATGTCGGAAAACCGCTCGAATGACACAAACTCCACATCGAGTCCTAGAAGATCGAGAGACGATCCTTTGATAAGAAATAGCTCTTCGTTTAAAACTGACTGTGACGCCTCGGTGCATGAGTGTGGTGTGCTGACAGTGTCTCTGGTCGTTTCCAGCCTACCGGTATCCATTTTATGGAGTTCAGTGGCATCCGGAGAAAACCCCCTTTGAGTGGATCGACAAACCGGGGATGATTCACTCCACCGCCGCAACGAGGGTCGCCTTCTACTCTGCCAGCCTCTTCGTCTCTGAAGGTAACACGTGGGATCTCTGTCGGCTTGTTACACAAATATCAGATTTCTGTGGCAGTTGATGAAAAATGGTGTATATGCCATTGTTTTTAACATTAGACAACAGATGATTTGATTGCACCCACGTCCCAACTGTTTTCCCGCCATGCCACCATATCATAACTCAGGGTGACTCCACCTTGACGTCTGCTATGTATGGAGCTGTGGTATTATTTATTAGGATTGGTTTGCAAACCAGCATCACTCCAATCATTTCTTCTTTAACACATCCGATGAGAATATAGCTCCGCTCATGCGAGACTGATTATTATTATTCACGGAAACCATTTTCTTGTGAAGTTAAATTAAGACTGAATCCAAACAACCCTGCAGATGTCCGTGGAGTTTCACCCGTAGAATAGACTAAGCAACTATAAGGGTCGTGTGTCGCCCTCGTTTGAAGTTTTGTTCAAGTCAAATCAAAATACATACTCATCACTACGTTCTGCCTCTTCTGTCTCTGGTTCACTTCCTCTCTCACTTCCCTTCCAGCCATGAAGAACAACCACAGCTTCCCGAGTCGGGAGGAGGAAGAGAGAGCGCTCATCTACAACTTCTGTCCCGTCTTCAGAGGCATGGACTCCATCTTTGTTCAGAGCTATTACTTTGATTGATGGACGTGAGGAGCCCGTCCCTGGAGGATCATCTCCAACCTGATGAAGTCACTGACAGTAAAACCTCAAATGGAACAGCGACAATTCCGTAATATGTGAATTCAGTGATAAATAAAAAATAGAAGAAAGTGAAATAAAAGTGTTGTGTTCGAAAATGTATCTGGATTTCTACGTCTGTTATGATAAAAGTACAAAATCAATCTGTGCCAGTGATTTTTTTTTAATACATCCATAAGATACTGTGGTTAAAAGAGTAAAGAGAGAAAGCGAGGGGGAGAGACTGAATGAGTCTCGTGCAGAAGAAAGATTTGTGCAATTTAATGAAGGTGTTGATCATTATGTGGTTATCGGTGATGATATCGTGATCACAAACAATATGAGGACACACCTGAGTTCAAACTGGTACAAGTATGTGGACATGTTTGGATCTGAGTGCATTCAAGGAGACCACATTGAATGCCATTGAAAGGCATGGATGGGAATTGAACCCATGATCTTCGGTTTACGAGACCAACGCCTTACCACTTGGCCACCACGCCCATCTCAGTTCCTGCTTGTTGTGGAGTCTCCTCATCCTCATCGTGGTTAAAGACACACCTCTTCTCTTTGGCCTTATTTAATATTATTATTATTATGATATATTGCGTATTGTTGTTTTCTTGTTATACCTTTTACTTTGTTAAGCACTTAGGTCAACCGAGTGGTTTTAAATATGTGATATAAGTAAAGTTGACATTGACATTCATATGATCACAGTTTTAATACTAATGAAAAACAAAAGTCTCTCAAAAAGAAAGGTTGTGAATGAATGTGTGTATTAGACTGAGCTCCATTGATTTTCACAAGCCTGTTACCTGAAGACAAACACAAAAAAAAACAAATGAATCATAAATTTGGATTTTTATCAATTATTTTGCCCGGAGGACATCATCAATAAAAAGTAATGATCAAGTTCACATCGAAAGTCAAACCTGTTCCTACTCGGCCCCTCCTCCCCTGACTGACAGTCTAAGGAACAGAAGAAAAGCCTGTCGGGCTGAATTAGACTTTCCTGCACTAAGTCTGCGGTGGTGCTGCTCGGGGGGGGCCAGGGGGGGCACCTTGATACACCTTGATCGTTGACTTCTGAATCACCACGGAGTTGAGAGAAGGTCACACCTCTCGTGAGGACACAGTCATGTCACACAGGCAGCACTTCCCACCTCCGACAAATGCAGCTGCCTCCAAACAGTGTGGCAACACATGCAGCTGCCTCCAAACAGTGTGGCAACAAAGGCAGCTGCCTCCAAACAGTGTGGCAACACATGCAGCTGCCTCCAAACAGTGTGGCAACAAATGCAGCTGCCTCCAAACAGTGTGGCAACAAATGCAGCTGCCTCCAAACAGTGTGGCAACAAATGCAGCTGCCTCCAAACAGTGTGGCAATAAAGGCAGTTGCTTTTAAACAGTGTGGCAACAAATGTAGCTGCCTCCAAACAGAGTGGCAACAAAGGCAGCTGCCTCCAAACAGTGTGGCAACAAATGCAGTTGCCTCCAAACAGTTTGGCAAAAAATGGGGGGGAAGGTCACACCTCTCGTGAGGACACAGTCATGTCACACAGGCAGCACTTCCCACCCCCTGTTCAGGCTGCGGTGGTTATTCTTGCCTGTGCCGCGGCTCTGCTCGGGGCTCTGCTCGTTTCCCTCTGTCTGCGGCGCAATGACCCAGCCGCTCAACAGCCGACCCATCATCGGTAAGACACCGACACACAGACGCACATGTTGGTTCTCATGTAATTTAACGTGGAGAGTGTTCGAGAGAAGGTGAGTGTGTGAGTTACTATCTTACTATTATGTCCTAATTTAATTTACCACTATACTCAGTGCACATTGATGCTGCACAAGTGTTCCTGGTCGCTCTCTCTCTTCCGTCTGCATCAACTCCTCTATGTCTACGTCTCTGTGATAGTTGTGTATGTGTGTTAACTGCCTCCTGTCCTCTGCAGGGGTGTTGGCGGATGAATCCCGTAAAGACGAACAGGCTACAAGGGGCTATTCCTACATCCCTGCCTGCTATGTGAAATACCTGGAGGCAGCCGGGGCCAGGGTCGTACCTGTCAGGTAGGACAACTCAGAAATCAGATTTATGACCTCACTCTTTGCATATTCAACAAAGTGAAAAGTAGAATAAAGAAAAACAGCTGATCCAAATATCAACAACTCAAGATTAAGACCGGGGGAACTTTTATGACCCAGATAAAAGAAGTGATGTCTGAGATTTATTTTGAGCTGGTTATTGATTCGGCGATAACAAGTGAACCGTCTTCATATCTGATGTTAGACCTGAATATTTATATTATAAGCACAGGGCTTGGTTTGAGTACTATTGCAATTTGACATCTTTAGGTTCTTATACTTGATGATGGAGTATAATTTAAGATGATTAATTCTTCATCTACATGTATATGAGTTTGTATTTCATTTTTTGCAACAATCAGGTGGGTTTCCCTTTATGGGAATCCTTCTGGATAAATACTTAACGAGTTAAACTTCCTGACTTTCACCTTGGTTGAACTGTGATCTCACTCTGGCTCACAGACCTGTCAGTCATGGTGCTGTGATTTGATGTGGGTGTGGTTATAAATATGTACGCTATAAATGCAGTTGTAGTATTAGTCATGATTCCTGACAGACAACTTGTGTGTTTGTTTTTTTACATCCATAAGATACTGTGGTTAAAAGAGTAAAGAGAGAAAGCGAGGGAGACTGAATGAGTCTCGTGCAGAAGAAAGATTTGAGCAATTTAATGAAGGTATTGATCATTATGTAGTGATCGGTGATGATATCGTGATCACAAACAATCACCGAGAACTATGAGGACACACCTGAGTTCAAACTGTTACAAGTATGAACACATGATCTTTGGTTTACGAGACCAACGCCTTACCACTTGGCCACCACGCCCGTCTCCACAAGTCTCTAATTATGATTTAATCGTATTTACAGTTATCCTGTGTGTAAAATCCATTGCGTAAAGGTATTGAAGGAAATTAATTGTCACCACAATATCCCCACATATATTCTAAATGTAAAATAATCTCTGATCACAAGTTACACATCCATCAGTATTTATGAGCATTTTATTCCCGACGCCCACAGGGGAACATGGGATTTGGTTTTTTGAAGTTTCATTTTGTAACGATGTCCTTCAACCAAAAGGAGAAATCAAGAATTCTACCGATGAATCGTTAAACAATCTGAACGAGATAGTTTTCCTGTGCGTCTGACTGTATCCAACGTCTCGTGGTTCATTTGAGTCACATTAAGTCAACCAGAATCATCATATTTAATAATTTGAGGAAAGTCTTCTGTAGTTACGGAGGTCCTGACCTTTTTAAACCACCTTCACTTCTTGCTTGTTGTGGAGTCTCCTCATCCTCATCGTGGTTAAAGACACACCTCTTCTCTTTGGCCTTATTTATTATTATTATTATTATGATTGAGTATAATTAAAGATGTATTTCCATAACTCTTCATCTATAAGATGAATGTATTTAATTTTTCACAACAATCAGGTGGGATTCCCTTTATGGGAATCCTTCTGGATAAATACTTAAAGAGTTAAACTTCCTGACTCTCACCCTGGTTGAACTGTGATCTGCCTCTGGCTCACAGACCTGTCAGTCATGGTGCTGTGATTTGATGTGGGTGTGGTTATAAATATATATACGCAATAAATGCAGTTGTAGTATTAGTCATGATTCCGACAGACAACTTGTCCTGGGTTTCCTCTACATGTTGAGATTACAAACCTTCTTACAGCTGCTGCTTCAAATCCACATTGATTCGTCAGGGTTTGAATTGTCTTGATGGTTATTTGTTTTTTTGGCATCAATTTGTTTTTCTACTTTTGTTCTCCATCAGATTAAATCTCCCAGAGAAGAATATACCAAGATATTCAACTCAATCAACGGGTGAGTTCAAACACTGCTCTGCTCTCCGTGGGTCTGCAGATGCTCCTCATTGTTATGTCTAATGTGAAATCTTCATGAATTGTGTTTAGACACATGTGCAGTGTCTCAGAGTGACATCACTGCTGAGGATCTGTTCAGGATAAATGTCGAACCCGGTCTCCCTGCAGGTTGCTGCTGCCGGGAGGAGCTGCAAATCTGCTGGTGTCGCCCTACAGTCGAGCCGCCGCTATTTTTTTCAACTTGGCTCTGACGGGTAAACCAATCAAACTTGTTCAACTGATTTGACTCCCGATGAAGGGACTTCCCTCCTTTGGGGTGAGGATTCCGATCGGAGCCTCGACCCAGTTCAGTCACACAAAGATTTATTGCGGCGTTACAACAGGTTTAGTGTTTGGCGTCTAGGCTCCAACTTAATAACTCCCCCAAACGATTACACAGGAATGATGGGAGTGATGAGCAAATACTTGTAAACCCCCCCCCCGTGGGAGCCTACAGGTGGATGCTGGGGGAGGGAGGGGCTGAAGCAACTGGTAGTAATACTGCAGCAGCAATGTGAGCAAAGGGGATGATTGGACCTTTCTCTCTGGTTAAATAGACCGCCCGATAAGGTGGGTGTGTAATATAGATGGTTGTGGAGAGTGAGGTATGTCACATGGTGTAGGTCGCATGATTGGCGCCTGCCAGAACTAGCTCGCCGGCGTCGCCACATGTATCACCAGTTGAATCCTTGCCTTCGCAATGCAAAGTTGCATTTAGCTTTTCCCTCTGTTTCTTGCATTGCACACTAACACCTCTCATTCCGTTCCCACGTATTCTGCCCCGTTTCTTTGATTCACCTGTAACCTTCGGGCCGTGTGTTCTCTGCCGGACCATTTGCTTCCTCGTTCCCTCAGTGTTTCACATGATATCACAATAAGTCTTTCAATAACTCTGTTTCGTGGCTCTGAGGATGTCGCTCCTCATTAATGTCCACGCCTCTGTCACATGAATGAATGAAACAGTGCTCTGTAGTGCAGGTTTATCAGGACAGGCTCATGTTAGCTTCAGGGAAGTTAAACTTGCTTCACAGAACAGGACTCTGGTCTTTAGAACATTATAAGAAGGCAAAAGGTCACCCCCACCTCCCTCATCTTCTCCTCCCTCTCTCCTCCCTCTCTCCTCCCGCAGGCCAACGATGCTTCGGACTACTTCCCCATCTGGGGAGCTTGTCTGGGCTTCCAGCAGCTGACTGCCTTAACAGCGAAGGAAAACCTGCTCACGCTCACTGACACCAAGGCCGTGGCTCTGCCGCTCAACTTCACACCAAGTAATGTTCCCTGTCCTCTGCTCTCTTTGAGCAGCTGTTGTATATTTGGAGCAGAGGTGATGAAGATGATGATGATGATGAAGGAATCTCCGCGGACACCGTTCTTGCTTGTATAATAAAGTTTATTACACAGAAGTTACAGGTCAGGACGGGCACCTAGGTTTACGTTCTCGGCCAATTCAGAAGTCTGCCTCGCCGGTGTCGGACGAGCATTCAGATAGGGAAATTGTTTTACGCCCAAGATGAGATCAAATATCGTCACACATAGGGGCCTCTAAGTAAAAACATGCTTCGTACATAAAGATGGAAACCCCTCCATCTAACAGGTCAAAGAGCATTCCTAGAGGGAGAAGAACTGACGAGTAACATATGGAATGATAAACAGAAATACTGAGAATCCAGAACCGAGGGGCTCCAGCTTCAAACCTGTCATTATGTTTTACACCCAGTCAAAATGATCCATGTTAGCTAAACACACCACACAGCCTCTCATCATGAAGGGTTTCCTGAAGTCGATGCCTGTCGGTTTTGATTTGATTCATAAGACTTTTCACTTGTAAGTTACACTATGAGGGATGATATGGACAGTTCTATGTGATAAGCATGGTGAAATCAACCATGACTTAGAATAGAAGCCACCTTGAGTCCGTAGTAAACATTTGTAAATGACCTATCTTTCTACTGTATATGGAACATTTAGCGGGAATGCAGATTCATTGGGAAGATCTCTTTCTTACTCTCTACAAAATCTATTCAACTCCCTGGGTACGTAATGTGATGATATGAACAGTTATCCTGTAAATTCATCTATATGGATGATGGATGAACGTATGAACATTAGAGTTCGTTTCACAATAATTTCTCACTACAACACTCTCCACCACACAGTTTCCTTGGAGGAGTGTTGATGGTATTGACGGTTTACTTGAGACAGTTAGTGTGGGATTCCTTTTATAGGAATCCTCCTGGAAAAATATCTGTAAGAGCAAATGATCCTGATGAAGTCCTGGATTCAAAATGTGATTGTGTTCTGTCCCAAGCCTCCTCACTCAGGGTGTTGGGTGTTGTATGATGTGGGCGGGCCAATGCAAGTGAGACACACCTTCCCTTACAGCTATAATCAATATAAAAGTTTAATTTTCAGTTCTACTAAGTTCTCCGCAGCTACAGCTGTGACATTGAACTCCACCCGTGATCACATTCAGTTGAAGGAACCTTGGCCGTCACTCACTGACTCCAGTCATAATGTCCAATGATGTTAGAGTCCAGTATTTAACAGATCCTCCTGCCTCACCACTGATCTGTGTCCGTCCTGCAGAGGCCCAATCCAGCCGTCTGTTTCAGAGTTTCCCCAAAGATGTGCTGAAGTCTCTGACCGAGGAAAACATCTCCCCCCACTTCCACAAGTGGAGTCTGTCCTCCGAGGTATTTCCTACTGGTCATTTACTGGTTTTCCACTTTTGTCTCTTCATCCTTTTACTTAGAACAACCTGACAGTGTAAATCTCACCTTCTCTAGCTCATGAAGTTGTGGTATCAGCTCTTCTAAAATAAAGAAGGACTGAGTGCAACACATGCTGTTTCTACCTTGAGACGAGTGTAGAAGATAAGAAGCTCATACAAACGCATTTTAAAGGCGTGAATGGGGATTGAACCCATGATCTTTGGTTTACGAGACCAACGCCTTACCACTTGGCCACCACGCCACTGTTGATGTTGCTATGAGTGTTTTATCGAAGACAAGTTATCTCTTCAATTGTTTTTAACATTACAAACTAACTTCGTAAACTTAATCCAATATAACTAATCTCGAGAAGAGATTATTTGTATCAAATATTAGAAAGTCACAGATGGAGCTCGCACCCATAACCACCGTACGAGACAAGTGTAGAAGTTATGCAGATGTTCATTTTTACGGCAGATCATTCATACAGTACTTTAAAGGCGTGAATGGGGATTGAACCCATGATCTTTGGTTTACGAGACCAACGCCTTACCACTTGGCCACCACGCCACTGTTGAGATTAATTCAAGTAGTAGCACGAGTGATAATCTACTAGTTCTGACGTCCAAGGCTTTTGATTGATTTTTGATGTTAACTCTTTGGATTTCAGGCCTTCAACGGGAATCCCAGGCTGAAGAACTTTTACAAGGCCCTGTCGACGTGCCACGATGGGAAGCAAGAATTCATCTCCACTATCGAAGGTACCTTTCCTTCCTGGACACGGAAATCTGAGTGTAGTTGGCTGTAAAATGACCGTGAGCACGAAGGTCCGAGCAAATGAATCAGTGTCATGTCTGAAAACAGCTCGAATGACACCAACTCCACATCGAGTCCTAGAAGATCGAGAGACGATCGTCTGACAAGAAATAACAATTTGTTTTCAGAGGATCAACGATAACACAATCATTTCAACGTTCTTACTCTTCTGATCTTGATTGTGACGTTGTAATGATGGTAACGGATTAACTGACGAGGGCAGCGATCGCATTTCTCATTTCTTTCTCCGCTGACTGTAATGTGAGTCGTGGTGTGCTGACAGTGTCTCTGGTCGCTTCCAGCCTACCAGTATCCATTTTATGGAGTTCAGTGGCATCCGGAGAAATCCCCCTTTGAGTGGATCGACAAACCGGGGATGATTCACTCCGCCGCTGCAATACGAATTTCCTTCTACACTTCCAGCTTCTTCGTCTCTGAAGGTAACACGTGGGATCTCTGCAGGCTTCCCTGCTGCTGTCAGTGGGTTTCAGACTCTATCCTGAAGGCTAGGTCTGTGAGTTCTTCTTCAATTTCTCACAGTCTTTCCCTTTGTTGACAGATATAAATATGAATTTGATGTGTTTTTTATGGAGTTGTGGTATTATCCGCCAAATAAAATCGGTGGGATTAATCCCTGTATGTGGTTTGGACATTGCAACATCACCATAGTGCTTGGACATCAGTGATCCAGATGTAAATGATCTCATTCAGATCCACACCAAGTTGTTCAGAGAGATTCACACTCTGCATGTGTTCGGCTGTCACTCAGTCGTCATGTGACTCCTTCATTTGAAGTTTTGTCCAAGTCATCGTTGCAAAAAAAGCTCCAAACTATTCCCAAACATAAAAGGAAAAACAAGCAGCTGCTGAAGTCAAATAAATACTCATCACTACGTTCTGCCTTTTCACTTCCTCTCTCACTTCCCTTCCAGCCAGGAAGAGCAACCATCGTTTCCCGAGTCAGGAGGAGGAAGAGAGCGCGCTCATCTACAACTTCAGTCCCGTCTTCAGAGGCGCGAAGGCCATCTTCATTCAGAACTATTACTTTGATTGACGAGGAGCCCGTCACTGGAGGAACATCTTCAACCGGACGGATTCACTGACCTCAAATGTAACATCGACAATTAGAATTATAATTGAATCCAGGCTTGTTTGTTAGTTTGCAGGATAACGCAAAAACTACTGAACAAATTAAAATGAAGCTTGGTGGAAGCAGGATGTGGAACGGATCAGGGAAGAACTTTTTACATTTGAACCTTTTGTTGACGAAAAACGTTTCATATATGAACTTGATGTGTAGATACCAGTCTTAAAATCCCGTGCAGATATTTGAAAACGTCGGTTTCTGTTCACGAAGACCGTGTTCTGTTGTTTTTTTACCCTGAAGTGTGTTTGTGTGCGTGTCGGCACGAGTGAGCAAAGGTACAGATGTTTCTTGTGCAGCAGAAAGATTTGTTATCGTGTTATATCGTGAACAAACAAACAAATCAACGAGGAGAAAAGGCTCAGACGACGTCAGCTGAAGTTCCCCCGTACTTGGCCCCGGACGGATCTTTGTTCACACTGTTAAAAGAACGTGTTGCATGACTGGATGAGAATGTGGTCACACCGGTTCCTAAACTCGAGATCAGACCACAAAACCCACATGTTAACACCAGATGTGTACTCGGTGAAAGGAAACCACACAAACACTAATTTAAAGGCATGAATGGGAATCGAACCCATGATCTTTGGTTTACGAGACCAACGCCTTACCACTTGGCCACCACGCCGTATCTGTTTGCACTGTGAGTTATACACACTCCATTCACAACATGCTTTTCATTCACAAGTTACACATCCATCAGTATCTATGAGACCGGAGCCTTTTAGTCCAGATGTGATTTGGATTTGAAGTTTAATTTTTTTGTCTTTGTTCCAAAAGGAGAAGTCAATGATTCTGTAGATGAATCATAGAACCAGTTCATGTGAACATGTGGACATTGAGGGAAAATTGAATATTTCATATAACATGCTGCCAGAGAACAATCTGTCTCTAAACATTTTCACAATTTATTAAATTATAGTTTTCACACTGATGCATTTATTTAAATTTTTAATTGTGAAGTGGGCTAATGAGATTATTGACACGGATACGTGGTTTTCTAACGACAGTGACAATGATCACGACTGTGACCTCGAATGTTTAATGATGTTTTCATAACTGGGTGGAGATATTTGAGATATTGATCAGCCATCGTCCTCAGACTAGAAACCAATGAGCTGCATTTGAGCCATAACTTGTTTTTGTTGTCACCAAACGATCAAACATTGTTTTTCTGCTGTAAGAGAAGAAATCACATCAATTCCTCTTGTGAAAAAAAGTCCTGCCAAAGTGAAAACAAATATATGAATATATCCGAATATGAATAAATAAACAAGTCAAATCAAATAAACTAAATGTTTCCATTTTTTGTGCGTTTTGATAAAAAACACAAAATGATCACTGCAAACTAACGACGCACTAACTTTGTGACTTTATAATATTAACCAGTTGGATAAATACATTAATAAACACGTAATAGGAGTTGTTTGTTTGGTCATTAAAAGGAAGGAAGTCCAGTAAACATCATTAATCCAACTTCCTCTCTTAGTTTAGAGAAATGAAGGAAATGCTGAACATTTATATTACTGTAGAAACCCATTGATCCGGTTGTATGAAGATGGTTTCATGTCGTTTCATGTCGTTTTTCATTGGGCAAACATTTGCAAGGGTTTCCACTAGATGGCGCCATGATACCATTGAATGTTCATGTTTCCAGTTTGACGCTCTCAGCGTTTCACTGGTTTCTCACCGTCGCTCTTCGTTCTCCTGCCTCGAGGAGGAGTTTTGTTTTGGTCTCCCCGGCCGTCTAGTGACTGTCAGTCTGTATATTAATTAAACCGTCGTCTGCATTTGGGTCCTGCGAACATTAAAACGTGAGATGATGTTGGAGCAGACAAACGAGCAGGAAGGGAAGAAACCCGAGGCAGCAGAGAACAGGCGAAAGGAATCAGGGGAATCAAGAATCAAGAATAAATAACAAATCACAGCAGCAGCAGCTTCTACTGGAGAAGCTGAGCCGATGGAGAAGGAGGGTTTAAATACTGCAGCAGCAGCTGATGAGATGATGGGGAAGCAGGGAGTGGAACCTGCAGGTGAGGCCACACACACACACAGACACACACTCAGACACACACACACACACACTCAGACACACACACACACACAGTTCCACAGATTAGCTCCTGGGCCTCTTTAGTTTGGTCATTTGTCTTATTCTTGACCTGTTCACTTATGGACCGTTCGTTTCTGCGTCTCTGCACAACCAAGAAGAACCATTGGACATATATGTGTCATCATCATAATTCTATCAGGGCCCGTGTGCAGATATGAGCAGCGGGAAACTTGAGTCCACAAAGACAGTCTCCAGAGGTGTACGCCCAGAAACCTAAATACATGTCACACGCTCCTTGTATAATTTTCCGGACTTTTTCATGTTGCTCATGTGTGCATTGGTGTTTTTCATCATGTTTTCATATTTTTGCATGTGTACCTAGATATGTAGTTTGTAAGCATGTATTTGCTTGAGAATATCTCACATCAGAACTGTTCATTTTATTAAACGACTGTTAAACGAAAGGTTTGAATAAGTTTCATGCAAAGTTCTTTTTTTTCGCTGAGTAATATTTGTCTTCTCGTGTTTAAATATTGTGTTGACGCCAGTTGGAACTCGAGCTGCAGCTTCACTCTCTCTCTCTCTGAAGAGCCACCAGCTGATTCCTCCCCACTGTAATTACATCATTTAATTAGCAGGCGTCATCTCGCTGAACTTATTTCGTTATGATGAACCATCATTTCCCACTGTATCAAACCCACTCCGCTGATCCGACCCTGAGTCGTGCGTAACGACGTCTTTAAGGCTAATACAGGTTTTAATTTCACTCCACTGAACACGTGTCATACGTGACAAAAGACTCTAATGATTCAAAGACTCAAACGAGTCTTTGAATCATTAGCCACCGAGCTCTCCGCACACCCTCCCTTTGGTAATGCATCTATTAAAATGCTTTTCACACAGATGTTATACCACAGTATTTAATGAACGAGGCTCCGTGTTTTTAATTAAATAATGGATCAGAGTAAGAACTGCAACCACTTTCATATTTGTTCTCTGAGACCCACTAATTACACCGAGGTTTTCTCTCACCGGCTCATGAAATAACTCAATTTCCGACTGAGGCACAAGGACGCACGCGATCCAATCAGAATATTAGCAGTTTATTAAATGATGGAGTGTTGTGCGTTGTGATGGTGCTGCGGGCGGAGTAATCAACATCGGACATGCTTCACGACTGCGGAGCTGCACCCGAATCTCACCTCTTGAATCCTCAACACACAAACATGCAAACCGTCTCCTCGTATATATAATACACACTAGCAGCCACACACAGAGTAATTCCTATCATCATCATCATCATCATCATCATCATCATGAGAAGGATGATCGTCATCTTCCTGGCAGCAACATTCATCTTCACACCTCATTAACCACGAGACAAGGATGTCAGGATCATCTGAGCGCACACAAGCACGTATACACACACACACACACACACACACACACACACACACACACACACACACACACACACACACCCACACACAGTTGTGTAGGATATCACACAAAATACACACTCGTACATGCATATGCACAAACACAAACTGGCAGACACACACCTGCAGTGCAGAGTGTATTGTGTTGATCCATATTGTCCCAGCCCATCATTAACCATGTATAACCTCTATAACACAACATCTACATTATATATCATGGCGTCTTGACACGATGCTAATACATTGAATTAGAAGGATATTGTCAGAAGTGTCAGAAACACACTTATATCTTATCGGTTTGAGTTGGTGTTTGTTAGACAGGCCTGGTGGAGTAATTACATCTTATCGGTCATAATTAAAACTCGTTTCTGTGCTGGAAAACCTCAGAGATTCATTATCACTCGGTGTCTCAGGGTCATTCTGAAAACACCGACTGTGAAAGAGGAGCAGGTGAAGGACTCGGCTCCATTTCTGGCGATGCAACGTATACAAAGAAAACCTGCTACGAGAAAGTACGCATTAAAAAGGTGCAGGCTGGGGTCAGGTCTCTTCGAATCGGAGTCTTAAGCTGGGCTCACATGGTTTATGAAATGTTGTGACCTGTAAATCATCTGTGATATAAAAAAAAGCCAAAGGAGCTGGAGCAGTCGGACTAATATCCGAGAAGAAGAAGATGGAGAAGGAGAAATGTGCCGACGTGTCAGTGCAGGTGTGTTGCTGCCGCAGCTCAGCCGTGTTTTCTGCATGTGAAGCAACATGTCCTGGTTTTACTTCCTTTCAAAGACATGTTCTTCTTTTCTCTTCATCGACAGGACACCGGAAGTGTGAAGGGGGCAGGGCAGAGGACTTAAAGACCCTAAGTTTAAACTGTGCGAGTATCTGAAGAACAATTTTTAACCTAAATTCCTCAGGCACAAATGGGGGGGGGGTGGAAGTAACATATCAAAGAACACGCAAGAAGAAATGAGGGAAGCTGATGTACAAACCACACTGTTAATTAAAGTTTATGCCAAATGGAAACTTCTTCCCACTTCCCTCTCTGTTCTCTTTCTGTCGGAGACATTGTAAATTCCAGGCCGAGCTTTCACTTCACCTCTAAACTGACCGACAGCTACAAGTCCACCTGCTTTACTGCTTCAGTATCTCAGCCTGAGCTCTGCTGCTCCCTCTCGCTGCTTCTTTAAAGTATCAGTCTGAGCAGAGACGCGACCACACCGAGATTAATAGAAGCTCCCCGCTGTTTGTCCTTGGCCTATTCTTCAATTAGCTTCACATTCCCACCAGGTCCTCAGTCCAAAAAGCACACATCCCACAGGAGGAGCAGGAGCGAGATCCAGGGGCCTGAACAACTGTATCAAACCCTGAACAATGGACGAGCAGCTGCGGCAATTTCTACTGAGTCTGGAGCACTTGTTAATTATTCAGATAAGTGGCGAGGGAGCGATAAAGCGTAATTTAAAAAGCAGAACAAGAGGATAGGTGAAAAGAAACGTAGCGATGGACTGAAGAGTTTCTGTAGAAGCTGGAGTGTAAAAGAACAAGTGGATCAGTGTTCAGTCACTTCTGTTTTCTGTGGAGGTCGTTGGTAAAGTGACAGAGCTGCTCTGTGTGTATTTAATATTCTGCTCCTCAGCTTCGACCTGCGAGAAAGACGTGTGGTGAGTTCGCTTTGAGGATATAAAAATGCAACAATCTTCATTAAAATCTCTTAAAACAACCAAAGCTATGTTAAACATTATGCAGAATGTGTCCGACAATGTTCAAACTCAGAGAAAACCTCATTTTTATTCAAGGTAACGGGACGGTTTTAATTTATACATCATTTCCTCTAGTCTCTGCTATAAATTCAAACGGCGTATGAGGAAGGATAAACACACAGCTAGCCACTTCGCCAGTTTTTTCCATCCACAGTTTATATTGGTCACTCGTGATGGATCCCGATTACTCGTCGCGGTGAAGAAACTGCTTCGCGACGTCGTCAAACCAAGTCTTTTGTTTTTATTGTGAGACCCCTAGTGGCCGAAAGTCACATGTCACACAATCAACACAAAGCAAATTTTCCGCATGACGAGCCAACGTATACAAAGTCAATGGAAAGGAGCACGGAGCTACATGGTTCAAATTGCTATAGCTACAGTTATCAAACTCCTTGCTTCAAGGCCCGAACGGGGATTGAACCCATGATCTTTGGTTTACGAGACCAACGCCTTACCACTTGGCCACCGAGCCTTCTGCATGGCCCACGAGCCTTTAAGAACTCATGGAACCTAATCATAACAATCTACATTGATGTATATATTTAGTTTGCTATCTTGCATGTCAACAACAACCCAAAGCACATTTAATAAACTAGATGGATTCAGGTCATTTTCTATCCGGAGCCCTGCAGGAGACCGGGGGTGAGGTCAGGAGACTCTCCCGCTCTGCAGGGGGTCAAATCAGTGCTACTGACGGTGAGTGAAGTGGTTTTGCAAATTAAGGTTTTAACTTCTCAATTCTCGAGAGGTTAAGTCAGAAGAGACATTGGTTGTCAGCAAAGAGCAGAAACATGAGGATGCAGTGGCTCCAGGTGCAGGTCAGAGCTTTGGACTGTATTGTGGCAAATGTTCAAATTGCTAAAGCTAGAGTCGACGTGTGAGGATATCAAACCGATTGCTTCAAGGCCCGAACGGGGATTGAACCCATGATCTTTGGTTTACGAGACCAACGCCTTACCACTTGGCCACCGAGCCTTCTGGATGGCCCACCGCTTCGGCTAACACCCAGGATCTCGATGAAGATTGAGTATAGAGACTAATCACGGATTGCCTGGTGAATGATCACGATGCCATTATTAAATACACACGTAATCAATTCTATTGAAAACATTGACCTATAACGTAGAGTTTTTGCCTGTCATCCAGATTTACTCCCCGTTGCCCCCGGTTACACTTCAAATCAGTCACACGGTTTGTTTCATTATCACAAATTCTGACCACACACTTCAAGCTGCTGTGAAAAATAACTCCATCTGCCAATACCATGAATGCCTCAGTTCATTTAAGTCTAACGTGCACTGAACCTCTGACAGAGGCTCAGCATGAAGTGACAAAACGGACCCGCTGAAAGAGAAAATAAATAATTGTGCTGTCCACAGGTTTGATGAGCAATGCTGCACCTGTGTTACTCGATTTGATTACACCCATTCGCTGCCTCCCAGTAATGGAAAGTTTAATTTGAGAAACTGCAGGAAAACACATCCCCAAAATGATGTTTGGAGAACGGCTGCGAGCTTCACGGTGGTGGATGATTTGCTCTGCAGTCATTTTTATTAAAGTGTTTGGTTGCTTTATGTGCAAAAGCCCATAAAGTATAATAAAGAAGTGAAAAGTATTATTATTTGCTCAGCTCTAGTGCAATCACTGCTCCCATGAAGGGAGTTGACCCATAAACCTGCTGTCTCCATGAAGAAGGAGCTTGGTTATAATGGTGCGTTCACACCAAATGGGATTTTTCATGACAAGTCAATGCAGAGACACCAAATTGTACGTCGTTCGCTCAATTTGAAATGTTTGTACTTGCAATGCAATGTGTCGGAAAGCCTGAAGAATACGGTGGAGTTGTCCGAGCTGTGTGCGCCCCCTGGTGGCCTGGACCCACAGACCACGGGCCTGTCTGGCGTTTCTCTGGCTGAAGAGCTGACCATCATCATCACTGTCCTTTTGATTTTGGATGTTTTATGCCTCTTGGTGCAAACCTGCAACAAAACACTGTGAAACTATTCAGTGATTAAATATTCTTCACTGCACCGACCTGCTTTTGTCCTGCGTCCGCTCTTCAGAAAACAATACAACTTACAACAAGAATAAAAACAATACACAAAAAACCTCCCTCCATATTGAATACTGATTATTAAATAGATAATTCTAACTGTTTAAGTTGTAAAAACAAGCTCTGGGCTGAGGACATCAACAAAAGCTAATTGGAGTCAGGAGCGATCGATGAAACAAGGAGTGGGTTAGAGCTGCTTTGATTTAAAAAGAAAAACACTCTTAAACCTTATGAGTTTAATATTCACAAGAAACACCGCTGAGGTGAAACACGAGTCACAGCAGAGTTTATCAAGAGTCTTAGAGGCTCATGTCCTGAAGCTTTTCTTCATCTAAATCTACAGAACGACGTCAATCAAAGGAAATCAGCTTTAGGGAACAATTACCTCGTTTGGTCCATTCAGTTTAGTCCCAACTAAAATAATAGGTGTGAAAGGTGTCGTAACAAACCAATCAAAACCAAGTATGGGTAGACCACGCCCACGCAGGTGATGACCACAGGACGTACGTATGTCATTCTTTAGTTCCTAAATTACAATGTGAAACCGAAACAAACACATGAACCTTGGTTGAGACTGTGCAGATGGAACCGCCTCCACGAAGCTGTTCAGACGAGAAACCCTGAGAATCAGCTGAATCAGAAACATGATCTGAACCCACAGATCGGATCTGCACTGGAAGAGCTCGTCTCAGGTTATTATTGGTGTAAAAATGGCAAAAAAATAAGTTAGAATAAAAAGAAAAACACGCGTAAGGACCAGAACTAAACACATCTGAGAAAGACAAAAAGAGAAAAGAGAGGGCGAAAGTAAGTATGAGATTAGAGGAGGGATGAGAGAGGAGAGAGATTATTGGTAATTGAAAGATAAAATGGTAATCAACCAGCCGGGGGGAAATATTAGAGCTCTCCTTTTTCATTTGGGGCGGCAGACACATGGGAGCGATGGCGAGAGAGGAGAGCTAAGTGGTGGGAAGGACTCGGGGAAATGGAGTGAGAGCACTGAGGGGAGAGGGAGAAAAGGGCGAGACACAACTGGAGAGGAGGAGAGAAAAGAGCGACCTGCTCAAATTTCACTTCTCTCCCACTCATCCCTCTTCATAATAGAACTGTCAAATCAACGTGGGGCTTAACGACGGACTGCTCCCCTGCCTCTCGCGCTCTCTTTTACTCTCTCCTGCTCTCCATCTGTTTATTGCGCCGTTTTTATCCATCCTCACTTTTGCCTTTCACCTTCTCTCACTGGAGCCCTTGTGCAGGTTCCTTGCTGCTGTTTGCGTGTTGTGCTTTTCTCTCACCCGATCGTGAACCCTTATATTTACATGTATCAGTTGGCATCAGATTAGAATATCGCTAAAAGCGGTTTTGCTTCCTTCAGTTTAACTCAGATTCAGATTTATTGACAATATTGGGAGCGAGATACCGAGATTAGTCACACTAAAACAAGGAAACACATTAAAAGAGACTCATTCTGCTCCTATTCAGGTTGATCATTTTAATTTGCGTTATTATTTGAAAAGTTTTCATGCTCTAATGTTCAGAAAACGAATGTCCTTCCTCAAACTGTCCACTGCTGCTGCTCCTCTTTTCAGCCGCTGTCTGAAAGCTCTCTTTAAGAAGCCCCTCCCACTTAGGCACAGTCTGCTCGGATTGGCCACCTGACCTTATCTGTTGTGATTGGTCAACTGCTTTCCCCAAGCGTGCTGGACTAGCCTCGATTCAGTTCAATTAGATTCTCTTCCATTTTACTTGTATAACCCAAATCATAACAAACATCATCTCAAAGCACGTTTCAGGTCGAGCCCTTAAACATGATGAGGAAGTCCCACAGTTCAGAGACGAGAGAGAACAGGAAGAATGTGCATCTGTCATATTTAATCTCCGTCGGAACAAATTGTTACAATGAAAATAAAACACAGCGATATTTCGTGCATTGTTCAGATCCACTGGACAAATGTATTTGAAACACACTGAGAAGCTGCTGCCATCTCCCATTATCGCTCCGTAACCACTCTGCCTCTCTTCCTGTTTGGATTGTGGACCTTAATTCCTTCTTCCTCTTTACCAGAGTGTGTCTCTGTCCTTCTCCTCCCCTCTGTTTGTAATCCCTCTGAATTCTCTCTCACTCTTTAGCGTCTGTAATTGTTTGAGTAAGACGCTCTGCCTGAGTTCTGAATATTTAAAACAGGATACATCTTCATTTCCCCCCGACAGACTGTTTTACTCTGTAATAGAGAAACCACATAGAGATGACCCCTTCACGGCCACGTGAGAAATGAAGGGGTACAGCCAAGTGGTCGGGGGGGGGGGGGGGGTTTACCCTGAAATGGCTTGTTCCCAGAGACCAGGCATAGCCATAACAAGCCGTCGGTTTCAACAGGACAATAGTTTGCTGTTGCACGAAGACGCTGGTGTGTTTAACCCACGACCTCAAGCCGCAGGATGATCTCTCTAACTGCCCGAACCTCCCCACTAAGATGATGAGAGGAGCAGGAATGTGATCTTCTACCACTGCTCCCTCCTCCTGCTTTTCAATTCCTCTCTCTGTGGGTTTATGTGGCAAAAACACACGGAGGAATATTCTCTGTATGTCATTCTCACTGCTGCTCGCTCTCTTCAATAAGCTTCGCTGCAGGTTCACTTGGGGCGAATGATTCGTCTCTCGCTCTTTCTCCGTTTGTTTTCACTGGGCTGACAAAAGAAAGAACGCCGTCAAGGAATGGCCTCAGTTCTTCTCCTCTTTTCTTTGCTGTCTTGTCCTCTCTGTCTTTTGGGCAAAAGCCATGATGGCTCAAACATGATGAATGAAAAATGTAAAAGCCCAAAATGCAAAACGCAGCTCAAACGCAAGATGAATAACAAACAAACTTATTTAGAAAGAAACAAAAGAAATGACTTGAATGCGCAGTAGAACCGCAGGCTCTTTGCACCTTCCACCCATGAGGCTAGTTTCTTTGTTGGGATGTTGAACAGAAAACCTTCTCAGGAACTTCTGTAGCTTCCATTCAACAAGCTGAACTGTGCGTTTTCAAAACAAGAGGTTATAATACGCACGCAGCGCTACTTCCTCCGGTTCGACTAGAAGCTCGACTTGCAATCAGAAAGTGATGAGAACTACTGTTCAAATTGCTAAAGCTAGAGTCGACATGTGAGGTTATCAAACTGTTTACTACAAGACCCGAACGGGGATTGAACCCATGATCTTTGGTTTACGAGACCAACGCCTTACCACTTGGCCACCGAGCCTTCAGGATACTATACAGAGCATTTATGGAACCTAATCATAACAATCTACATACATGTATATATTTAGTTTGCTATCTTGCATGTTCGGTTGAGAAAGATTTTCAACAACAACCCAAAGCATATTTAATAAACTAGATGGATTCAGATCATTTTCTATCCGGAGCCCTGCAGGGGATCGGGGGTGAGGTCAGGAGACTCTCCCGCTCTGCAGGGGGTCATATCAGTGCTCCTGACGGTGAGTGAAGTGGTTTTGCAATTAAGGTTTTAATTTCAAAATTCTCAGAGGTAGTCCAAACGAGTAAATTGGTTGTCAGCTAGAGCAAGAAAAGAGTAGATTCGCAGTGGCACTTCCAGGTGCAGGTCAGAGCTTTGTATGGACTGTATTGTGGCAAATGTTCAAATCTAGAGTCGACATGCGAGGTTATCAAACTGCTTGCTTCAAGGCCCGAATGGGGATTGAACCCATGATCTTTGGTTTACGAGACCAACGCCTTACCACTTGGCCACCGAGCCTTCAGGATACTATACAGAGCCTTTATGAGAGAGGCCAAGTTGGGCTACCTACCTAGCATGCTAAAGGTTAGATTAACAAGTAAACTGCTGTTAATGGTAAAATTATGGCAATAGTGGCTTTGAATCTGTCGTCATTATTGACGTCGTTTTTGTTGAGATAAATTCTGGTTGTCTGCAAAGAGCAGAAACATGAGGATGCAGTGGCTCCAGGTGCAGGTCAGAGCTTTGCATTGACTGTATTGTGGCAAATGTTCAAATTGCTAAAGCTGGAGTCGACATGTGAGGTTATCAAACTGCTTGCTTCAAGGCCCGAACGGGGATTGAACCCATGATCTTTGGTTTACGAGACCAACGCCTTACCACTTGGCCACCGAGCCTTCTGCATGGCCCACTGAGCCTTTATGGAACCAATCATAACAATCTATATTATTTAAATATTTAGTTTGCTATCTGGCATGTTCGGTTGAGAAGTTCAACAAACCCAAAGCACATTTAATAAACTAGATGGATTTAGATCATTTTCTATCCGGAGTCCTGCAGGAGACCGGGGTGAGGTCAGGAGACTCTCCCGCTCTGCAGGGGGTCAAATCAGTGCTCTGACGGTGAGTGAAGTGTTTTGCAGATTAAGTTTTAACTTCTCATTCTCGAGAGGTTAGTCGAGAGACATGGTTGTCAGCAAAAAGCAAAACATGAGGATGCAGTTGGTTCAGGTGCAGTCAGGCTTTGCAGCCTCTGTATTGTGTAATGTTCAAATTCTAAAGCTAGAGTGAATGTGAGGTTATCACCTTGCTTGTTTTAAGGCTGAACGGGGTTTGAACCCATGATTGGTTTAGAGACCAAACGCCTTACCACTTGGCCACCAAGCCTTTTGATCATCAGAGACTTATGAGAGAGGCCAAGTTGGGCTAGCTACCTAGCATGCTAAAGGCTAGATTAACAAGTAAACTGTTGTTAATGGTAAAATTGACTATGTGGCAATAGTGGCTTTGAATCTGTTGTTTTATTTATTAAAACGTCGTTTTTGTTAGTACATAGTTCTGCTGAAAATAAAAACAAATGGGACGCAGGATGGAACCTTGATGATGACAGACAGGTTAAGTCAGAAGAGATACTGGTTGTCAGCAAAGACCAGAAACATGAGGATGCAGTGGCTCCAGGTGCAGGTCAGAGCTTTGCATTGACTGTATTGTGGCAAATGTTCAAATTGCTAAAGCTAGAGTCGACATGTGAGTTATCAAACCGCTTGCTTCAAGGCCCGAACGGGGATTGAACCCATGATCTTTGGTTTACGAGACCAACGCCTTACCACTTGGCCACCGAGCCTTCTGCATGGCCCACTGAGCCTTTATGGAACCTAATCATAACAATCTATATATATTTAAATATTTAGTTTGCTATCTGGCATGTTCGGTTGAGAAAGATTTTCAACAAAAACCCAAAGCACATTTAATAAACTAGATGGATTCAGATCATTTTCTATCCGGAGCCCTGCAGGAGACCGGGGGTGAGGTCAGGAGACTCTCCCGCTCTGCAGGGGGTCAAATCAGTGCTCCTGACGGTGAGTGAAGTGTTTTTCAAATTAAGGTTTTAACTTCTCAATTCTTGCAGCCATGTAGGGAAAACTGTGAGATTGATCAGTTTTTAAGCATTAAAGTAATACATCAATGAAGACTTGTTGGGATGTGCTCTCTTGAACAGAAAACCTTCTCAGGAACTTCTGTAGCTTCCATTAACGAGGTTGAAATTGTTTTCTTGCTGGTAGCCGGGGTGGTGATGGTTTTCAAAGAGCGGAGATCAACTGTGCGTTTTCTTAAAAAAAAAAAAAAAAAAAAAAAAAAAAAAAAAAAAAAAAAAAAAAAAAAAAAAAAAAAAAAAAAAAGACAGAAACATGAGGATGCAGTGGCTCCAGGTGCAGGTCAGAGCTTTGCATTGACTGTATTGTGGCAAATGTTCAAATTGCTAAAGCTAAAGTCGACATGTAAAGGGTTATCAAACCGCTTGCTTCAAGGCCCGAACGGGGATTGAACCATGATCTTTGGTTTACGAGACCAACGCCTTACCACTTGGCCACCGAGCCTTCTGCATGGCCCCACTGAGCCTTTATGGAACCTAATCATAACAATCTATATATATTTAAATATTTAGTTTGCTATCTTGCATGTTCGGTTAAGAAAGATTTTCAACAACAACCCAAAGCACATTTAATAAACTAGATGGATTCAGATCATTTTCTATCCGGAGCCCTGCAGGAGACCGGGGGTGAGGTCAGGAGACTCTCCCGCTCTGCAGGGGGTCAAATCAGTGCTCCTGACGGTGAGTGAAGTGGTTTTTCAAATTAAGGTTTTAACTTCTCAATTCTTGCAGCCATGTAGGGAAAACTGTGAGATTGATCAGTTTATTAGCATTTAAAGTAAATACATCAATGAAGACTTTGTTGGGATGTTGCTCTCTTGAACAGAAAACCTTCTCAGGAACTTCTGTAGCTTCCATTAAACGAGTGAAATTGTTTTCTTGCTGGTAGCCGGGGGTGGTGATGGTTTTCAAAGAGCGGAGATCAACTGTGCGTTTTCAAAACAAGAGGTTATGATTCGCACGCAGCGCTACTTCCTCCGGTTCGACTAGAAGCTCGACTTGCAATCAGAAAGTGATGAGACAGGCCAAGTTGAGATAGCTACTTTTCAAATTGCTAAAGCTAGAGTCGACATGTGAGATTATCAAACTGCCTGCTTCAAGGCCCGAATGGGGATTGAACCCATGATCTTTGGTTTACGAGACCAACGCCTTACCACTTGGCCACCGAGCCTTCTGGATACTATACTATACTATATGGGAGAGGCCAAGTTGGGCTAGCCACCTAGCATGCTAAAGGCTAGAATAACAAGTAAACTGTTGTTAATGGTAAAATTATGGCAATTGTGGCTTTGAATCTGTCGTCATTATTGACGTCGTTTTTGTTGAGATAAATTCTGGTTGTCAGCTAAGAGCAGAAAGATGAGGATGCAGTGGCTCCAGGTGCAGGTCAGAGCTTTGCATTGACTGTATTGTGGCAAATGTTCAAATTGCTAAAGCTAGAGTCGACATGTGAGGTTATCAAACCGCGTGCTTCAAGGCCCGAACGGGGATCAAACCCATGATCTTTGGTTTACGAGACCAACGCCTTACCACTTGGCCACCGAGCCTTCTGCATGGCCTACCGAGCCTTCCGCGTGGCCCAATGAGCCTTTATGGAACCTAATCATAACAATCTATATATATTTAAATATTTAGTTTGGTATCTTGCATGTTCGGTTAAGAAAGATTTTCAACAACAACCCAAAGCACATTTAATAAACTAGATGGATTCAGATAATTTTCTATCCGGAGCCCTGCAGGAGACCGGGGGTGAGGTCAGGAGACTCTCCCGCTCTGCAGGGGTTCATATCAGTGCTCCTAACGGTGAGTGAAGTGGTTTTGCAAATTAAGGTTTTAACTTCTCAATTCTCGAGAGGTTAAGTCTGAAGAGATTCAGGTTGTCAGCTAAGAGCAGAAACATGAGGATGCAGTGGCTCCAGGTGCAGGTCAGAGCTTTGCATGCTCTGTATTGTGGCAAATGTTCAAATTGCTAAAGCTAGAGTCGACATGTGAGGTTTTCTAACTGATTGCTTTAAGGCCCAAATGGGGATTGAACCCATGATCTTTGGTTTACGAGACCAACGCCTTACCACTTGGCCACCGAGCCTTCTGCATGGCCCACCGAGCCTTTAAGATCTCGTGGAATGTATATATTTAGTTTGCTATCTGTGAGATTGATCAGTTTATTTAAAGCATTTAAAGTAAATACATCAATGAAGACTTTGTTGGGATGTTGCTCTCTTGAAAAGAAAACCTTCTCAGGAACTTCTGTAGCTTCCATTAAACGAGCTGTAATTGTTTTCGTGCTGGTAGCCGGCGGTGGTGATGGTTTTCAAAGAGCTGAGGTCAACTGTGCGTTTTCAAGACAAGAGGTTATGATACGCACGCAGCGCTACTTCCTCTGGTTCGACTAGAAGCTCGACTTGCAATCAGAAAGTGATGAGACAGGCCAAGTTGGGCTAGCTACTTAGCATGCTAAAGGCTACATTAACAAGTAAACTGTTGTTAATGGTAAAATTATGGCAACAGAGCTTTGCATGGACTGTATTGTGGCAAATGTTGAAAATTCTAAAGCTGGAGTCGACATGTAAGGTTATTAAACTGCTGTTTTCAAGGCCCGAATGGGGATTGAACCCATGATCTTTGGTTTACGAGACCAACGCCTTACCACTTGGCCACCGAGCCTTCAGGATACTATACACAGCCTTTATGGGAGAGGCCAAGTTGGGCTAGCTACCTAGCATGCTAAAGGCTAGAATAACAAGTAAACTGTTGTTAATGGTAAAATTATGGCAATAGTGGCTTTGAATCTGTCGTCATTATTGACGTCGTTTTTGTTGAGATAAATTCTGGTTGTCAGCTAAGAGCAGAAACATGAGGATGCAGTGGCTCCAGGTGCAGGTCAGTGCTTTGCATGCTCTGTATTGTGGCAAATGTTGAAAATTCTAAAGCTAAAGTCGACATGTGAAGTTATCAAACCGCTTGCTTCAAGGCCCGAACGGGGATTGAACCCATGATCTTTGGTTTACGAGACCAACGCCTTACCACTTGGCCACCGAGCCTTCTGCATGGCCAACTGAGCCTTTATGGAACCTAATCATAACAATCTATATATATTTAAATATTTAGTTTGCTATCTTGCATGTTCGGTTAAGAAAGATTTTCAACAACAACCCAAAGCACATTTAATAAACTAGATGGATTCAGATCATTTTCTATCCGGAGCCCTGCAGGAGACCGGGGGTGAGGTCAGGAGACTCTCCCGCTCTGCAGGGGGTCAAATCAGTGCTCCTGACGGTGAGTGAAGTGGTTTTGCAAATTAAGGTTTTAACTTCTCAATTCTCGAGAGGTTAAGTCTGAAGAGATTCAGGTTGTCAGCTAAGAGCAGAAACATGAGGATGCAGTGGCTCCAGGTGCAGGTCAGAGCTTTGCATGCTCTGTATTGTGGCAAATGTTAAAATTGCTAAAGCTAGAGTCGACATGTGAGGTTTTCTAACTGATTGCGTCAAGGCCCGAATGGGGATTGAACCCATGATCTTTGGTTTACGAGACCAACGCCTTACCACTTGGCCACCGAGCCTTCTGCATGGCCTACCGAGCCTTTAAGATCTCGTGGAATGTATATATTTAGTTTGCTATCTGTGAGATTGATCAGTTTATTTAAAGCATTTAAAGTAAATACATCAATGAAGACTTTGTTGGGATGTTGCTCTCTTGAAAAGAAAACCTTCTCAGGAACTTCTGTAGCTTCCATTAAACGAGCTGTAATTGTTTTCGTGCTGGTAGCCGGCGGTGGTGATGGTTTTCAAAGAGCTGAGGTCAACTGTGCGTTTTCAAAACAAGAGGTTATGATACGCACGCAGCGCTACTTCCTCCGGTTCGACTAGAAGCTCGACTTGCAATCAGAAAGTGATGAGACAGGCCAAGTTGGGCTAGCTACCTAGCATGCTAAAGGCTAGATTAACAAGTAAACTGTTGTTAATCGTATAATTGGCTATGTGGCAATAGTGACTTTGAATCTGTCGTTTTATTTATTAAAACGTCGTTTTTGTTGGTACATAGTTGTGTTAAAAATAAAAACAAATGGGAAGCAGGAGTTCTGCAGATGGAACCTTGTTGATGACAGACAGGTTAAGTCAGAAGAGATACTGGTTGTCAGGAAAGAGCAGAAACATGAGGATGCAGTGGCTCCAGGTGCAGGTCAGAGCTTTGCATTGACTGTATTGTGGCAAATGTTCAAATTGCCAAAGCTAGAGTCGACATGTGAAGTTATCAACCTGCTTGTTTCAAGGCCCGAATGGGGATTGAACCCATGATCTTTGGTTTACGAGACCAACGCCTTACCACTTGGCCACCGAGCCTTCAGGATACTATACACAGCCTTTATGAAAGAGGCCAATTTGGGCTAGCTACCTAGCATGCTAAAGGGTAGATTAACAAGTAAACTGTTGTTAATGGTAAAATTATGGCAATAGTGGCTTTGAATCTGTCATCATTATTGACGTCGTTATTGTTGAGATAAATTCTGGTTGTCAGCAAAGAGCAGAAACATGAGGATGCAGTGGCTCCAGGTGCAGGTCAGAGCTTTGCATGGACTGTATTGTGGTAAATATTCAAATTGCTAAATCTAGAGTTGACATGTGAGGTTATCAAACCGCTTGCTCTAAGGCCCGAACGGGGATAGAACCCATGATCTTTGGTTTACGAGACCAACGCCTTACCACTTGGCCACCGAGCCTTCTGCATTGCCCACTGAGCCTTCATGGAACCTAATAATAACAATCTTACATATATGTATATATTTAGTTTGCTATCTTGCATGTGCAACAACAACCCAAAGCACATTTAATAAACTAGATGGATTCAGATCATTTTCTATCCGGAGCCCTGCAGGAGACCGGAGGTGAGGTCAGGAGACTCTCCCGCTCTGACGGTGAGTGAAGTGGTTTTGCAAATTAGGTTTTAACTTCTCAATTCTTGCAGCCATGTAGGGAAAACTGTGAGATTGATCAGTTTATTTAAAGCATTTAATGTAAATAGATCAATCAAGTCTTCTTTCCCAGACATAATTCAGGGTGAACAACATATTTCCAATGTGGCTGACATGGTATCATGATTTTATAGAGTTGGTACTTTGATACTAGTAAGGCATGGATGGGGATTGAACCCATGATCTTTGGTTTACGAGACCAACGCCTTACCACTTGGCCACCATGCCGAAGACGTATTGAGTTGATTCTAGATTTCTGCTAATGGATAGAAATTGGCATCTAGAGCAAAAGTCAGAGGATCATTGTTCTCTTTCTAAGTGTTTGATTTATTCCGTGTGATGCTTCTGTTTAAAGTGTTTTTATTTATGAGATCTGGAAAATCTGTGAGTTCGACTCAAGTCCGCTCGGTACAACTTCACCAAAGTGTTGAAGTAGTTGACGATGTTGAGTCTGGATTTCTGCTGAAAGCCTGGATTGGTGTGAAAGACCCAGGATGGTGAGTTGTGTTTGAACGGTTCTACCATGAGTGTGATGTTAAAATTACACTCGTGAGCGTTTCTTTACACTATGAGGCATGGATGGGGATCGAACCCATGTTCTTTGGTTTACAAGACCAACGCCTTACCACTTGGCCACCACGCCTTCTTTTAAACACAGCTTTTTGCACACGATTTGACAAATCACAAGAATCTCAGCCGCCTCGCACAAGTCAACTCATCAGGATATAAGAACCTTTTCCTTTTGCTATACAGAAACATCTGCTTAATCATTAAAAGTGTTTCCTTTCGTGTAAATGAACAGAGCTGTAAAGGAATATTCTTTGATTTTGCTCATATGCGATACCTGCTGCAGATCATATCATATTTCATACGCCTGCTAGTTGCTGTCTGCACACTCAGCAGATGTGTGTTGTGTGTGTGTGTGTGTGTGTGTGTGTGTGTGGGTGTGTGTGTGTGCGTGTTTAAAGGCCATCCCAGAGAGAGACCTGAGGATGAGAATTGGTACCAGGTTACTCATTCATTTCAGAGGACTGGGATTGTGTGGAAATGCTGAAATGGTAAAAAGATGGAAGAGGGGAAATGGAGCGAACAAGGTGGATAAGTCAGGATGTGGCGGCGAGGACGACATCGTGAAGAGGAGGGAAGAAAGGGAAATGGAAATGGGAGATGGAGTGGAAATCAAAGCTGAAAGTGGGGAGGAAAAGGTGGAGGAAGCATATGCAGGGAGGAGGAGGGTGTGGAGAGAGGAGGAAGGAGTGAAAAGTGACACGCTGAAGGGATCAGCGGTGCATTCAGCCGGAGTGAATGAACCATTTCTTTTAGTTCTGTCCATTTTCTCGTCCAATTATCAATTACCAGAAGATTTAGATGCACAAGGGTCTCGTATTTTTCTACCCCCTGCCTCTGAGAGACACTTCTGCTGTGTGCGGTTATTACTATTAGGAGGTTGTTGCATATTTTACTTTTCTTTCAGAAGGTGAGAAGAGGAGCTGCAGCAACGTATGATATGTGGATAGTATTTTTGATATATTCTTATAAGAGAAATTGAGAAAAACAATCTTTCCCTCCTGTCATGTTTTTCTTATGTCTGGTCTTATACCCTTTTTACCGGATAATCTGACAAAAATATTAAATTGTATTTATGGCATTTGTTCAGTTTCTCATGCAACATCTTTAGCACACGACCCACACGATGTTAAACTGTTCAGCGTTGACGTCGTCCATCAACCTTTTCCCTGAGCCTGTCGGCCTGTGTCACTCTCCGGCTCTGAGGGTAATGACCTGTGCTTCTCCGTCCACGATCCAAATGTGTCCGGGTCTCACTCGTCTTTCCTTTTCTCTATTTCAAACAATCAGTTGAGCTTCACAGGTAAAAAAAAACAACGTCTGTTGATGATGAATAAATCTATAAGTATAAGTAAGTAGTGTTTTCCCTACTAGAGGCAGTACAACCATATAAACACGTGTCCTTCTATTAGCCGCTGGGCTTCCTCCTCTGCTCCCGGCACGTCTCCTGTCTTCACAGATCATTAAAGGGAGGGACGGGTGAGAGGATGGACAGATCGCTAGAGGGACGGGTGAGAGGATGGACAGATCGCTAGAGGGACGGGTGAGAGGATGGACAGATCGCTAGAGGGACGGGTGAGGATGGACAGATCGCTAGAGGACGGGTGAGAGGATGGACAGATCGCTAGAGGGACGGGTGAGAGGATGGACAGATCGCTAGATGGACGGGTGAGAGGATGGACAGATCGCTAGATGGACAGGTGAGAGGATGGACAGATCGCTAGATGGACGGGTGAGAGGATGGACAGATCGCTAGAGGACGGGTGAGAGGATGGACAGATCGCTAGAGGGACGGGTGAGAGGATGGACAGATCGCTAGAGGGACGGGTGAGAGGATGGACAGATCGCCAGAGGGACGGGTGAGAGGATGGACAGATCGCTAGAGGGACGGGTGAGAGGATGGACAGATCGCCAGAGGGACGGTGAGAGGATGGACAGATCGCTAGAGGGACGGGTGAGAGGATGGACAGATCGCTAGATGGACGGGTGAGAGGATGGACAGATCGCTAGATGGACGGGTGAGAGGATGGACAGATCGCTAGAGGGACGGGTGAGAGGATGGACAGATCGCTAGAGGGACGGGTGAGAGGATGGACAGATCGCTAGAGGGACGGGTGAGAGGATGGACAGATCGCTAGAGGGACGGGTGAGAGGATGGACAGATCGCTAGAGGGACAGGTGAGAGGATGGACAGATCGCTAGATGGACGGGTGAGAGGATGGACAGATCGCTAGAGGGACGGGTGAGAGGATGGACAGATCGCTAGAGGGACGGGTGAGAGGATGGACAGATCGCTAGAGGGACGGGTGAGAGGATGGACAGATCGCTAGAGGGACGGGTGAGAGGATGGACAGATCGCTAGAGGGACGGGTGAGAGGATGGACAGATCGCTAGAGGGACGGGTGAGAGGATGGACAGATCGCTAGAGGGACGGGTGAGAGGATGGACAGATCGCTAGAGGACGGGTGAGAGGATGGACAGATCGCTAGAGGGACGGGTGAGAGGATGGACAGATCGCTAGAGGGACGGGTGAGAGGATGGACAGATCGCTAGAGGGACGGGTGAGAGGATGGACAGATCGCTAGAGGGACGGGTGAGAGGATGGACAGATCGCTAGAGGGACGGGTGAGAGGATGGACAGATCGCTAGAGGGACGGGTGAGAGGATGGACAGATCGCTAGAGGGACGGGTGAGAGGATGGACAGATCGCTAGAGGGACGGGTGAGAGGATGGACAGATCGCTAGAGGGACGGGTGAGAGGATGGACAGATCGCTAAATGGACGGGTGTTTGTGTGTCTGTTAGTGTGTCAGACATCAGTTTTATACATTTGATAATGTCACACAGAAATGCCAAAGAATACATTTGACCATCATTTTACTGCTGATATTTGAAATACAGGAAACTAAACACAGCGTTACGCCTTTAACATAACAATAAGGGATAAGTTGCATAAAATATATAAAATTAACTGTAATAATTTCTCAACAGCAATATTAAGATTAAGTGAAACTAGATTTGCTGATGTAAAATTTTTAATATAATTATGTCGTAACAGGTCTTATTATAGATATATACTGTATATCTACATATCTACATTATAGATATAAATATCTACATGTTGTTTTTTTATCACAATTAAGACATAAACCTAAAAATAGTAGTTTTTAATCTAAAACTTTCGAATGTTTTGAATTTGGATATGAAACCAACAGCGATTTGTACGATTCAGGGATCAGAATCGAACCTGTGGTATATATATATATATATGTGTGTGCTCTTGTGATGAAGTGAAAACATGAGTCCAGCTTGGAGACGGTTTAATATCTCTGCACCTGATGAAGATTAATTTAACCTCATGTTCTGGACTGTATCTCAAATAACTATATATCATTTGATACAATAACAAGATGTTCTCCCTCATTTCAGATGTTCATCTTCTGAGTCTCTCCTGTCCCATCAAGGCATTTTATATATTCTACAATTTTCTCTGCATTGCGGTTCTGCTCTCGCTGCTGATTCCAGGCCTCTTTTCGTTAAGGGGAAAGCCCCATGTGGACAAACAGTGCGCCTGCAGTGTGGAAACACAATATTATAATCACCAACTGTGTGTGTGTGTGTGTGTGTGTGTGTGTGTGTGTGTGTGTGTGTGTGTGTGTGTGTGGTGTGTGTGTGTGGGCCTTAAGGGTAGTAGTGATAACACAATGCAAACAGCGTCCATTATTGCCGTATCAAACCTTATGACACGTGGGAGAGGAGACATGCTGGCTTCATGTTGGGCTGTTATATGACTTTACACACACACACACACACACACACACACACACACACACACACACACACACACACACACACACACACACACACACACACACACACACACACACACACACAGACACACACACACACTGCCTCTAACCCAGCCTCCTCCATTTGCACATGCACACACATTCCCACACATTTGCATCACACTGTGCTTTTGTATAAAACATAAACACGCAATTACCGACAGGCCTCCCGCCGTCGCTGGTATTTGTTACGTTTCCTCTCTGAACTGCGGAGGGCTGCTGCACCAGCTCCACAATCTAATGAACACACTCGCACGCAGCGGCAGGGAACATCTTTCATATTTGTGGACGGTTATTGCTGTGCAATTAGTCCACGCAGACGTTGGGTTTAATTGTATTTTCACACAACAGAATGAATGTTGTGGTCTAGACTTGTTATTCTGGACAACACAGAGTGTAATACAACAACACAAACAACAACACAACATGAAGTAACGTGTTCCAAGGTGAAACATATAAAATAAAACAGGAAACAGAACCCGGAGTGTGAAAAACATGAAACGCAGGAACAACTAAAACCGCCAGACAAACATACAGGGATATATTAATAAACAGAAAACACTTCTTCAGAAAGAAGTGGACAAAATAACACACTCAGAACACCAGACCATGACACTTTTCTTTTCAAAATGTTGAACATATCATAAAGTATCTGACCATATACTTATTTAAATATCCCTCAGCTTCCCCCCCGACAGCTTTGTTTCACTGCCACACATTGAACTCCTACCTGCTCAGTCACTTTGAAACAGCAGCAGTGTCTTCCGGGTAAAAAGGAAAGTGTGTGTGCACGCGCGTGTCTGTTTGTGTGTGTGTGTGTGTGTGTGTGCGTGTGTGCGTGTGTGTGTGTATGCGTGTGTGCGTGTGTGTGTGTGTGTGTGTGTGTGTCCTCCAGATGGACCTGAACATGGTGAGGAAGGTGTTCCTGCCAGAGGCTCTGGGTGAGGACAGATCGTAACAGCTTTCACACAAACACCCTGAAACCCGCTCGGATATTACAAGGCCATGAAAGGTTTCCAGGCATCTGCTGCCTTTGTGTGTGTGTGTGTGTGTGTGTGTGTGTGTGTGTGTGTGTGTGTGTGTGTGTGTGTGTGTGTGTGTGTGTGTGTGTGTGTGTGTGTGTGTGTGTGTGTGTGTGTGTGTGTGTGTGTGTCATACATGTGCTGAGTGTATCTGTGTGACAAGGACAAACAAAAATCATACTTCAATAGAGTCTGTGTTTCTCTGTGTGTGTGTGTGCATGTGAATCTACATGTAAAACAATTAAGAGTTATTAATTGTTAACATTGATACATGGTCATAATTTACATGTATTTGAAATTAATGGCGATGAATAATATTTGAAGATGTCCAATGTTGTTCATATTTAATGAAGTTAACTAGTTAACTAATCACCCGTGAAGCCGTCATATACCTGGTAACTATTCTGTGTTTCCTTCATCCCTCCATCGTCTCCTCCCTCCTTCCCTCATCCCTCAGAACCTTAGAATTGCATGCTGTTGGCTCATGGTCCCTACAAGTCCTACCCAGTCAGGATGTGAGCTCTGTGTTAGTATAGACTGTCTAACTTTGCTCATCCATCTCTAAAAACAAAGTTTGATGTCATTCAGACAAAGACTCTGTTCGTTACGTCTTCATTCAGACGTGAGTTGAGGCAGAGCCACGGTGCTTGCGGGATATCTGGCACCTGATGTGCCAGAGGGAGCAGCGGTGCTTCCAGGGAACAACTGTGAGATGAAGGAAATAATGTTACGATGGAATAATGATGTGTTTTGTTCTGTCGCAGGCGGCGACACGCTGTCACGCTGCATTTGGCATCTGGCAGTTCGTGTTGTTCTGAAACTGGAGAAACAGTCAGGAGCTCAACCAGTGAGGAGCAGAATTTGAATATGATTTCTCAGTGGATCGTCCGCTGTACTACAACATAACTCGTACTTCATACTCGCACTTGATACTCGTACAGTGTGCCAGTTTGAACTTGTCCCTGCTATCGCACCGTGTTAGCTTGTGCCATGTGTTTCAGCTCCTCTTCGTAATCCTTCAAAGCCTCGTCAGTCCTGGACGCCGAAGCCAAATGTGATGTGACATTTTAATAATCACCCACAGAGCACAGCGTAGGTGCATCGAAAGGATTAATGTGACGCCAAATACGTCGATATACACACATCTGAGGAGAGTTACACGTACAGTAAGAGCAGAAAGCAGCGAGTGGGAGGCTAATTGTTAACGTGTGAGGGTGTGATGGGGCTTACAGGCTTCAGAGATGCCCGAGCCAGAGGAGGAATCACACCAGGGCCACAGATTACGCTGGCACATGTGTAGTATTTACTGAAGAGGCGATGCATATAACATCAACTATTTAAAGCCAAGCTTATATCTTGAAGAGGGGGGGGGGGGGGGGGGGGGGGGGGGGGGCTTTATGGGGCTTGTACGCGCCCACCTATGCAGATAATCAGACATGTACAGTACATTAATACGAGCACGTTAGCCACGGTCTCATCTGTGCTGCGCTCGTGGATCTTGCTGTTGCTCACCGTGAGATTCGCTCCAAAATATATAGGAGCTGGAGGTTTTATTGATTCCAGGAAACAACCAGGCAGCGTAAAACACAAGTACTTATAAAAGTAGGGCTTCCTACGGTATCAGCATGAACCAAATGGGTTTAAGTCCCAAACTGGTGACCTGAAGGTGGGAGACTGTCGGACGAACCCGTAGCTCGTCCGTGCAGCAGCTTCACCAGGACCACAGACGGCAGATGAAGATGGACGACGTTCTCCTCATTATTTCCAGACGTTCTTTTCTGCAGGTGTGAGTTGATCTTTGAATAATTTGCCTTCATGGTTTTAACTGAGTTGGTTTTTTTCCTCCCAGCTGCTGAGGAGCAACCTAGTTTCCAGAGTTCAGCTCCCTCGGAATGAATGAAGCCATCCCTTCTTTTATGCTAATTGAAATTAATCCTCCAGGTTCTATTTTTTTTTATGGTGTCGCAGCAGATGTTAATCAAAATCACTCTATTAGGCAGAGAGACGAGTTCCCGTGAGACTGGAGGGAAGTGTGTGTGTGTGTGTGTGTGTGTGTGTGTGTGTGTGTGTGTGTGTGTGTGTGTGTGTGTGTGTGTGTGTGTGTGTGTGTGTGTGTGTGTGCGTGTGTGCGTGTGTGCGTGTGTGCGTGTGTGCGTGTGTGCGTGTGCGTGTGTGCGTGTGTGCGTGTGTGTGCGTGTGTGCGTGTGCGGTGTGTGTGTGTGTGTGTGCGCTTGGAGGGGTACTCTGGGAAAAGAAAATATCGACTTTATCTCCATATTGGCCAAATGTAAGTTTTCTTAATGGTCCAATGGTACTTGCTTGATGGAAATACCTTAATTGGTTCTAAATAAAAATTAAAGAGTACTTGCAAAAAAATGAATAGATACCAGATACATGCTGGACGATGGATGGATGCATCTACACCTTGTCACCGGTGACATTTGAAAATCTGATTGTCAGGGACTAAATCTTTTACAACTGAACAAAGAAGTTATATTTTCTCTTTGCTGTGTGTGTGTCTGTGTGTGTGTGTGTGTGTGTGTGTGTGTGTGTGTCTGTGTGTGTGTGTGTGTGTGTAGGTGGAGTGGGAGACCTATGCATCAAACAAATAGCCCTATAACACCCGTATGTGTTCCCTCCCATGTGACGGAAGGCTTAATGCAGCAGTAATGGACGCTGTTAAACCGCATGCACTCATTTCTAAAAAGGCACTTACACAGATTCAGTGTCTGCTGCTAATTTGAGTTCTCTGTCATCTCGGTGCTCGGGCCCACGGGCAGGTTGTGTGTGTGATCATCAAACCGTGGAAACAGACCAGTGTGGGTATTTCCTCCCCTGTGTCAGCAAGCTTCACACGACTGTAATGACCATTTGAGTCCATATAGTGTTGGTATGGCCCTCAGGCGCACACACACACACACACACACACACACACCACACACACACACACACACACACACACACACAGACACACACCCTAAGTGGAGAGAATAATATATTTCCACCCTGTAGGTGAACTGCTGAGTTTCACTAAATGATAGTTCTGTCTTGCTCAGCCCTGTATTCATCCACCTGCAGTCATTTACTATAAAAGCAGCACGTAACTCAAATCACCCATTTTCCCTCTAAATACCTAATTTTTATGTCAGTTAAGTGTGAATGAGATCATTTTCCTGTCAATCTGCTTCTTCTCTTTATTTCTCTTTGCTCAGTTTGACACAATAACTTCAACACCATGTGTCATGAGGTGACGATGAAGGGAACCTATGTGCCGTAGATCGTCTCTTCTGTTCACTCAAAGTGGAGCGATCGCCTCGGTGCGCAGAGAACTGGCCGTGGTCATGATCCCAGTCCCCGATGCCCCCGGAGTCGTGGTATGATCGTTATTATCTTCTTAAGAAAGGAGACTCGAGGTGCATCGTACCAGTGTCGGCGACTCCGAGCACAACGCACACAACTCCTGCCAAGTGTGATGGAGACGGGACGGTTTGTAAAATGGCTGAACACACACACACACACGCACACACACACACACACACACACACACACACACACACACACACACACAGTCAGACAGAGAATCCTCATATTATAGATCCGGGCCAGGAAAGCCGAGGTCACCCAGTCTGCCTCTGCCTCACCACAACCATCTGGCTTCGTGGCTGTAAGCTGAACCAGTTTGAACCATTTCCAAAACGATAACAGACTCAACTTTCCCACTCCGGATTGGACCGACTGCACCGTGGAACCTCCGTCAGTCAGTCCGTCCGTCCGTCCTCCTTTTCTTCCCGTCCTCCGTCCCTCTGTCCCTCTGTCCCTCGTCCCTCTGTCCCTCTGTCCCTCCGTCCCCCGTCCCTCCCTCTCGTAGCAGAGACATCCAGGCAGTCTGGCGGCTGCAGAGGTCGGCGTCCACCTGGCTCAGTGTCTTGTGACGATTTAATGGCAGCCAAGATTCTGTCAGACCGTGTGTGTGTGTGTGTGTGTGTGTGTGTGTGTGTGTGTGTGTGTGTGTGTCCATGCCAGAGATCTAGATTGACAGGCGGGGGTGAGAGAGACCTCTGACAGTGACCTGACACTGGACACACACACACACACACACACACACACACACACACACACACACACACACACACACACACACACACACACCACACACAACACACACACACACACACGCGCGCGCTAATGTTTAGAAGCTGCCAAATCAGCCTCAAAGACACCGCTGTGTGAATGTGTGTGTGTGAATGTGTGTGTACTTTAATATACTGCATATGTGTGTGGCCTGTCAGACATGTATAATATGAATGTGCGTTCATTGCCGATGGCGTGCACTGTACAGCCCATAAAGCTGAGCATGTGTGCTGGAGAGTGCACGGAATTGCCTTGCTCCGTGTAATTGCTTGTCAGTTACTTCCCTCTGCCGTTGTTTCGAATGAAGCACGAGGCCTCAGTTGTGTGTGCTGCACACGGCACACACAACAGTTACACACACAACAGCTACACACACAACAGCTACACACAGACTCCACTTAACGGTTTCACGCTCATTGGAAGTTGATGTTTGAGAGGCTCGTTCCCATTAGAGTGAAGATCCTCTCGTTCTCGATCAGCTGTTGTTGCTGTAAATAAATCCTCCTCGGTTCTGTATTTGGTTTTTTATCATCTTCTCACTTTCTGACTAAATCTACTTTCTTTCTTTCTAATTCTACTACACTGGGTTCACAGATCCTCATTGTCCCAGTACTGGAGTCGCTTTGCGCCACACCTATAACAATGTGTGTGTGTGTGTGTGTGTGTGTGTGTGTGTGTGTGTGTGTGTGTGTGTGTGTGTGTGACACAGCATGATTGGCTTCTCATCCAAGCTGCATTAAGCCTCTACAATGCTGCGTGAATGAGAATGTGCACAATCATTTCTACGTACGTGCAGATTTGGGTTTTGTGAAGCTTGAGCTGTTTCGTAAATTTAATAATTTTCCAGCAGAAATATGAAGCATTTGTGTGAGTGTGTGTGCGTGTGTGTGTGTGTGTGTGTGCGTGTGTGTGTGTGTGTGTGTGTGTGTGTGTGTGTGTGTGTGTGTGTGTCTGAGGCTAATCCAGTGTCACCACTTAAATCACATCTCTCGGTTGTACTAAATTATTTCCGTTTCTCGTACCAGCGTTCTCGGGTGTGTTGAGTCGCCGGACGCAGTCAGTTCGGAAACACGCAGACTTTATTTTTTTCAATATCTGGCAGATTCGCAGTGTCCAGGGAGAATCGGAAGTTTACATCTCGTGTTGACAGCTCAGATCATCCGTGACAAAGTGGGACGCACGGCACACTTTAGTGTTTACAGCAGTATGATGTGTGTTTAAGAGTATTTAGTTCCACAGATGTTCCACACACTGAACTCACACTTGATGATGCCGAGGAAAATATGTCATCCAACCTCTGTTGTTTTCTGTGGTGGTAACAGATTAGAAACATTGAGAGGATGGGAGTGGAAAGACCCTTTTAAAACACCACAGTTTGAGGGTTGTGGGGCAGAAAACTCGGGGAAACCACTGACACAAAATAAAAACCCACTGTACCAGATGTTTTACAAAGCAGATGGTCCACCTGTCAGGGTTGACAGTTGAAGTCCCTGCTCTGCTGCCCACGTTTCGAGTCCTTGAGCAACGGAAATCAAGCCCAAATGGTTCCTAATGGACAAAGCAGCACCTTGTATTGTGGGTCACGGTCATTGGTGTGTGTGTGTGTGTGTGTGTCTGAATTGGTGAATAAGTGGTATTTCTTCATTTCAGTACAACACAGCTTCCTCCTTCAGTTTGGCCAAGTTACACACACAACTTCATTACACACACAACTTCATTACACACACAACTTCATTACACACACAACTTCATTCCCAAAGACAAGTACACACAAAAAAACCTTCACACACAGTAACACAATTTGTAAAATAACATACCTGAGATTGAGGCACATGTACACACCACACACACACACACACACACACACACACACACACACACACACACACACACACACACACACACCTCGAGTGGTGGGTGCTTCATTAGCTCTGGTTAATAAAGTGTAAAGGATTTTCATTAGTGCTGCAGAGCCATCTGGCTGAGGACAGAGCTGAGGAGGAGGAGGAGAGAGGAGGAGGAGGATGATGGAGAGATGGACGGAGGAGGAGGAGAGAAGAATGAGGATGGACGGAGGAGGAGGAGGAGAGATGAGAGAGATGGACGGGAGGGAGGAGGATGAGAGAGAGGAGGAGGAGGAGGAGATGACAGAGAGATGGACGGAGGAGGAGGAGGAGGAGGAGATGACAGAGAGATGGACGGAGGAGTGGAGAAAGAACAGACACGAGGAGTCACAAGTTTCTTTATAAAGCACCTGAAGAAGGACACCCGGTGGTTGAACCTAAAACTGAGGAAGAGAAGAAAGTGATGAAACACGTGGAAGGAAGAGAACAGAGGAAATAAGGTAAATGGGAAACGTAGTGAGAAAATGTGAAAGGGGAAAGAAGGCGAAGGACAAAAACCGGTGGGATCGCTGCAAAGGACGGTGATAAAAAAACAACACAACAAGGGGTGAGAAGTGTGAAGAGAGGGGGAACGAGGAGGGATGATGGATGAGAGAGGAAGGTGGAACTGTTCAGACATATAAGGGAACGAAGGGAGGGGTGGTCGAGTCAGGGAGGGGCACATGGAAAGAGGGAGCAGGAGGTGAAAGAAGGGAGAAGGAGGATGGGGGGGGGGGCGTAGATGGAGAGAGGGATGAAAGTGGAACAGAGAGAAACAGGCGGAGGACAGAGGAGAAGCCGAGTCAGCAGGAATACAAACTTGTGTTTTTAACCCAGAATCTCAGATTTATAGATTTTTAGATAGATATGATTCATGATGTCACTTGTCATAACTCATCATATGTTGAATGACTAATGCTGAAGTGTTAGATTGTCTCTATTATCAGCGGAGACATATTGAAAAAAAACGTTCTGATCATATTCTTTTGGGGCCTTGACCTTTTGACCTTTGACCGATCAGCTCCAAAAGTTTATCACATGGACAACCGCAGCCGCAGCCGCAGAGCTTTGACACAGCCGATAGAAGTCGCCCGGATGGAACCATCCGCTGGTGTGTTCCCTCTCTTCTTTGTGATGAAGATGTAAACAAGGTTAATTTGTCTGCTTTGTCACATTCTGGTGTGTAATGAGCATCGCGGCCTCACGGGGGCCAACTCGGAGACATGTTGTTAAATCACAGTCGTCTTCGTTTTACAATACAAACCCTGTTCGATATGACGCCGCCCCCTGCTGGATCTGAGATGGTACACGCCCAGGAGGGAAAAGGAAAGGAAACTGAAATACGGAAATTACACATCGAGACTATTTCAGACGTAGTCAGTTTGTTTCACTTCGTATTTGTCGATTGGCAGCGAGAGCTTGATATTGATTTGATTTTATTGATTAGATTTTATTGGTCATTCAGGTGAAGCTGCTTCTATTTTCATTACAAGTTAATTGATGTTAATGGACAGTTGTTGTTGTTGTTGTTGTTATAATAATAATTTCCCTGCTCACTTCAATCAACGCAGTGTTAACGAAGGTAGAACAGATAAATCGTCAAGTGATTTTTTTTTTTGTCATCGCATTTGCATCCATGTTATGTTTCCGTGCTCGTGCGTTCTGGTTCCTGCCGACTCTCTCGGGCCTTTTTCTTGCAGTTGATAAATAAATAATCTTTAATTCCAGTCACATAATATTTATGCAAAATAAAGCATATTGCATTTAAAAGCCAGAATGTTTGAGGTTATGGTTTTTGTCATTGCCCTTCAGGGGTGACACTGTCCTGCTGGTGCAGACTCACTACGAGACGGGAAAGCTTTGTGTGTGTGTGTGTGTGTGTGTGTGTGTGTGTGTGTGTGTGTGTGTGTGTGTGTGTGTGTGTGTGCGTGCGTGTGCGTGTGTGTCATTGACTATGACAGTGTGTCCTTCCAAATCCAGACAGGACACAGTCCCAGAAAAGTCACCCCTCCTCGTGACAAACAGCTTCCAGACAGCCTCCCGTGTTTGTGTGTGCACACGCACGTTTCCGTAATAACTCCAGGGTGTGTGTGTGTGTGTGTGTGTTTATTTGAATGTGCGTCTCCGTCCCTGTGTAATAAACAAACTCGTCTCGTACACACTTTCTGCCGCACACGCTGTCGTCTCAGGAGATCCAGGAAGCTGCATTCGGAGCTAAAGCAGAAAACATCATCGAGAAAAACAAAACAAATATTACAAAAAACCCGTTTGCAGCTGCGGAGGCATCCCCTCAAATATTGACTCGCACAAATCTGTTCTGAGACCGGAGAGGATGTCGGAACATTTTCTTACGAGTGTTAATTCCACCATGTGAGTTCTCAAGTGATTTACTTTGAAAATACAACCCTCCTCCCCCCTTTCCTCCCCCCCACCCCACCTTCTACACCACCCTCCATCCCCGGCGCAGCTTTATGGCCTCAGCTCCTCTTTTTTTTTTTTTTTTTTTTTTTTTTTTTTTTTTTTTTTTTTTTTTTTTTTTTTTTTTTTTTTTTTTTTTTTTTTTTTTTTTTTTTTTTTTTTTTTTTTTTTTTTTTTTTTTTTTTTTTTTTTTTTTTTTTTTTTTTTTTTTTTTTTTTTTTTTTTTTTTTTTTTTTTTTTTTTTTTTTTTTTTTTTTTTTTTTTTTTCCCCCCCCCCCCCCCCCCCCCCCCCCCCCCCCCCCCCCCCCCCCCCCCCCCCCCCCCCCCCCCCCCCCCCCCCCCCCCCCCCCCCCCCCCCCCCCCCCCCCCCCCCCCCCCCCCCCCCCCCCCCCCCCCCCCCCCCCCCCCCCCCCCCCCCCCCCCCCCCCCGAAGACACCTCCACAGTCAGCTTGGGGGATTCAAGAGCTTTTGGTGATAAGAGGGCGACACTGTAAAGAGCAGAACCAGAGCGCTGCAAGGATCGGCACCGGCACAAATTCTATTCACACTTTGTTTTTTAAACTCTCGTTCAGGTTGGCGATGTGAGAGGTGGACGATGCCTTCAGGGACTTTAATGTCCAAGTCTAAAATAAACTGATCTGATCCATTAACAGCAGCCTCGGAGTCAGATCAGGTCACGCTCACCAACTCTACTTGGCTCTCTCAATTTATCATGTACATCTTTTAAGGATCCTCCTCCTGGGTCTCAATAAAGCTTTATTCTATCTTAGTTTTATTCGTATTGCATTTCTTCTTTCTGCTCTGACCCTAAGGGCTTTGCAGCCCGAGGCTGTGGTGTTCTGTGATGTTCCCCATCCTAGTTAGCTGCAAGCTACTGGCCCCACACGGACTCTCTCTGGATATGATTCACAAATCATCGCAACACGGACTTTCAAAAGGAAGGAGCTAGTTGGAGCAGTTTGAGAATCTGCTCAGGATGTTGTCTCCTGCAGGTCCTCGCTCGCACCAAGGACACGCTGAGGGATTTTGCATTTCTGGTCTACGAGCACTTGAGGCTCCACCAGAACTTGGGTTTTCTTCATATTGATCCCGGGTTGATCAATGGACGGATGGTTCTCCACAGAAGTCGTCCAATCAGTTTGAGTGGCAGACGCCTCGTAAAGGTGCCCTGGGTGTGAATCCTGAAGGTTGTGGGTCGAGTGTGTGTGAGTAAAAAGGCAGAAACCCTTTGGCAAGGCAGGAGAAGAAAAAGGGTTGGAATAAGAGAGAGTTGTGTATTTTCTCTTTTGGTTGTTAAAATAATTTTACTTTTAACTGTCTCATCTGTCTCAAGTCTTTACTGATTTTAAAAAAACCTGGTTCACTGCAGACAAAATGACCGACTTGACCAATTCTTCTAATCGTGAGAACACACAAGACTGGACGCACAACATCTACACACACACACACACCTACACAACATCACCACATTCACACCTTCAGTCAATTTAGAGAAAACACACTTCACACAGCGGGGACCTGTCTAAATGGGATTCAAACTAAAAAGCTTCCTGCTCTGAAGCAAGATGAAAACAACTATAAACACAAAAGATAGAAAATGCAGAGAAAGAGAAAGTTATAAAACACTTAGACGGACTCCAACTGTCAGCGAAAGATTCTAAATGTGTAATTAGTGTCACTCACTAGTGTGTGTGTGTGTGTGTGTGTGTGCGTGTGTGTGTGTGTGTGCGTGTGTGCGTGTGCGTGTGAACAGCTTTCCCCCCCCACCACTTCTGTCTCTGTGATACTGGGCAGAGGAGGAGATGTCAGATTTCTGTGCACGGATGTTACGAACACAGGTTCAGTCTGGTGGAAAGAGCAAAGGTGACGACTCCTCACCTTTTACACAATCTGACACGGAGCCGATACCAGACAAGATTGCTCTACCTACTCAATCCATCTCTAGACTACTACTATTCTCTCCTCTCTCTCTCTACTCTCTCTCTCTCCTCCTCCTCTTCATCCTCTTTCCCTTCCTCCCTCCTCTCTCCTCTCATCCCTCGGCATAACGCCTTCAAGTTGACGGGCAATTACATCAAATCATAAAGTTTATAATAACGAACGAACGAACTGTGCGAGAGTGGAAAAACGACTCGCACCTTGAGTTTGTTTTAATGTTTAAGTGTTTCTAACTTTCACTGAACAAATTATCCCTTTTTCGAGCCTGTTCATTCGTTTTCAGTGTCGAGACAGAAGCTGTTCTTCACGGGGTCTTCTCTCTCTCTCTCTCTCTCTCTCTCTCTCTCTCTCTCTCTCTCTCTCTCTCTCTCTCTCTCTCTCTCTCTCTCTCCGTGACAGAAGCTTTCTGTCACGGGGTCTTCTCTACAGGACGCTCACGAACATCGTCCTCGTACATCTGCTCGTCCCGGGGTCCTCTGAACAAATATACAAGTGATAGTTTAATGAAACTCAAGGAAACTCCATACCTGTGCACAGAGACATTTTCAATGCCAAACGTTATATGTGGGATGTGGTGTTTGTGTAACTGACCTCGCGGAGGAAACTGGAAACAGAAAAAAAGTGAGATATGCACACAAGGTTGATTTTCCACCTTTAAACATGAATGAGCAGCTCCGGGGATGTTGAGCTGACGCCAGGGGGAGTTCGGCTGCTGCCTGGCTGCACGCTCCTCCTTGGCGAGGGGAGCGCTTGTTTTGTTCGGCTTCCCGCTTTCTTTTTGAAGAGATGGATGCCTATGAAAACACTGCCTACACCTGCTGGAGGAGATAATGAGATGTGCATGTGGACTCCCTCGCTCATTTAAATGCTAATCTGATTTGTATTTACTCTTCCTCCTATGATGTCAACTAGCCAGGAGGTGTTTTGGGTTTTGAGAGTTGGTCTGACAGCAGCTTTAAAGAGTTGACGTCCCTCTGAGTGACTCCTGAGACAACAGTCACACTATAGTGAACTAATTAGCGCCTTAGAGTCTCTGTTGTGAGTTGTTTTTAGAGTTAAAACGTCTCCGAGTCATCGTGTTTAATGATGCATTTCCATTTCCTCCCGTTGTACGAGAGGGAAACCAACATATTCCAGACACGGGCCCTTCTCACGGCGTCTGGAGCCGGAGTCTGTTCAGTCTCAGCTGTCAATCAGGATATTTCACCCTCACACCATCAAATAATCACACCAACATCATCTGAGACACGAACAGTCGGACGTCAGTGTGATAAGAACAACGCAAATTCAGTGCTGACTATAGAAACATAACGACAAATTATTTCAGTCAGACCGTTACAAACGTAAAGAATAAAACATTTACAATAAAGGACGCAACTAAAAATCTGTCCTTCCGTCTTTCTTGGTGTCTCCAGCTCCAGAGACCACACAGAATGTGTGTGTGTGTGTGGTGTGTGTGTGTGTGTGTGTGTGTGTGTGTGTGTGTGTGTGTGTGTGTGTGTGTGTGTGTGTGTGTGTGTGTGTGTGTGTGTGTGTGTGTGTGTGTGTGTGTCCGCTGTCACTGCAGTGATTCCCGTCAGGAGAACCTGAGCAGAAATATCAGGAAAGTACACAACAAGACAGATATTACTTTTCAAATTAAAACCGCAGGCGTCTGTTCTCCCCCCTCGTTCCTCTCTCCCTGCATTTCATTCTCTCACTCCAGCCAGTGTTTCTTTCTCTGGGTTGCTGTGTGTCATTTCAATTAAGATACGAGGTAATTAAATCTCTTTTTAATGAAAGCTAACTGCCGGAGTCTGTGTACGCATCAGTGCACATGGCAAGTGTGTGTGTGTGTGTGGTGTGTGTGTGTGTGTGTGTGTGTGTGTGTGTGTGTGTGTGTGTGTGTGTGTGTGTGTGTGTGTGTGTGTGTGTGAGGCAGCAGTTATATCACAGGATATATGATTTCTTATTAGTATATAATGATGCACTTCATCAATACACAGCAATATGTTGTGTTGCATTCACAGTCGTAGGTAATTTAAAGTATTCCCGTGAGAAGTTGGTGTTTGTGAATTTGGATTAATCTCGTGTTTCAGGGTGATGTAATCAGGTTTCTCTGTTTTCAAAGAGTGAGATGAGAATTCACAGTGTTTGTTAAACACAAGAATGAGGCCGGACATGGTTAGCTTAGCTCAGCATACACAATGCTTTGAATTTCAAATCATCATGGAGATTATGTCTAACGTCCTTTCAACAAATCCTGTATACCATGTATATATATATCGCCGGAGAAGACGCCGACAAGCTCCTTGACCTCTGGACCGTCTGATGTGCACACGTCCACAAGAGAACATGCGAATGAAGACATGAGAAAGAGAAGCCTGTGGCGAGGCGGAGAGAAAAAGACGGCGATCGCAGGAAACAGGTCGTTTGGCTGGAAGCGAGCGGAGCCGACAGTCGAGGCCTTGAACCGGACGGCTCCGTCTGACACGGCTGCTCATCCACACGAAGAAATGTGCCACGAGGCAGCAGACGGCTGCAGATATCACAACACAAGAGAAGGATCCTTTTACAAATCAACACAAACACCTGCAGTGATATCAGATGTGTTTGCTGCGGAGTCAAACCACGTCAGGTTATTATTCCTCAAACGTTACAAATCACATTCAATGACGGAAACAAATAATTTGTGATCCATCACGACTGACAGTGGAGGGACACGACTACTTTTTTCACTTCGAGTTAAGGTTTTTAAAAAAGTGTGCACCATTATTTCCCATCTCTCTCTTCACCTCTTTATTCTCCCTCGCTGGTCCCAATCTTCTTCTTCCCCTTCTGGGCTCTGGATTGAAGCAAAGGATGATGGGTAGTTTGGGGAAACGGTGCCAGGGCTTTAGGAGCACTGACTCAACAGTGATGCCCTGTGTGTGTGTGTGTGTGTGTGTGTGTGTGTGTGTGTGTGTGTGTGTGTGTGTGTGTGTGTGTGTGTGTGTGTGTGTGTGTGTGTGTGTGTGTGTGTGTGTGTGTGTGTGTGTGTGTGTCTGGCTCCTGGATAAATCCATCATCACATTTGGCATCAGGTCGGCTTGAGGATTGTGTTTTTCACCATCTCTCCCTCTCTGGTTTTCTCCTTCTGTGTATTTCTGTGGGTGTGTGAGTGTGTGTGTCTGTCTGTGCATTTGTGTGCGTGCATGTGTGTGTGTGTGTGTGTGTGTGCGTGTGTGTGTGTGTTGGCCATCACTCGGTCGTCCGTGCTCCCTGGGGGATCAGAATGAGACATGGGCATAAGGAGCTAACATTCCCCCACAGGGCTGCTCATGCCAACACATGAGATTTGTTGTCAGCCAAGTTTGTGTCGGTGAGCGTGTGTGTCTACGTAGTGTGTGTGTGTGTAGTGTTTGTGTAGTGTTCACCTATTTCTACCTCGACGCATCTTTGCATTATTTATGAAAAACAATTTTTAAAAAATGCTGTTTATTTGAAGCGTTTATGTCGTTTATGTGTCTGTGATTTAGTTCCTGGCAAATTTATGAATAGTGTAGTAATATTGCGTCATCGTGTGCGTGTGTGTGTGTGCGTGCGCGTGTGCGTGCGCGTGTGCGTGCGCGTGTGCGTGCGCGTGTGCGTGTGCGTGTGCGTGTGTGCGTGTGTGCGTGTGCGGTGATGAGTGTCTTTGTGGAGCTGAATCTGAGCCAAATAGAGAAATCAGTGTTCCAGGCCTGTCAGGGTTGAGGAGGAGTCATACCATCAAGACAAATACACAACCTCGTGTACTGTCACTACAACACATATCATAGCATCACGACAACAGTCATGTGCGAGTATAAACGTTTGCACTTCAGCTGTGGTGCAGTTAAAAGTGCAGCGTATCACAGGAAGGCTGCACAGTTTAACTCCAGCTGCAACTTTAACTGCATCCGATAACGTACGAGTGTGTTTACACTTTAATGCAAAGTACCTTGTGTTGAAAATGCGTCGTGCAATAACGGAGACACAACAGCTTTGAATCTATTAAAAATGCACGTTGATAAATAGATGATTACAAACAATTTGAAAGTTTCCCCATAACCACGGAGCAAGAGAGCAAACACACAAAAGCCGCACTCGTGTTCATTTAAGTTGTATAATGTGATGTAGAAGTTACACTGCGACTGTACACTGACACACAATAACCACCCCCACACATTTGTTTGTTTCTTCGTGGACACTTTATGCATTATTTATTTATCCCTGCGCCTGATGTTTATCGTCTTGTTTTTAAACCGTGTTCTATCCGAGCTGCATTTTCTCAGCCACAGCTGTTTGTTCTCCACTTTCGCCGTCTGGCCTCGAATGATCCGAGTTGTTCTCGAGCTTTAAACTCGACAGCACAACAAAGTTTTCACAGTTTGAAAAAAAGGTTAAAAATCAAAGTGTAGACGGATTTAATGACGTAAAACAAAGTGAAATTAAAAAAACAAATCAAGCTCATGATCTGTCTGTTGGTTTGTTGGTGTTTGAGTTTCACAAAGAATACTGGAAAGGATTTCCACAGAACTAATTTCCCAGAGAATGATTAATGGACCTTGATGAAATCAGGAATATATATTTAGCGGACTGATATCGATGAGTTTGTGTCATTTGGTGCAGCTTGAATGAATTTAAGGGGATTATGGGTCTTGGTGGACGAACGCACCATTTTAATCTGCTTGTATCTTTTACTCTGACGATTCAGAAAACAAAATGACCCAGGCCTCAACTTCAGGAATATGATATCTAGTGTCAATGATCCAGGGAAGAAAAAAAACAACTGTTAAACATCTTTCAAACTCCAAAGGTTCATTTCCAATCGTAAATATCACAATCCAGCTCATAATAAACACAGAATTATAAATAGAAATAAAGTTAACGTGCTTGTCTCGCAGGATTTCACGGTAAAAAAAGTTTCTCTTGCAGAATCTGGTTTTGCAACTTTACAACACGCGGCCATTTGGCATTTTGTGGCGTGTGCGCGCCGCCCGCCATCGCACGACGCACAACAGTTCCTGCTCCCGATTTAACTCTTCTAATTACATGCCTTTGGAATTTGGATTACACGGCCGCCGCATGGTGTGTGCATCTGGAAGCAGCGCTGGGTTATAGCGCTGCTGGTTCGGGGGCCAGAGCGAGAGCAGGGGATGTGGGCTGGTTTCTGGCTCGGAGGGAGAATCCCAATGCGGTTTACCTCTATCTCCCCCCGTGCAGGGATCCGTCTTTCTCCGCCTCACTGTGTTGTTTTTCCTCCGGGGGGGATTTGGAGGTCTCTAACTCTGCCGTCCAAATCCATTGTGTTCACTATATACTCTCCTCCAATCCTCCTGTATCTCACCTTCTTCTTCCTCCCATCCTTTCTTCTCTTCTTCCAAAAAACCTCATCTCTGCTTTTCTTTTCCTCTCATCTCCCGTCTAATCCTGTTTGTACTGTGCTCCTACTCCCCCCCATTGTTCCTCTGGTACCTGATCACATCTCAGACCTGTTCTCACCAGTTCCTCTCGGCATTTTCATCTTTTCTCCACTATTCTAACACAGTTCCTTCTTGTAGACCTCCTTTCTTACCTGATCGAATCTCCTCCTGCCTCCTCTTTTGCACTCCTCTCACCATCCTCTCATCTTTTCCTCATTTCTACCCTCTGCCACTTTCCCCTCTTCTCTTTTACTCCTCTCCTCCTCGTGCTTCCTTTCTCACCCTCTCTCATCCCCCTTTTCTTCTTTTGCCAACTTATTCTTCTCACCGTGTTCTCCAGAATCCATTCATCCATCCATCCATTATTGTCTTCTGCTTATCCATGCTCCGGTCACAGAGGTAGCCGGCCCTGTAATCCAGTCATCCTACTCCCTAGCTACACTCTCCAGCTCTTCCTGTGGGATCCTGGGGCGTTCCTCCACCCAGAAGGGCTTCATACTCCCTCCGGTGAGTTCTGGGTGGGGTCTCCTTCTGGTTGGGTGCGCCAGGAAGCAGCCGTTCTACTCCGAGCTCCCTCAGGAAGTCCTCTGAGCCCAGACACCCAACACAGAAGACTTGTGACCGTAGCTGAGGGTTGGAACGTAGATCGACCGGTAAATTGAAAAGTTTTGCCTTATGGCTAAACGGCCTCTGTCCCTCACTCGAGAACAAGACCCAGAGATACTTCCTTCACTTGGGGCAGCAACTCACCCAGACCCAGGAGAGCAAGCCATCGTCGGGTCACGCCCCGATGACACCAACAGAACCACATCATCCGAAAACGCAGGGGATGTTTCCCTCCCCACGGCTGCACCTTGGAATCCTCCAGAACCCACGTGAGCCAACTCCCTCCACCTCCCAGACCCTGTGCAGATGCATCCCATCGTTTTATGTTTCACATTTTATTGCCAGCGTATTGAAAGCACATTAAGTAATTTCATGCAGATGAGGTTCCCATGCACTGGGACGTAATTTGTCTGCCAGTTGTTGGACTCTAAATATGTCTTTTTTTACGAGTTTATTAAAACATGAAACAAAAGGCAAGCAGGAAGCCTCTTTTTGGATTCTTCAGCACCGCTGTGGGACACATTTTGCTCAGCGATGGTGCAATTAAAATCAAAAAGAAGGAGCGTTGGCCAGTTGAGATGGAGGAGCGGAATCAAACGGCGTTATCTGTTTATTACAAGGCCTCATTACAGCTGCAGGCTCCAGCAAGCTCCCTCTACCCACTCAGTGCTACGAGTCCAGCTTCTCATAGCGGGGATCCCAGAAGGGCTGCAGACAACACACACACAGACACACACACACACACACACACACACACAGACACACACACACACACACACACACACACACACAGACAGACACACACACACACACACAGACACAAACACACACACATAGCTCGGCAATGACTCTGGTTGACTGGTCAGGGGAGAGAATGATAGTGATAAATACAAAGCCAGAGAGCTGCTACGGAGGTGTGTGTTTTATTTGTGTGTCTGTGCACACAACAGCTGCCGAGACAGAGAAGACTGCAATCAAAGAGAAGTGAAGGAAGAAGAGGAGGGAGAGACAGTGTTTGTGGGTGTGTGTCTGTTTGGGGGGGGGGGGGGGGGGGGGGGGGGGGGGTGCTTCTCTGCAGCCTTTCAAAACAGCTTTTTGGGATTAGCTCCTGCTGCCTCCTGTGGGAGAAAATCTCTGAGGGGGAAAAGGGGGGGGATGAGAGAAAATGACGGGAAAGGGAAGGAGAGAAGGAAGGGTGGATAGAGGAGTAAAGGAAAGGAGGAGGGAGGCAGTGGGAGATTAGTGTAGAGAGGAAGGTGGTGACGAAGAGGGATGAAAGGGAAGAAGATGAGGGTGGAGAAGAAGAGGGGGAGGAAAAGGGGGAGTGAGTCGGGAAATTAAATCTTTTCACTGGGAATGATGAAACAAGAGGGGGGGGGGGGGGTAAAGGGAGAAAACCGATGACATGGAGAGAGGAGGGGAGAAAAACAAGGACAGGAGCAAACAGGTGATGAGGAAGGAGAGCAGGAAGAGGAGGAGGAGGAGGAGGAGGAGGAGGAGGAGGAGGGAGAGGAGGAGGGGGGGGGGAAGAAAATCGAAACACTCAGAGACAAAGGGAGAAAAGTGGACAAGTCACGGAGGAGGAGAGATAATGTCTCTCTCTCCTCCTCCGTGACCTTTCATTTCGCTCTGTCGTTACTTTTTTTCATTCATTTTCATTTTTGTTTTGACAGTTTTCTTTTCTGTGACCCTTCGATTCACACATCGTGCTTTTATCTGTTTGGTCTTTTCTACCAATTTGTGTATTTTAATACAACAAATTGACCGACAGCCAATCGTCTTCATAGTTTGAGTGATGTGATGAAAAACTGATTTATTTACATGGAATATTAACTGTTTGCAGGTAATATTTACATGTATCACATTATCGAGCTAAATAATCAAAGTTGAGAAAACTCAAAATGTTATACTTGGTGGATGATTTGGGATTTGTTTGGCAGCTTATCTCTATCCAGGTTTTTTTAGATTTATTGATATTAATTGTGGGATATTAATCGATAACATCATATTAATCCTTAACTCGCAGAAATTCATATAATTACAAAAAAGATTAAGATAGGAAATGACGTCTCAGGTGTGAGTGTGTGTGTGTGTGTGTGTGTGGTGTGTGTCTGTGTGTCTGTGTGTGTGTGGAGAAGCATCTTTGATTTCCATCATTAAATATTGATAACATGGTTAATATTTCATATTCTGCTCCACTGTGTTTTATTTTATTTTTTTTGGAATGAGCTCACACGTGGAATTCTCCTGTCTCCACTTTGTGCTCGAACGTCTTATTCCACTCGTTTTCTTTTCCCTCTTCTCTTCCATCCCTCTTTCCATCCCTCTTTCTTCATCCTCCTTCTTTCATCCTCTTTCTTCTTCCTCAAATTTCCTCATTTCTGCTCGAGACCTGTTGCATGGATTGACATGACATTTGATAGCATTCACGTTTCCACCTTTTAATATTGGGATGCAACAAAAATCTGTAAATTGCTCCAACGACACTTGGCGACTGAGTGTGTCCCCCGTTCGTCGGTCTCATCTGTAGCTCCACCCTGATGCAACGTAGACGTAGTTATTAAAGATGGACAAAATATCCTGGATACAAACGCCGCATCGAGGTCCCACCCATACGTTCACTCGACCAATCACGAGTCTGTCTCAGCTGTCAATCGAGACGTTCCACCCTGTTTTCATATCTTCAATTAATTGATAAAAGCCAAACTCATCAGAAACACTTATGGTACGAACGACCTACAATTATGGAAACCACCTTTTATTTACCATCTCCTAACACGAAGGAGTTAGCTGGCTATACGGCCGCCAGCCACCAGGGGGCGATCAAGGGCCTTTCTGGGACGTTTTTACATTGTGTTGTGTCTTTTTGGGGGTTATTAAATAAATAGATAAATAAAGTTTCTCCGTAGCTGACTCGAGTGGCAGAGTTTTGTGTGCCCCACAGGGCGACCTGGTGGTGGTGGTGGTGGGGGGGGTAACACAGATGGAGGGATGACAGCTGACATGTTGACAAGACACGATACAAAGGTAACACGAGTTGTTGAAAGATGTTTACGACCTCACATCAACTCCCCCTCCTGACCCAGTTGGAAGTGACGGGTAAGGGGTTCACAACAATGGAAACCAAAGAGAGAGAGGCAGAGGAGGGAAGGGGGGGGGAGGTATCAAAGTCGGGTGTGGAAGTGAAGGGTTGGGGGAGGTGGGGGGGGAGTAGTAATCAAAAGCCTAATCTGGAAATCTCTTGCTGTAGATTTTGATCTTTAATTCTGGGTCGTCTTTCCGTTCCCCTCCGCAGAGACGCCCCTCTGGCTCGGCGCCGCCGTGCCTCTGTTGTTGTTTTGGATGAAGCTAAAAAGCCGAGCGAGAATTTTTTTGCGAAAAAAGGTGAGAAGTGAGGACTCATATTAATTCTCTCCGCGCCGCCGATCCCCCTCTGTGTTCTTTTTGTCTTATTGCTTTCAGTCTGTCTCATCCGTCTCCATATCCAGTTAAATTGTTTTAATATTTTAGAACAAAGAAAAACATCGCGGTGAGGCTCCTCGCGCTGTTTCCTCTCGATGCCTCCGAACCGTCACAGCAGAAAATAGAGGTATATTACAAACACATGGAAATATCATTAAACCAAACTGGTGTGAATAATATACTTTTATTTAACGTTAATGAAAGTGGGACCTTTTATTATTGCTCACTGTTTTTTGGGTGCAGTGTTATCAGCCTCTCTCTCTCTCTCTCTCTCTCTCTCGTCGGTGCTCGCTCGCTCCTTCTGCTGCTTCCTGAGGAGCACCTCATGAGGAGCACCATGAGCTGAGAGTGGAGACGGGGTCTGAGGAGCCGGGGACACGGAGCCACCCCCCCCCCCCCCCCCCCCTCAGATTGTTCTCAGACCTCAACTTGAACGTCAGCAAACATTTTTCCTGATTAGTTTATGTCTCAATATTTTTTTTTTTTTTTTTTTTTTTTTTTTTTTTTTTTTTTTTTTTTTTTTTTTTTTTTTTTTTTTTTTTTTTTTTTTTTTTTTTTTTTTTTTTTTTTTTTTTAAAAAAAAAAAAAAAAAAAAAAAAAAAAAAAAAAAAAAAAAAAAAAAAAAAAAAAAAAAAAAAAAAAAAAAAAAAAAAAAAAAAAAAAAAAAAAAAAAAAAAAAAAAAAAAAAAAAAAAAAAAGATATTAACTTATAGAATCTACCATAGAGATAAATATGAACCAAGCCATAGTCGATCTTTTAATAGAAACAAACAGCAGATCAGCAAATTACTAATCCAAAGCTAAACAGGCAAATCAGACCAAAGAAAAGAAAGGAATGGAATTTAAATACTTTATAAAATGAGAAAAATATGAGAATTAATTGTAAATACAAACATGTACATTAAATAATAAATTCACACTGATCTTTATGTATATATATCATCTATTCCCATATTGGTCCTGTTTCTATGTGAAGCAGAATTTTTTTTTTTTTTTTTTTTTTTTTTTTTTTTTTTTTTTTTTTTTTTTTTTTTTTTTTTTTTTTTTTTTTTTTTTTTTTTTTTTTTTTTTTTTTTTTTTTTTTTTTTTTTTTTTTTTTTTTTTTTTTTTTTTTTTTTTTTTTTTTTTTTTTTTTTTTTTTTTTTTTTTTTTTTTTTTTTTTTTTTTTTTTTTTTTTTTTTTTTTTTTTTTTTTTTTTTTTTTTTTTTTTTTTTTTTTTTTTTTTTTTTTTTTTTTTTTTTTTTTTTTTTTTTTTTTTTTTTTTTTTTTTTTTTTTTTTTTTTTTTTTTTTTTTTTTTTTTTTTTTTTTTTTTTTTTTTTTTTTTTTTTTTTTTTTTTTTTTTTTTTTTTTTTTTTTTTTTTTTTTTTTTTTTTTTTTTTTTTTTTTTTTTTTTTTTTTTTTTTTTTTTTTTTTTTTTTTTTTTTTTTTTTTTTTTTTTTTTTTTTTTTTTTTTTTTTTTTTTTTTTTTTTTTTTTTTTTTTTTTTTTTTTTTTTTTTTTTTTGGGGGGGGGGGGGGGGGGGGGGGGGGGGGGGGGGGGGGGGGGGGGGGGGGGGGGGGGGGGGGGGGGGGGGGGGGGGGGGGGGGGGGGGGGGGGGGGGGGGGGGGGGGGGGGGGGGGGGGGGGGGGGGGGGGGGGGGGGGGGGGGGTTTCGCGTCCGCGCTGCACACGGGGGACAGCTCACCACCATCCCTCCATCCTGACGGAGGAGTGGAGGGAGAGACAGAAAGAAAACTCACATCATTCTCTTAAACTTTATTCTCCTCTTTTCAATCCATCCACACCTGCTTATCCTTCGCTTTTTGGCATCAGGTCTTTTTCCTCCTTCTCTCCTTCTCTCCATCTCTCCTTCTCTCCATCTCTTTCATTCCTCTACTGTCTTTCTCTCCCTCTATCCTTTTCCCTTCCTTTCTAGTTTGTTTTACCTTCACCCTGCATCCTGCCCTCTCCCTCCATCTCTCTCCTCCCTCTGTCCACCCAACTCTTTTTCTCATCCTGTCTTTCTGTCATGCAAATTCCCACATTATTTCTCTTTCCTGTTCCTTCCTCCCTTCTTCTCCTTCGTCTCCTTCGTCTCCTTGACTCATTTGTACCCTCTCTAAAGGACGTGAAGTTCCTTCTGAGTCACCACCTCCTTCTATCTCTCCCTCCATCCCTCCATCCCTCCATCCTCGATCAGTAGCAGTTGTTGTCCCGGAGGGAAACCAGACGGATGGCTTCCTGGTCACCCAGAGTTAAATAAAGCAGTGACACCTGGCCTCTCCTGCTTTGTCCACACGCAGGGAACAGACGACAAGAAAAATGTGAGCAAGAGACGAGGAGAGAAAAACAAGAAGAGTGAGAGAGAGAGAGGAAGAGAGAGAGAGAGGAAGAGAGAGAGAGAGAGAGAGGGGGAGAGAGAGAGGTTACAACGAGGGCGGATATGTCAGTTCCAAACACGAGCAGCACTAAGCAGCTCAATTAGAACTCTGTGCTTTGTCACTTCAGTTTAAACTGTTGCTGTTCTTATATGTCCTTGTTTATATTGTGTGTTTACTTGTTTATCACTGATGCTTTTTTATCATTATTCTCGTCTTTAATGCAGTAACACGGCAAATCTTCCCCTTTGTGGGACTAATGATTGTCTTAATGATTGATGAGGATCTGTTGTTCTTACTGAAGCTGGACGTGTGTATGGAGAGTGGGTGGAACGATGGGTTGAACGATGGGTTGAACCCGGGTTGAACGATGGGTTGAACGATGGGTTGAACGATGGGTTGAACCCGGGTTGAACGATGGGTTGAACGATGGGTTGAACGATGGGTTGAACGATGGGTTGAACGATGGGTTGAACGATGGGTTGAACCCGGGTTGAACGATGGGTTGAACGATGGGTTGAACGATGGGTTGAACGATGGGTTGAACCGGGTTGAACGATGGGTTGAACGATGGGTTGAACGATGGGTTGAACGATGGGTTGAACGATGGGTTGAACCCGGGTGGGAGAGGTCAGTCACTGATGGGTGAAGGTTGAGATGATGAACCGGGATGTTGAACGGGGCCTCATTTGAATACAGTATTGTCTCGACAAAACAACATTTAATGCAAACACAGAATCTCAATCCGATGAAGGTGAAGAAAATTTCTGTATTAATCTTTCACAAGACGTTAATTAGCAAGGCAAATAATTCAATTTTTTGAGAAAGAGAGATTAAGAAAGAGGGGGAACATGATTTGGGAGAGAGGAGGAGGTTTGACACACGTGTAGGTTTTGGATTAAATATTGGGCTGAAGCTGAATTATTGATTTTGAGCGGTTTCTAACACAGATCATGAAGTCAGAAATCAATAACCCTGTGAATCCTGGTGGACTTTGCATGATGATGAAATGAGATAATCAACATTAAAACACGTCACTATGTTATTACATCAATGCATCTATGGGGTTAATACGTACCAGTAACACCACCGATATTAAAAGCACATGTTCCATCAAACCATTCAGATCTCTTGTGCTCCGTGCGGACGCATCTGCATTTGTTTGCCTTCGTATTTATTCAGATTCTTTATTTATATGATATCTGGATGAGCGGAGACATTTTTCTCTGCTTTATTTCCTTTCATTGGCAAAATCGTGTTGTTTATTCAGCGTCTCAATCTTCACCACAGTTCACCTGAGGATCTGTATTCTGCTCGCACACTTATTTTCCTGCACCTTAAAACAAAACACACACACACACACACACACACACACACACACACACACACACACACACACACACACACACACACACACACACACACACACACACACACACACAGTACTCTTATAACCTCACCACAGTTTGTTCTCCAAATAGGAAAAAAATAACTGCATCTGCTTGTGTGTGAAAGGAAAAATATGCAAAAAAACGCATGAACTGCGCATGTACTTTTGATGCTTTTATGCTAATCACAATGATTGATGTGCGTTTTTTCTTGGATTCAAATGACACGTTACACAGACTGGGTCCTCTGCTCTGGATGGGGATTTCTCTTTCACCGTCCAAGTGAACACGTGAAGCGTTGGAGGAAATAACTCGGTATCCTGATCGGACTCAACGCGCCGGTTGTGTCGTCTTTTCGATTCCCGCGTCACTTCGTTCATTCCTAACGAGAGAAAGTGCTATAATAGACCATCTTCTTTTTATAATGCATGTTAGAGTTATATATATATATATATTATTATTATAGGGTTTGGTTAAAGAAACGCTGGAAACCGTCTCAGCAGGTTTTCACTGCAGTGACGATGTGATGTGACGACTCCGGTTTCACAAGAGACGGAACCGGAGCAGTTGCTGAGGACAAGACAAAAGTCAACGGTTTGAAAGTTTGAAAGTTTGAAAGTTTGTTCGGTTGTTTGTCAAACGGATTGAGCAAAAAAAACTACTTAACCAATTTCCATGAAACCTTTTGGAAGGATAGGACGTGGACCCAGACCCCTGGGGATCCAAACAAAGGTGCAAATCCAGGTATTAAAAAAAAAACTAACAAACTAACATAAAGCATATTTAACACAAATAACGCACGTCACACATATACAATGGATTGAAGTGACTGTTGGGCCTTGTTGGAGTACTGATTGATATTCCAGTATTATAATAGTGTTCGGTACAAGGTGAACTGGACACGAACGTGTTTGATGCGGAAGCTGTGACATAATCATCAATCTAACCAGGAAAGAGATTTTACAGGATGTTTTTTTTTTAAAGAATTCCACAAGAATAAACAGAACATTATAATGTTGAGAATTTGAATCGTCTGTTTCTTTCGGGCAATAAATATAACAAGTGTCGTGAAAAGTAACTCCAGCAGACAGGGGAGGAATGTGTAATCATCCGCTGCCCACGTGCGTTGATTGACAGGTGATCGGTGCTGAATGTAGAACTGTGTCGTAACCGTAACGAGCACTTTGCAGCACACGTGGAAGCCGAGAAATCCCCGCCCCCTCAGAAAGAGAGGCGTCCTGAGCATTAGCGCTCGGCGGTTTCCAGAGCGGGATCCAGATTTAGTCTCTCTGCAGAGCCCGGCTCATTAAAACATGCTGCTGTCATAGGAGAAAATACCTGAGATAAACCTGACCCACTTTATTACAAGAGTGTTACCCCGTGGACATGTGGGAGACACACACACACACACACACACACACTGTCACTTATCCTCTTAGATGCTGACCCCCCCCCCCCCCCACACACACACACACAGACCACAAAACACACATGTTCACACTTATTCGTGCGCCCTCCCCCTTTAATTTTCACACTCGCTCACACACAGAACCCCAGATTGGGAAGGTGGCGGGGAGCTGCTGTCAGCGAGCGGTCTGATTGGACGACTCCTTGTCACACAGAGCTGTGACCGGTTGACACGTCAAGAGATCAGGGGAAAGCCGGAGGAGTGAGAGAACAGTGCGGAGGAGAAAGGATGGCAGATTTAAATTATGACCGAATCAAAAATAAAAGAAAGAGACCACAAATAGGTGACAGAGAGGAGGATGATGGAAAAGAGAGTAAATCTGCTTTATTCCCTTTAGAAACTCCTGTTTGTCGAAGTCCATCGTTATCAACACACACGTCTGAGAAGTAATTACATCAAAATGATGTCGACAACGCTGAGTCGTTCATCAAGCTCTTTAAATAAATGATCCATTAATATGACATCACTTACTCACAATGTGCCCGTGCTCCCGCCCCAGTGACACATGTTGATGTTCAAGCCCTTTTCGAGACACTGTGCTGTTGCAGAAATTGATAATTCTTTTAAATATCAAACATACTTATGTGTTTTAAAAGGATTTCGTATACTGTGGTGAAGCTTCAAAGCGCTAATTGGATAACTGGTATACAGTCCTATTGGTGATAGGCATATGCTGGGATGTCTTGGAAAGTATATTTACTTAGTACTTAAGCACATTTTTCATGTATCTGTACTTAAGTAGATTTCTCCTCAGGTAGTTTTTTACTTTTACTCTATATGTCAGCAACTATCTCTACTTTCTGCTCCACTATATTTTTTACAGTGCGTTGCGGGACATGTTAATTGGTTAATTGGTTCACTAATCGAATCAGAGTGGGCAGGTAGCATAAGACCCCGCCTCCTGCATTGAGGGCAAAGTTCACCTGCATCCCCAGAGAGGTCACTGACCGTTACATTAGGAAATAGATGTTTACACTCGGCAGGTACTTCAAACTTGAAGCATATTTCAAAGCAAATACTCATTTACAGTAACTCGAAACTCGTGTGTGGTACTTTTACTTGAGTTCATTTGTGTCTGGTTGCATGAACCGTGTGAGTACTTTCTCCACCACTGCTGTCAGGTGACAAAGAAGCTACCGAAAGACAAATAAATGCTCTTATAGAATATGTTGTATGGACGTATTAAATAAGAAGCCTTGTTTCAACCTGAAAACTAAATTACTGGGTTGAAATAAACCGTCTAAATAATACATATCTGACTCACCAGAAAATACCTGATATAAACCACTTTATTACCCGTGGACATGTGGGACACACACACACACACGCACACACACACACACACACACACACACACACACACGCACGCACACACACACACACACTGCCACGGGGCTTGAGTGGGAGTCTGGCCTGACTTGTTGTCATACATGAATGTGATTGAATGACAGGCTGTCACTCTGGACTGTGATTAGCTGACGGGCTGTGATGACATTCTTGCCTGTCCAGATGGGGGGGACCCTTCCCAGAATTCAACACATGAATTCCAATCGGCTCAGTGTACTACTACTACATTGTGTGCACTTGTGTGCGGCTACTCAACTATTCCCCTAAACAACTACACAACTGAGTAGTAGATGCTGTAGACAAGGTGACAGCGTGCCTAGAAACTGCTTTATATTAATGTTCAGAGGGAATTTACAGTTGAATCTGTGTATGTGAAGCACTTGTTTGTTCGGTCAAACACTTCACGTGCCTCCCATGTGAAGGTGCAGGTATATAGCAGGTATATATTTAAGCACAGTAGTGTTGCATAGGCCGGGTTATGGCTGGTGCACATGTATTTATATTGATATAATCCAGGGAAACCCGGTTTGCCAGAACAGCCGAGCGAAGCATCAGGCTGTGGACTCGTTAATCACTAAGAGCCAATTGATCAGGAAGAGCTGAATCAATCACTGTCTGATCAGTTAAACATTTAACATTGCAACATGGCAGGGTCAAGTACACACACACACACACACACACACACACACACACACACACACACACACACACACACACACACACACACACACACACACACACACACACACACACACACACACACACACACACACACACACTCTTAACATAACAGGGTCAAGTGGGCAGGGTTGACTGACAGGATGCTGCTGAGACTACTGCAGCAATATTAATATATCACATGTCAGTGTGTGTGTGTGTGTGTCTGCGTGTTTGTGTGTTTGTGTGTGTAGGTGTGTGTCTTTCGATCCATCAGTCTCTGAATGTGATTAGTTGGCGAATGTGGGGAATGAAGCTGTGTGACTCGTTGGTCTTCCTCTGCAAATAATGGACAGCGATAGAGGGCAGGGCACTAACAAACATGTGTGTGTGTGTGTGTGTGTGTGTGTGTGTGTGTGTGTGTGTGTGTGTGTGTGTGTGTGTGTGTGTGTGTGTGTGTGTGTGTGTGTGTGTGTGTGAGAGTTTGTAATAACTAATACTTGCAGGGTAGATGGGTGCAGAGCAACGATTATGGAGTCATTTCTCAGCTCAAGGTTGGCAGGGCGCA
>CM031672.1:27837295-27842295 GCA_006182925.3 Reinhardtius hippoglossoides
CTACGATATGTAAGTTTAGTTTCTGTCCGTCATACAGTCAGCTGTCAATCACGCGCTGATTGACAGCCGTGAGCTCCCACCCCTCTCGCTGTTTGCCTTCTCTGATTGGTTGGATTTGTGAGGCTCGCTTCAGAAACGTTAGAGGGAATCATCTCCGCTCAACGAGTCTTCAATTTGGCTGCTTATTTTCAAGAACAATGTGTGTGTGAGTGTGTGTGAGTGTGTGTGAGTGTGTGTGTGAGTGTGTGTGTGAGTGTGTGTGTGAGTGTGTGTGTGGAGTGTGTGTGCGCACATCCATAAAATGAGTGTTGTCGTTTTTGCAGCAGCCTTCGTATATCAAATCCTGTGCAGTGACCTCAGCTGTCACCTGTCTCTCTCCCTCCCTCCCTCCCTCTCTCTCTCGCTTCCTCACACACATTATAAATTAATGGGTATACCCAGATTCTTGTTGGTGTAGTGACCCGAGTCAGTATCGATGTACTGTATCATTTGTGTGTGTGTGTGTGTGTGAGATATATTAGATGATTAAATATTCATTGGTCTCTCCTCAGGGCCTCACAGTTGGAAGGGAGCCGCTCACCTCCCTGTAACACACTCGTTGCAGCCTCACTGTGTCTCTGTGGGTTCAGAACTAACACTGGTAACTTTTTAAAGCACTGAACACGAATCCGGGTTCGCACATTCTCATCCCGGATACAGGTGGAAGGGTGTTCCTGACATTCCCGATGGGAAAAGACGCAGACGTTCCCACTTTTAAACGTGTAAACACACACTGAAGGATTGTGAGCGACGTTAAAGGAGCAAACGTGGGACGATTGATGAGAATCTGCTGTAAATTAGATTTTAACATGAATCTACAGTGGCCGTCTGTCAAATGTGAGCTAACATCCGCACAAAAAGAAAAGCATTACAACATGTTGCATCCATCTCGATCCGTATCGGCACAGAAATGTGTCGGGTTCTTTCCTGAACCGAGTTTAAATGGTAATCCGACCAGTAGTATTTGTGTAATAATGCCAACTAACATCAAACAACGCAGATGAAAACACAACTTAATAATGGCCAATCAGATTTTTAGCCAACAAAATATGTGCGTTAAACTCCATCAACCTTTTTATTCATTTAAAAAAACAGATATTATTTGTGTATGTCACATGATGCCAGATGTGGAGTGTTCATCTTTCCAAAGCTGATATTTGACCTGAACATGCTGACAAATAAGTGGCAACATATATATATGTTGTATTATTGTTATTTTGATATGAATTCAAATCTCAATGCAGTATTTATTTTGGTTCTCATGTCCTGAAATGTTCCAAACAAACTGTATTTTTAAGGAAAACAAAGTAAATGACGATAAATAAATTTTAAAAAAGTATTTTATCTGTACTCTTCCCTGCTCTTCCCATATGAATACTCCACAATGACGATGAAAGCCGACGAGTCACCTTCTCTCTCTCCCGCTCTCCTTTGAAGAATACGCATGAGCGACTCGTCCCGTCAAACCTCGGTGAATTCTCAAACCCCCGCCGAGCGCCTGGTTAAGGTCACGTCTGTTTGCACGTTTCAGTCGCAGTGTTTGTCACAATAAACCCAGCCAAAGAGAAAAAGCCATTGTTATTAAAAGACGGCTATTATCACACCCGCGGCTCCGGAGAGAGACGCAACGTGCCACTTAAAGGACGAAACAGAATAACTCTCCACAAATTACAGGCTTCGGGGTGGCACGGCAACAATGTCTGCGGGAAGGCACGTGGTCGTATTTGTGCCGTTTACATGAAGTATTAAATGGGATCTCCAAGATGGGAACACACACACACACAAAGAGAAAAGCCAACTGGAAAAATGGTACAGAAGAGAAACCATTGCAGTGACAGAAAGTGAGATGAAAGAGAAAGTTGAAGGTCACTGGGGGGGGGGGGAATTACTGTGTTTCTCCACTTGAAAGACTTCAATTAAAAGCGTGAGGCTGTTGTGTGAAGAACACTTGTCACCGGACGCTAACTCGATCATACGGAGACGTGGGATGTGTGTGATCACGGGCGGCGCAGGGCGGCACAATTAGAGTCAGAGCAGATACATGAAGCACATTCAAAATACTTTCAGGGTATAGGAAAGAGTCCAGGCTGCAGAGGTTTTATTACCAACGTCTTCATAGATGATGTCTGTTTGTCCGGATGTGGCAGGATCCAGGAAACTCTCCCTGATGTTAACTTTGAATGATGGAATCAACTTTAACTGGTTTAACTGGTTACATGATCATCGCTGGGAGTAGAAACCCAACATGTTGCAGAGCAGAGTGTCAATAGTTTTTCAATAGCGACTTTTTAATACCGTGCATACATCTATAACTTTCACCACAGTTTTAGTATAAATCGCTGCAGTGAACACAACTGTCACGCACTCGGCCTCCTCCTGTCGCCGCGGCACCACCGGCACTTATGGATTTTGTGAAAATTTGCAAAGTCTGGAAATGGACAGTTGTCGTATAATCATTGCTAATGACTCGCAGTCCCGGTGCGGGCCAAGTTCACTGTGGCAGAACCTGAATACAATAATAAATAAACTGTAGTCACTCATCAAACGGGCATTTTCAAGCGATATTCCACGTAAATGGAAAATCTAGGAGGGAAAGAAGGGTTAAGGGACCAAACAGGTTCCATTTCCTTTAAGCTGTGGTCCTGGATTAATGTGCAGAACTGGGTCCTGCATCAGAACCAACCTGACAGAACCACACCAGGTACTGACCACTCCGGGGGTTTCTGGCAACAGACAGAATAAGTCAACACATGTGAGTCTGATAACTTCATCTAATCTTTACCTTGCAGCCTAAAGCCTCCTTTGGGAATAATATATGATATCCTCCCTGCATGGGTCCAATAACGCCTGCTGTCTGAGATCGGGTTATTAAAATGAGATACATCCAGATAACTTTAACACTGTGGAGGAGGAGGAGGCATCCAAGTCGGGTTAATGTCCTCAGCACCATCCACTGAGCTCATTTTGCTATAACAACATTATTCCACGCAGTTTAAAAGCTTGAGAATTAAATGAATCTCTATCTTGGTCTTGATAATGTGGTGATATGAGCCCGACTGAGCACGTGAACCTCAGGTATCTGTAATTATTCTTTATTATCAAGTGAATCTATAACCTGAACCTTTTCATAATCTCAGTTTCTGTCTTGTTGATTGACAGGAATTCAAATTCAAACACACACACGGTCTCTGGTCTCCTGCTCGCCCCCCCCCCCCCCCCCCCCCCCCCCCCCCGTGAGTTGAGTCCAAGAACGAGGGATATGTTGTTGTGGAGAGAAGAATCCCATTAACCTTTGGGAGGTTTTTAATTTCTAAACCGAGGTCTTGGCGCCGCAGACCGAGCTTTTTATAATCTGTTCCCAAAGCCCTTTCACTGTTTATCAATGTGTCGAGCCCTTTCTGAAGAGCGTGCATGCTGATGAGGCCTCAGCGTGTTCTCGGCTTCCTTTGGACGTCGTCTATCTTCTATCTGCGTGTTTCTATTTGCATCCAGTCTCTGCTTTCGTAAACTGAACATCTGGCTAATGCCAAACGGAGAAAGAACCAGGGTTCGGGTACTTCTGAGTGAGATGCAGATTTAAGATTTAATGTTTTAAAGTTTTTAACCTTTAACAAACATTAATAGCTAATAAATATGTCAATTTTTAAAAAAGCATCAAAGAAGCTTAACTGTTGTTACAGTAGTTTATAGTATTATTTTCAGAAGGTGTTTTTAAAAGCCTGTTTTTACTGGTCACGTCTCTTCAGACTCATCTATGCTCAACGTTAGATTTTTGTTTTTGGGGCTTCATTCGTTGTAAACTTCATTTCTCAAATGTTTTGCTTCTTGAGTCAATAGACCATTTCCATGTCGTCCTTTAGCCAAACACAACTCTAATCCAGCCTTTCCCTGCAGAGGACTTTTCATTTTGTACAACAAGCAGCAACAAACAGTCGAGGGTAACTGTGGTTCAGGCAGTGGAATTGTATTCATTACTATGGAAATGTGGCTTTAGATTTAAAAAATCAATACGGACAAGAGAGCGTGAGAGCTGTGTTCAATTCGTCATCTCGCTCCTCTCCCTCTCCTCTGTTTCAGGGTGCTGATGGTGAAAACAAGTCCTCGGCTCATTTCAGGATGCCTGCTCGAAATTCTGTGTTTTACAGATGTTTGCGATATTTGATTTTCTTTGTAGTTTGAAGCTAATAAGCTGCTGAGGAGTCAAACCTCTGGGGTTAGGGCTGAAGACACGTGAAGCCGTGATCTTGGTTCTTGGGGAACTTCATCATAGATGGCTCAACTTGTGTGTGAGGTGACATTTCAATGATTAGGATTTAATTTAAAGAAAATTCTAGTTTTTAATCATAATAAAACTTGGGTTTCTTGCTTCTCTGCTCATATGAAGCTAAATCTACATAGTTATTTTGTCGTTAAGCCGATTTCAAGAACACGTATTAAGTCACTTCTGCTGTTTGCTTGAATTAGCAGAGCTCGCTAGTCGTCTTCTCTCTGAACAGGATAACGTTGTCGTGTTTACTCTTGAATATTATCGAGCTTTGGTGCCTTAACCTGTAATTTTCCACAATTGAAAAAGTGCTCCAGCCCCGACAGAGTCTGAATAACTCCCGGGATTATTATTGCTCCTTGCACACAACCAGTCCTGAATCATCAAACATGATTTCCATTTCATTTTCCTGAGGTAAACACGGAGCTTGTTTTCTGCTTTATTGTTTAATGCAAACAGCTCCTTGGTATTCAGGGCCCAGAGGCTGCGGAGAAATACTTTCAACTTGTAGAACTATTGAGACGAGACATTTGGAAAGTTATACCTGAGACTTCAGCACTTGAGAAAATACCTTTTCATGATTTCTTCCAAAGGAGTTGAAACAAGGAGCGATTTAATACCTTTTTAGCCTTAAATGTAAAATGAGGCACTTTTGTCTCCTTAGCTGTAGAAAAGGGAAAAATGTTCCTTAAACAAA
>CM031672.1:27844795-27849795 GCA_006182925.3 Reinhardtius hippoglossoides
TGTGATCACCTGAACTAGCTTTTCAAGTGTGTGTGTGTTTTCTGCAGGAATTGTTGTGGTATTTGCGTGTTTGTGTATCGACCGTACAGAATATAATGTCTTTGTCTCTCTTCTCATCTGAAACTGCAGCAATATTAAGTAGTTTAACTTTGAAAAAAAAATGTTTGTGACGAAAAGGCTTCCACCGGCATACTTTTAAATGTTGAGTCATAAGCCTGAGATATAGGGAGAGCGCGCCTACGCTTCCATGAGGCGTCATGGAAAGTGAGAGCACCGCAGCTAAGAGACCCCGACACAGAACGGAGCGGCGTCGGTGACGACACGTGACGTGACGTCGGTCAGGTTCACGCAAAAAAACGCCGAGCGTGGGCCGAGACGTGCTTCAGCCACGTGACCTGCCTGAATCCAAAATGGCAGAAAGCCCGAACCTTGCATCGTCCTCTGCTCGTCTGCTTTTGTTTTTATTCCCTTTTCATTTGTATATTATTAAGTTAGACCGACATCACGGATTGTTTGGCCTTGGCCGACGTAAGCTCTCCGCTTTAATTGTCGACAGGAGTGCGTTAAAAGAAATATAACGATTTCAGTGAATCAGTGTGTTGTAATTTCATACCTCATTTGATTCTGCTCCCATAAAAGTAAGACATACATGTGAAAGATTGTTTGGCCTCGGAGCAGACGGACACTCTTTAGTGCTACTGCGTCTTTTGGGCCTCTTTGTGTTCAGGATGTTGTTTTTCTCTTTCCCTCGATCGGCCTCTTTTACATTCTCCCTCTTTCTCCCTTTTACATCATAGTTGTTTTCCAGCGTCGGCCTCAGCTTGGACCTTTTCATTGATCTGGTGTTTTGTTGTGTGATCAGTCTGGGTGGGGTGGGGGGGGGGGGGGGGGGGGGTGATGGACAGGTGGTCTGCAGCACAGAGGCTGTGAGTCTGGCTGGAATCCAGAAGACGATGTTTGTATCCCTTTCAAATTATTATTCTGAAGTTTGTGAATAAAAGACGGGGAAGTACCGATTACATATGAGCTTCATTCATTCTGAAACCTTTGACAACACAAAGATATTATTACATACAAGGACCAGTTGTCCGGAGAAGAACCTTTAAAGAAAGAAAAGACTGTTTCTGACTTGGTTTGAAACTTCTGTTTCCAAGACGTGATCCAAGAAGATCCTCGTTAACATGGCGAGACAGGATCTTAGCCTTGGTGGAGGAATGTCTCCGAGCTCGCCTCTAGTTTAAAAGTATCCGGAAGTTACTGTTTATTTTACATAAAGGATGAAATTTGAATTGTTTTTTAATTAATCGTGTAGTTTACTGCCCTCTAGTGGCCACAGTGGGATATTCGATTGACTGCGAGTCGTTTGCGTCTCTTTTTCCTGGCTGTTTGAACACGTGCGTCGTGGATAATCTTTCTTCTGTCACAAAACAAACCATGATCACCCCAATAGCCTGCTTCTTCCGTCAACAGCTGCCCTTGAGCAAGACTGTGAACTGCTCCACCGGTGACTCTGTGTGTCTGTGTGTGTGTGTGTGTGTGTGTGTGTGTGTGTGTGTTTGTGTGCAGCGAGCGGAGTCTCCGAGGGGTTGGCACCTCTCTGTTTGTAAACAGAAGAGAATCCACAGCGTACTGTATCCTGGTTTCTCCCGCCCGCTTCCTCCCCGAGCTCTTCACACTGACATCTCTTGTAGTGCAGCCGAGGCCTCGGTGCTGCCGGCAGAGAGGCAGGTGAGAGTCTCTGAGGATTTCAATAAAGAGGAGTTGAATCAAAATCAGCCACAGCCTCTGGGTTGTGCAGCCGCGGGCCCGGTACTGCAGGGATTCAGAGTCTGTGTTTCCTTGTGGAATCCGTCATGTTGGATGATTGAAGTCATACCATGTGTTGAGACGCTCCCACGGGACTCTGAACGCGTGTGTGTGTGTGTGTGTGTGTGTGTGTGTGTGTGTGTGTGTGTGTGTGTGTGTGTGTGTGTGTGTGTGTGTGTGTGTGTGTGTGTGTGTGTGTGTGTGCGTGTGTGTGTGTGAGAGAGAGGGAGGGAGGGAGGCCAAGGAAATTGCATTTTCCCTAAAATAGCTGTTGATTTAACGTGATTGTTGGTTTTCCAGCGAGCACAGTAAATGATAAACATCCAGTCTGTTTTCAAATGAGTGAATTTCCTTTGCTCTATTAATATTTAATCAATGGACGAAAACCCGTCAGGACCTGCAGACAGATTGAGGGGAAACAGCGGTTTCATATTCTGGAGCGACGTTGCAGTATTTACATATATAAATATCACAAAACTGCATTTTACAATGTGAGAATGGAAAGAGCTTGTTATTTAAAACCTTCATGACACTATGACTCTATTTGGTAAATTGATAAGTTTATTTTACCGCAGACATATTTTGTCACACACACAGCGACACAGGACCAGTTGTTCAGTTTGTACTTTGACTTTTCATAATATTTAAGCTCTTATATATATATATATATATATATTATATCATATATATATTTTAGCATAATACATATACAACATAAACACAAGGGACTATAAAAAAAAAAGGTAGATATATTCAGAATGTAAATAAAATATAAACAGTATTGCACATGATATTGAAATTGCGGAGATAGGATATTAAAATTGCACAGTTTAATTTGTTGGGTGAAATCCATCCATCCAGTCGAAGAAGCTAAATCGTTCATCGTTGAGTTTTTGCAGAAGAAAAATATTTTTGAAGTCATATCTGCATTCAAAGAACTTTCCTCTGTAAAGTGTTCAAGTTCAGGGCCAGCGCCCCTCAGCATAGACTGATGGAAGTTTAAAAGAGTCGTGTGTGTGTGTGTGTGTCTGTCTGTGTGTGTGTGTGTGTGTGTGTCGTGTGTGTGTGTGTGTGTGTGTGTGTGTGATATTGCACTGCAGGGGACAATCCTAAACTTCAGTATGTATCATTAAATCCTCCTTGAGTCTATACACACACACACTCTCGGCAGCAGCCATCCCCTGCAGAGCCGTATCTTCCTCTCCATCTGACATTCTGTGGCTGGATGGGCAGGAAGACACACACACACACACACACGCACACACGCACACGCACACACACACACACACACACACACACACACACACACACACACACACACACACACAGGTGACTTGTGTCTTTCGCAGTGTCATCATCTTCTTCACTCTGAAAAAACCCTGCAATCCTCCTCCTCCTCCTCTCTTCTCTATATCAAACTTTTTTTTTTCTTCCACCAAAAAATCCAGGTCCGGGGAAATTAATGGTGAAGCTAAACGGGAGGACGGCAATCTGACGGGGGGGGGGGGGGGGGGGGGGGGGGGATCTGGAGTCACAGGAAAAGGTTTCCTGTGACTTTTGAAAACAGCACTTTCACCCCCCCCCCCCCTTCCCCCATTCCCCATTCCCTTTGTGAGGAAGTGGGTTGACTGCCACCATCGGGCCAATATAATCCAAAGTGCTCTTCTGAAGCAGTTTTTCTGCAGAACCCTTGGATGTCCAAGCAGACGTGGACAGAAAGCTCCAGCTTCCTCTGCCGGTTCCGGTCGGACCCTCGGACTTCTTTATTAACAATTGATATTTTCCGATAACACGTTGGAGAGGTGATGCGTAATCCCGCATGTTGTGAGCCGCAATCAGACGGCGCCAAGTAGGAGCCCGGTTTTCGAAGACGGCTCAGAGTGGAATAGAAAAGAAAGCCTTTATTTTCATTTCATACTTATGCATGAAATTGACAGAGCCACTGGACACCTTCATATGAAAAGACCCAAGATATCAAACATTTCATATCAACATAAAACGTGTTTTTTCAACTACAGTCTCGGGTTGAGTAGAAGTTGAGTAAAACTAAAAAATGTCTACCGAGGGTGAAGTTCTGGCTTCTCTGAATAATTCACCACATCGCATATCCACACCTTTTGCTTCTATATCGATATTATTCGTTTTTTTAAATATTTTTTAATTATTATATAATTATAAATTTACTAATAATGGGTTTTCTGCCTCGTCCTTCGCTGTTAAATTATTTATTTCGTTATTTTTCTACGTATTCTTTCGTTCACGTGAAGTAAATCACAACATTTCAAGGGGCGCCGATCGATGTACGATCAACAATAGCTGACGTATGATCATTTGATCATTCTGTGACACTTTTGCATAATCACTAATCATATATACAGAGATGCTGTGTTTACATCTTTCCAGCGAATCGTTCTTGTGATGACGAGCGTGACTCGCAAGCTTAACACAAGTCCCTCCTGTCCCATGTTTCAAAATAAGAGCCTTGAGCCTTGAAAAGCATCGTTTATCGCTTCGACGCCGCTTTGAAAAGCTCGGTTTTGAGCGTCCCATCCCTACTCTGGTCCCGTACGTCACTTTTGATCAAAATAATTTGAAGCGTCCGGTACGATACGTCAACATTTGACCATTTGTTCCACGCTGTTCCTCGGCCAACCTTCAGTCTGACGAGACAAAGCAACGAGAGGAAACGGGGTACAGACGAAACATATCGTCTCAGATCCATAAGTCCGGCTGAGGATTGTTATATTTTCCGGTGTAAATGTCCAGTGGGGGGGGGGGGGGGGGGGGGGGGGAATCGTCGGCGGCGGTCAGCCAGATTTCTTTGTGGATCGCTCTCCATCACAGGGTGTACAGTACATGTCCATTAGTTATGATGGATGTCTCGCAGCTCGGAGCAGAGAAAGACAAGAAACGAGAACATTCACTTCCAATTAATGTCATCCAGATAAAGTGCTCATGGCGCGCTAACAAAGCTGGCACCGTGCCCTTTTAACAAGCCTAAATCAATTAAGACAAAAATGATCAATTTACCTCTGTAATTAGCTCGTGCATTAGTGGTTATTACCACGAAACACATTTACTCCTTAGTTCTCTTCCTTCTCTCTTCACCTCCTCCCTCTCAAGACCACGCACTCGGTGCTAAATGGGAAATGTGCAATCAGCTAAATTGAATTTAATTGATTAAATAATTAGAC
>CM031672.1:27854795-27892295 GCA_006182925.3 Reinhardtius hippoglossoides
GCTGCCCGAACCAATGCTTGCCAGACCAGAAGAAGTCAAGTATGGCTCTTTGAATTTCCTCCGGAGTCTCTGGTGGTGACAGTGCCGTAAGTCTGTGCCAGAGAGTCGAGGCGACCAAAACTACCGGCAACCAAAGCTCTTCCCCTGTATGACAGCTGGGGTAGCAACCATTTCCATTTAGAAAACCGAGCAACACCACTTCCCTTCACTCCCTCCAGTTTTGTTTTATGAACCCACTATTTCCCAAAAAGACAACCAACACTTTTAATCCCTCTTTTCCCCACTCAAGACAACCAGGCGACCTGGTACTGCCTGACCTCTCACTGTCCATCAACAAAGCCTCACTCTTTTCCCAGTTCACCGTGCAGAGGAGGCCTTCCCAATATAGTGACAGTGCTTCTTGTAAAGTAGATACATCATGTTGGTTTGAGACAAAACATTTAAATCATCTGCATATGCAAGAAACAGGAGGGAATAATCAGGATCTGGGAACCCGGGCAGCGAGAGAGACCACTGATCTTACCCCTCAACCTGCACAGCAAGGGCTCGATGGCCAGACTATATAGTGCCCTGAAAGGGGCAGCCTTGTCTTATCCTCGCTTGTACAGGGATTGGTCGACTCAAGGCCCCGTCCCCATCTTATAATACATGTTGCACCGTTATATAATAGACCAAGCATGCCAGAAACCATCACCTAAACCAAACGCTCTTAATGTGTCAAATAAAATAAGAGTGATCTCCCGATCATCAAAAGCTTTCTCCTGATCTAGGGACACGATTCCACAGTCAAAATATAGTTTTTGCACACATCAATAACATCTCGTATCAGAAAAATATTGTCCATGATTGTCCGATCTGGTACGCAGTATGTTTGGTCTCTGTGGACAATCATCTCCAAAATGTTTTTAAGTCTGGTGGCCAAGGCCTTCGAAAGCACCTTATAGTCCGTGCACAGGAGAGCAACGGGCCTCCAGTTTTTAAGTAGGGCCAAATCTCCTTTTTTTGGCAGCAGGGAAATGACCCCGCTCGCTGACAAAAAAACAGGAAGGGGGATGCCTGTTCTCAGGCACTCCAGGTAGACTCCATGCAGGTCCGGACCAATGATGCTCAGAACCTCCTTAGAAGGTCACTGGAGAGACCATCAATACCTGGTGCTCGTCCTGCTGCCATAGGGTTTTATGGCATCCGTCAGCTCCGTGGGGTTTAGACCCGAGTCGAGGGCAGCTTTCCCCCCCAGGCTAAGCTGGGGGTAGTCCCTGCAGCAGTTCCTCCCGGCACTCCATGCTGCAACTTTGCACCAAAAAAGGTCGGTGTAAAAAACTGACGCATAGCTCCTCATCTCGCCCGGGATGGAGGTTAATCTGCCCCCTGGGAGTCTAAGGCAGGACAGCTGTCTCCTCTGCGCCACTGATCTATCAAGATCGAAAAAGAAAGCAGTAGGCGCATCATGTCTTTTAAATGAAGAAAACCGAGACCTACAAGAGCTCCCTTAACCCTCTCCTGCAGGTATGAGCTCAGTTTCAACTTTTTTTCCCAAGTAATGTTGGATCTGCGGGTGGTATCTGAAAGCTAAGCCTCCTCCATGTTAATAATACTTGCCTCAAGTTTTTGAATGACTCCCTTGGATGTGGCAGGGAGTGGGAGGTGTATTGTGGCAAAAACACACGAATTTGTGCCTTGCCTATCTCCCACCAGAGCTTTAAAGAGCTGAAATGGGTTTTTTTTTTTTATTCTTCCACAGCTGCCAAAAGAAGCTCAAAGGCTTGACAGAAAGCAGTGTCCTGCAACAGTTTGTTGTTGAAACACCAGTAGGACTTTACCCTCCCCCCTGGTGAAATACTAACTCTATACAAAACTAGATGATGGTCTGGAAACCACAGGGCTTATGCTGCTATGAGCCACCCTTGGATCTAAGGTTTTTTGATATGAGGATTCATGTCCAGTCTGGCTGCGGTCACCCTATTGTCCCGACCCTCAACCATGAGAGTCTGTCGGGCTGTGGGTGCGTGATCCTCCAAGTATCAATCAGATCTCGCTGTGTGATGAGAGTATTGAGGGTTTTTGATGACTGGGGATGCGGGGTTTCCTCACTGGTCCGGTCCACAGAAAGTCCAGAGTACAATTGAAATCGCCACCAATAATTAGCTTATCTGATGATAGTTTTTCAGTTCATTTTCCAGTAAAATTAAAAAAACGGACTCTCTCTGGACCTGATTGGGGGCATATCACTAATGAAAATGAACACTGTACTATCTATTTCTGCCCCCAACGATTAACAGCCGCCCATTACTACTTCTGACCTGGATATGATGGGTAGCGTTTTTTTTGTAGTGAACAGGACCCGCTACTCCTGCAGTGCGGGGTTTGAGCACATGGCTAAGGGCATGGGGACCCCCCACCATAAACCCCAGTCCACTTCATCCCCAGGTGGTCGTTGTGTGTCTCCTGCAAAAATAGCACATTAATATGTTTTTGAGCAGAGATCTCAGCTATCACTGCTCTCTTTTTACTGTCTCTTCCTCCATGATGTTTAAAGACCTGTTTTTAAATCCCCCATAGAAAAGTCAGAGAAGTAGCGAAAAGGACAGGAAAGGAATACAGGAGTCAGTGAAGAAAGGAGAAACCACGTAATGCAAGATCATTTTGACGTTGCTCTCGTCTTTCTCATGGTATTGGCTTTCGCCTCTTTCCTCATGGTTGTCATGTGCTTTTTAAGACGGAAGCGTTTCTCTCGTCCAGCTGATCAAACCCAAACTGTCTTTTCAATACCGCCACGATCTAATAAATTCTCACTGTCATCAAAATATTCCTCTGCTTTAACGCCCTCCCGAAAGTTGGTCCAGAAAGCTGTTGATTTCTTCTATAGTGTATAAGGGAGTGTTTTAGCAGTGGTCCCAAACGAGCATACACTATCTAGGTCTGAGTCGTTTTCCATTCCTCACATGATACCTGACTGACGACAGAACTCTGTCCCTCAATGGTGTTCACAGTGGGATTGTGGCTTGTGGCATCTGAGGGACTGCTTCTTCAACCTGTTCTATTGTCGTGAAGTTGCAGCAGCTGCAGACTGAGCGGAGTTCCTACATCCTCAGACAACAGTAGTTTCTTGGACTGACTCTGACCCTATGAATACTTGTTCCAGGCTGAGAACCGGCCGCAGCACTCATAGTCTCATTCACGGTTTCACCGCCACTCATGCTCTGCCGCGAGCGGATTTTACCGCTTCGGCGCGAGGAGCGCCCGCCAGCTCAGTGGGAGCGGACTCCTCGCGGATCCTCCGCTCCACCGAACCGGAGCGAGGCGCACCCGCCTGTTCGGTGGGAGCGGACTCCTCCGCTTCGGCGCTAGGCGCCCCCGCCTGTTCGGTGGGAGCGGACTCCTCTGCTTCGGCGTAGGCGCAATCTGCCGCCTCTGCGCCGCTGAGCGCAGCCGCAACTTCGGCGCTAGGCGCATCTGCCGCCTCCTGGCGAGCGCACCTGCAAGCGCTTGCGTGCCGCTGCAGTCACTGCCGCTTCACCGGGTCTCTGTTTGTGCGGACACGAGAAGCGTTTGTGTCCCTATCTCCACATCAAAACATTTCAGGCTCCCGGAGCTGGCGTACACCATGTAGTGCCCGTCACCATACTTCACTCGGAAAAGAACCTCCAGAATGTTCGGGGTGAATCTAAGAACATGAAGGCCTGTCGCCTCAGGGACTGAAACGTGCTTCATTTTGGGGTCCTTACATCCTAAGCTCAGCGTTCTAAAGCCGCTAAAAAAATTTTCCCGAACCTGCGGAGCTCCGACCGTAGGAGCTCATCGGGTATAAACGGGGGGAACTCGGATACCGTGATCCGCGTGAGGGAACCGACAGCGGGGAAACCTGCACGAAGCCCTCCCTAAAAAAACAGGCCACTCTCGATCAGCTGGTAAGACCTGGAGTTCCTTTAGGAACACCACCACCGCCTTGTTCATCCTGGAGGCGAACACTAAATTACCATGTCCCACCTGTTCGCCGACAGCCAGCAGGACCTCCTCCACACTAATGTCATTTTCCGGCGGGACTATCCTCACTCCCTGCCGGATTGACGGAGGAGACGTCCCGGGGGACGCCTTTCCCTCCAGAGACCTCCGACAAAACCAGCGGTCTCTTGGTTGGTACTCACAACGATATTTACAGAAAAGAAAGAGAGAAGAGAAAGAAAGAAAGAAAGAAACTTACCTGATCATGCAGAAAATAAAGAAAAAAAATGTACACGGAAATACCCGTAAACAGCAAAAAAACCCAGTTCAATTCTCAGCGCCACTCACACGTCCACCACCACCACTCACTCACACCGGAAACGGAAACAGAGAAGAGGAGAGGAGAGGAGAGGAGAGGAGAGGAGGAGAGGAGATGGTGAGGACTGGGAGATTAAAAGGATGGAATGGAGAATAGAATACGATGAATGCTGGGGAAGAGATAACATAAAAGAATGGAGGTTTAATAGACTTTGTAAAACACATCTTCTTCTTCTTCTTCACTTTTTCTATACTCCTCTGTTTTCATCCCCCCCCCCTTTGCGACTTCTGTTTCACGTTGGTCTCGTCTTTCGTTCCTGCTCCTGATGACGGCGAGCCTCAGTAATACCGATCGCCACCGGAGACCTGCAGGGGGCAGACTGACGGGACGAGTGCACAAAGACAAATGAAGGTAAAAGTAGAAAAACTGGGGGGAATAGAGTGACAGTAAGAAATAGAAGAGGGATACAACGAGGGAAGAAACAAAAATAGGCAGAAGAAGAATCAATAGAACAGAGCAGCATCCCGACCGGGTCAAACGTTTCATCATCACTCGTCCTTTTGCGCAGAGGAACAGTTTGTTGTCCTAAAATACTTTTAACCACAAAAGCTAAACATAGCACCAGAACAGATTCATTTCAGCACGATGCAAAAATATATAAACAGATCGATGCAACCACACTGACAGAGTAGATATTTTTGGAACGTGAAATGCTCTATCGGAAAAAGAAAAGTGTCTCTGACCAGGAGAACTTCACGTAAGTGTTCAGAACATACGGAGCCAACAAGACTGAAAAGGAGATAAAGGACCGAATCCATTCCACACCAGTTAGATGGTTGGATAATCCCATTAAACCAGGTGAACGGTTCTTTTCTGGATTGGTAAATTCATATTTTCCTAGCTTTCGCATGCACAGATCAAAGAAAGACATCAAATCAAACAATATGCAACATCCCTCTCTGGGAGGCAGTTTGCTGTAAAGTCACCTACGATATAATATTGGTACAGATTTTTATTAAAGTTCTATTTACGCTGCGTGGCAATGAAAAATCGCGATTATTCATAGAAATTATATGATTTCCTTTGTCATACGTTGTTTGATGTTTTAACGAAAAAAGGCAAATCCACTGGTGAAGTGGGTGCGATGCAACCAAACTGCACGCCGGGATCAAATGTGTGTATTTCTCTGGGTTTGAAAAATTGTCGGAAACATTTTTGGATAATGCAAAATGAAACGAGACTTAGATACTTCCTCCGTTTCTTTCCTCCGTCCATCATCTCTGTTTCATCCCCCTCTCTCCGTCCTGATGCCGAAGACCTCAGTTCAGACTTGGGATTGTCCGAGCCGCTCCCCCCCCCCCCCCCCCCCCCCCCCCCCCCCCCCCCCCCCCCCCCCCCCCCCCCCCCCCCCCCCCCCCCCCGTCAGTCTCTCTGCGTTGTTGTGTTGTTACCGACCCACAGGGCAACACTTCAGCACAGGCGAGGGCAATTTAGCACCTTTTAATGCAAAGTGTTTACCAACGTGTAGGATTGAGCCTGGATCGATGGCGTTCCTCTAAACGTCTTTTAACACCAGACTCCCCAACGTGGCTCTCAGGCCTGTAATCGTTTCTCTTGGTTTGGTTTGGAAAATCAATCCAGCGCTGATTGGATCCCCCCCCCCCCCCCCCCGTCCCGCCCGTGTCTTAAAGGTCCCATCATTGTGCTGGGGAATAACTTGCGCACGTATCGGTTGTCAAGTCATTGTTTGTGCGTTTATTCTCCATTTAGCGTTTCCCTTTTCAGCGTGTCTGTCTTCGAAGGACCCACCGATTCGCTGGTGCATCTCTGAATGTATGAATACTTATATAATAAAATATAAAAAACGCTTTCATGTACACATTTAATTACTGCCGTTCAAAACCAGTTTATTGTCCTCACAGCTCGATTAACAATGTTGGCGTCATTAATGTTTTTTTGCAGTTGAGCAGAGGCTGAAAGGTGAAGGCGATATTTATGACTTCTACGTACGTGTAGGAGTAAAAACATCATGTTTTACCGCGATGATCTAAACTGCGACTCCGTGTGCACGAGGGCAGAGTGAGATTCCAGGGAGATTGGTTTATTAGTCATGATTAGTTCTGCTGTGAAAACACTGCTATCACGCTTCTGTGGCTCTGGAGGGAGATTTGTTTTTAACTCTCACAAAACAAACCGAGTTAGATCAGATTGAGAAATTTCCCGCTTTGGTTCAGAGACACGTTTACAACAGAAATCCTGCTTTTCGGACTGCGTGTGTTCAGTTTGAAAGACGTTGGCAGAGAATACGTAATGAAGAATTGAAATGTGGAATCCAGAGCTCTCACTTGTAGGGAAGCTTCGTCTTCAAACTGGGTTTCAGTGATGAGAACTAGCCAAGGGTCAAAGGTCAAGGTCGCCGTGTTTATTTTTCTTGAACAAGATATCTTCGAAATAATAATAATAAATAGAATAAACTTTATTTGTGTAGCACCTTTCATACAAGCAATGCAGCTCAAAGTGCTTCGCGTACAATGTAGATACAAACATTTAAAAATGTAATTCATGTAAAAGAACAGATTTTAAGTAACATTTTTCAAAATGCATAAAAAAACGGAAAAGAAAGAAAGTGATTAAAAACAATAAAAGTGCGAGATCTACGATCAGCTTGAGGGAAGGTCAGTGGTGGACACGTTCAGTTGGACTCAAAGATGAACTGATTATACTTTGTGGTCAAGGGTCAAAGGTCATTGTGACCTGATATGGTGGAGTCACACAACCACAGTGCAGTTTTTCAAAATCCATTTATTATATTCTGTCCTAATGTCTCGTTAAAGGTTCTGTGAATTTCCACCGTCGGCGTCAGATTCAACAAGAAATTCCAACGCAGGAGTCGATGTGAGTCGTGGGTTCGTTGCCTGAAAAAGTTTTCTCCTTAGTCTCAACTTCTCTTATTTTTGTTTCTGCTGCTTGTCGTCCTCTTCCTCTCAGTCTGTCACTTCCTCTTCACGAACATCTGTTCCCCCCCGCTCTCTGTTTGGTTCTTTGTTGATAGTCGATCTCATACCACACACACACACACACACACCACACACACACACCACACACACACACACACACACACACACACGCACACACACACACTCTGCAGTGTCCCTCTCTTCACACTTCAGCACTGTCCTCTTCTCTCTGAATCGCGTGGATCAAATAGAGCTTCACTAACATCTCTCTTTCCACTCGTCCGTCTCTGTGGCTCACTTCGATCCAGCAGAGAAGCCGGGGGCCCTGGGATGTGTGAGGGCGTCGTGATGCTGCAGCGGCGATGAAAGAACCTGGCAGGAATCTAACGTATGGAATCGGTGCACGACCCACAACTCAAATGGAGGAAGAACAGTCCTTTGTAGCAGTCATTTATTTTGCCCCTGAAGATGCAAAGATAAGAAGCCAATTTTCTTTTTCATGTTTTTTATTTGATTTTTTTCTGATAAGGCTGAGCCGCTGCTGAACACACTCCGTTTACCTTTTCCTGCCTCCGCCCCGGCTTCACATCTCAATTCCATCGAGAATGAAGAACCTACTATTCGTTCCCCATTTCTCCGGCGTGAAGAAGAAGAAGAGGATCCTCCGTCCTCTCGGCGACATGACCTTCTTTTGCTCTGCGATCGTCTCTCCAAGCTTTCAACTCTGCAACTGCAGCTTCATTTCAAAGCTCTGGAATAATGTCTGCAACACAAGTCTTCTCTGGCGGACTTTCATAATAAAGCAAAACCAAGGCTCCTATGTGGGTTTTTTTTTTTTTCACAGCTGTGCTTTTTGTGCAAGTGTTTCTGTTGAAGTTTGTCCTTTAGAAAGAAAGCATGTAATTACCTGTCTTAGCCCTGCAGGTATTATGAGGTTTGCTTTTCATTATATTTAATAATGTTTTTTTATCTCGAAATGTGCAGAAATCCGTGGATTCCTGACAAAAAGCAAACAGCTCTGTGGAAACTGGAGGATTCAGTTCTCATCTGTTTTCTAAACTGTTGAAGAACCAGAGATCCAAATGTGTTTTATTTTTTACAACATAGTTTTATTTTATGTTGCTTGTTTTTTAAACATGCCTTTTTTCCAGATTTTTAAAGACCCCATATAAATATAATGAATATGAGTTCAGCAAAAGGCACAGGTCTAAATATATAATATAATAAAAATTTAAAAATTTTTAGCCAAACTTTTAAAAATTGTTTTAAAATAGATAATGAACCCAGTTTTTTTTGATGGTTTGTGATTGCCGGTGGGTTCTCATTAGCGACGCCACAAAGCTAGTGCTGTCTGGAGGGCTGTGAGCAAAAGGGAAGCATGCGTGGAAAAAAAAAAAAAAAAAAAAATTATTATATGCCTAAGTAAAAAAAATTTTAAAAGCTGCATTTCGAAATTTTCCCTAAAAAAAAGTAAAAGGAAGAGAAGTAGATGGATTGAAAAGAGGTGGGGGGGGGGGCACGAAAAGCAGTGGAAAGAATGGTTGGAAATAGAATTAAAATCACCCCTTTCCGTAATGAAGGAAAGGGGGACGATCCCGGGGTACCCCTAACTGGAGCACACATTGCCACATTACCTTGGGTTGATGGGGATAATAATGTAACAAAAATCAAGATCTTTGGAAGAACGCTGTGAGGCAAACAAATAGAGGCTTTCTTTTTTTTCCCTTTCTTCTTTAACTCCATTCTCTTCTTTCTTTTTCGTTTCTTCCTCTCTCCTCCTTTCCTCTCTTTTTCTTTTTTTTTTCAGTTAAAAAAAAAAAATCAATTAAGGGGTTTCTTAAAAGTTTATTTTAAAGGGAGTTGTAGGGTTTTTTTTGCGTTGGTTTGTTTTGTGTGGGTTGTGGTGGTGTGGGGTGTGTTTTGGACATTTTTTTTTTTTTTGGGCCCCGGTTAGAATTTTAGGATGTTCTTTAGGGGGGGGGCCAAAAGGGAGGGAGTGGGGAAAAAAGGGGGGGAAAAAAAGAAAACGAGGGGGAGAAAGAAAAAAGGACAGGGGAGGGAGCAAAAAAACTGCCACGATCCCCCGGAGGGGAAGGGAGGGGGAAAAAGGGCGAAACGAGAAGGGGAAGGGGGAGGGGGAGACGAGACGAGAGAGGAAAAGCCTCAATAACGGGGGCTATTTTCCCTTTTTTCATCTAGAAATTTTTTTCTCACTTTCTTTTTCCTCTTCTATCTCTTCTCTCTCTCTTCTCTATCTGTTTTGTTCAAAATTTTTCTTCCTCTCTATTCTTCTCTCTTTTCCCCCTCTCTTGGTTTTTTCTTTCTCTTTCTCTTCCTACTCCCCTCTTCTTTTCCCCCTATCTCTCTCTCTCTCCCCCTTTTATTTTTCCTTTCTCTCGTTTTTTGTTTTTTTTTTAACCCCAAATTTTTTAGGGGGGGGTTTTTTTTTTTGGGGGGAAAAAAAAGGTAATTTTCTATGGTGCGAAAAAAAACCCAAAAAAATGTGTCCTTTTTTAATTAACGGCCCACTTGACAGCAATTTTTGGGGATGGGGCAATCACGGAACAATTTTTCAATAACCCCTTTATTTTTTTAAAATGTCAAAACTCACGTAAAATGTCACATAAACTTCTCAAAGAATTTCTGCACCAGTACTTTATTACTACTGCTACTTCAGATTCTACTCAGGTTGTGCAGTGATCATAACTGTCGTCCTCCCGCAGTCTGAGCTGGTCAGAGTGTGAGCGTGTATGATGTTTTTCTTTCTGAATAACCTGTCATTATATTATTCTGAATGGTCATTTGTGTTTTTGTGCTGTTTTATATGTGCTCTGTGCATCTAGTTCTGTGTTTAATCAAATTAAATACAATTAAATATAGATATTACATTTTTACTCCCTATAACCTCAACAGATGCAAGTAGAAGCTCTGCCCCCTGGAGGCTAACTGCTGTGTGAACAGGCCCCAGATGTTTGCCACAATAAGCAGCTGCTACACTACAATTGTTTATTATCACTCAACAGTTTGTTCACTTCTTTTTATATTAAATAATAATTTCACCGTGCCCCCAAATCAAACCTCTACCACCAACCTGCTCTGTTGGACGACATCTCGGCCCCTCAAAACTGATGACGGATCTTCGGGATTGCCCCCTGGTGGCCACATGGCGGCGCCTGTATCTGAGATATTTTGGCCTCATTTCTGCACATGTGCATGGGAGGAGGTGAACATGCATCCATCTTTATTTAGAGTCTATGGCTATGATTCACACTGGAGCAGATCTGACCAGCAGAAGAAGCTCAGGCAAGATGAAAAAGAGCAGATCGTGTTGAGTTCAACGGGACAGGCGGCGGAAAATATTCCTGTTATCCTTTTGGTGCGCAAATTGAGGGGTAACAGAAAGGGAAGAGGTGGATAGAGGGAGTGAGGAAGAGTTTAAAAAGAGGGAGGGACATGATGGGTTCGAAAAAAGGTGTGAGAAAGAAACAAGGGGAAAGAGAGAGAGATTGAAAGAGACAGCAGACACGACGGAGAATAAATCAGTCATAAAAGCAGAGAGGAGGATAAAAGAGGAGATGAACTCGGCTCAGTCGTCTCGCTCTGTCTGTCAGGCGTCAGGCCTTTGAAAATGTTACAAACAGATCAAGGTCCCGAACAAGCCAACACTCTGCGCTTTAAAGCCTGATGAAATAAAATGTCCTCCTCACTTCTGCTCTCTGCCAACGTTGGTTTACATTTGACGCATGCGAGGCAGCGTCTGCACAGAGCCACAGTTCATCGCTGCATTTCAACGGGAAACAATAAAGAGGTGACGCAGCCTCACACTGTCTCTCTGATCACATGACCGTCACGGTAATGAAAATACACCTAAATTAGGTTTTTCTTTATTTAAAAGACAGATTGTTTTGTGCAAAAACTAAAAAAAACAACTTCATTTCTTGTTCTCGATGTTTTGAGATGTATATTTTATTATTCCCACAGGGCTGGTGCTCTCGTCACCGTATCACAAAGTACTGAAAGTTGATGACTTCACCGATTACTTTTAATCAATCAAACAATGCAACTCTATTTGTATGGCACCTCTCATACAATTCAAAGTGCTTAATGGCCGATGAGCCGAAGAAAAACGCTGACAAGGAAATACAGTCAAATCAATAAAAGCTACAGGAGCAATAAAAAGATATTGAATCATATCAAAGTCCAGTATAATGATAATTCTGCCATATGTACAGGATACAGACGGGATTTCAGTTTCTCTCTGTGTAAACATACAAGTAGACAGAACATATGAGTATAACACATAATAAGTTATCAAGTGATTAATAAGTACGAGTACAGAAATGTCTATAAACCATTCAAAAGCTGAAGAGAGAGATTTTAAACTTAGATTTTCAGATTTAAACTTAAAATAAATCCTATATGACACTGTTCTGGATTCTTGTGCATGTCTTATATACATTAATCTAATTCCTCAGCTTCTCCAGGAATCATCGAGTTTAAAACCTGTTTTGTAAAAAGTACAATTGACATTATATAAAAACAGCAAAAGGCTTCTCTGTCATGGTTTTTGACTTTCTGTGATTTCATCGTTCCTTTTGATTCCTTGTCTTCCTCTAAAGCAGCGACTTTACAAGAACAACCAGAAAATCTTAATTTGCCGTTTTTGTCCGACTTCCAAAAGTGTTTTTGTCTTTTGAAAGTGAACATTTGCATTCGCCCCCAACAACTTCTCTTTCTTCTCGGTGAAGTGGAGCCGAACTCGGAAGATGATTAGGAAGAGACGAAAACATATGTTCATTATCAACACGCTGGCTCTTTTCTCATTTCTCCATCAGTTATCCCAGAGAGACGGGTGGGAACACAACTGTGAGGCCGTGTGTTTGAAAGATGAAGAAAAACTTTCATCAACCGTCTTGTAACAGAAGAAAAAAAAAAAAAAAAAAGTTTAAACAGATGTTCACGAAATGTCAAGATGTTGAGAGTTACTCGTTTGACTCTGGATGAAAACGGCAGCTTAACGTCGACACTGTGCAAAATTGAATTGAAGAGATGGTGTGTGTGTGTGTGTGTGTGCGTGGTGTGTGTGTGTGTGTGTGTGTGTGTGTGTGCGTGCGCGCGTGCGTGCGTGCGTGCGTGCGTGCGTGCGTGCGTGCGTGTGCGTGTGTGTGTGTGTGTGTGTGTGTGTGTGTGTGCGTGTGTGTGCGTGCAGGACGAAGGTCACTCTGGAGTTAATCACGTGAGTTCTCTGCAGCCGTGCTGTGATGAGTGTGTGAGACACATGGAGGTGGAAACCAAAGAGCTGATCTCATCCAGAAACACACTACTGATACGTTCTGACCTTTGACCTTCACTGGATCAGCTGCAGAAACTGTCCCTCGTCCTCAGTGTCTCTGAGCCGTCGTCAGACTCGTGCACTTCAGAGAGGAAACTGACTTCATTTGGAATGAATCCAAACACACTGGATCTGCTGAGGAAGTTCAATGATCGCTGTGTGAGATCAAACTCTGCAAATGGTGAATAAGAAGTATTTGATCTTTCATCGCGGTCGAGTGGAAATCTGAACATCAGGAGAAAACTGGAATGACAGACAATGAGAAACGTGTCGTTTTAACAGAGCACTTTTATTAGAACTTGAGTATTTTTGAGATCTGCCCTGAAAAGACAGAGACTGAACATGAACACGGAGGTTTGTGGAGTTTCAGGAGGAACCTGCCTCAGTTATTCTCTCACATGAGTTTCACTTTGTCTCCATCAGCTTTGAATGAGATCCTGGAATGAAGACAAAAGAACCGACTGGATTTATTCTTTATTTCAACTTTCAGCTTCTTCACACATTACATTTTTATTGATTTATACATATATAAGAGATTTAAATGTGTATACACACGTATAAGAAACACATGTGATGAGAGCTGCAGGACAAACCCTCAGAGGGACTCGATCAGGACACTCTCCAATGGAACTGCTGGTTCAGATCATGAACATCAAAAAGAACAGAAACCTACGCAGCAGCAGATCAATATGCCCGTTACTCTTGTTCAGTGATTTCATGGACACACAATCAGTTTGTTTCACCTCCGTCTCACATGTGGAAAAGAAAAGAACAAATAATCATCTCATTGATGAGGATCAGGATCAACACAGGTTCTAAAACATCACACAACCGGATTTCTACATTGATTAGAAAACAACAGCAACATCAGTTCTTTCAAACACATTCATGTCAGTGTAATTATAGATTTCTGTCTTTACAAAGTGAGAACTGAATATGTGTGATAAAGGAAGGTCAGTGTTTGATTGACAGCTGATCTCTGTGCGGAGCAGAAACGTCACCACGACGAACTTTGATCAACAAACATGGAGACAAAAGAAGTTCAAGATTTAAACACAGAATCTAAATCACTGCTTTTAATGACTCGAGTCTATTTGAGTTTACAGAACTCAGCTGTGTCTCCATGATATAAACCCTAACTCCAGCATAGAGAGGCTGAGTGAATGTGGTCTGGACTCTGTGGAGGAGAGTCATGGTGTCAGAGACTCTGTAGAAGGACAGAACACCTGCACTGTGATCCAGGTACACTCCTACTCTGGAGGACACAGGACCTGACACTGGAGTCTTGATGCTGTTGTAATAAAAGTTATAACTGTTTACATTACAATATAACATCCAAGATTTATCATTGAATCCAAATCTACATTCATCTGAGTTTCCTGCTCTGCTGATATTCTTGTATGTGACTGCTACACCAACTGCTCCTCCCCCCCCCACCTCCACCTCCACCTCCCAGTAACAACGTCCAGTCAGACTCTCTCTACTCAGGACCTGATCCCAACCAGTGAATCTGTCTGGGTGATTAGAATAAGACTGATCTTTACTCATACATGTTACTTTTCTGTTTCCCTCAGATAATAACACACGTTGTGTGCTGTGTTTGGATCCAGTGTGATTTCCTGTGAATATCTTAAGAAGCCAGCTCTGGTCTCTGGCTCTGGTTGTGGCAGTAAAACATCCACTTGAGACACAATCTGTAAAATCTGTGTCTCTGTCTCACTCAGAATGTCCTGTAGTCGACCTCTGACCTGTGACACAGCTGCTGTCACGTCCTCAAAGTACCTCAGAGGACGGATCCTGAAGCTGGATGAGTGTGTAGATTCACTGAGTGGTGACAGTGAGGGGTAGTTGTGTAGAACTGGTGTGATCCTCTGTGTCTGAGAGCTGCTTCAGTTCATGGTCTCTCCTCTTCAGCTCAGTGATCTCCTGCTCCAGTCTCTCCTGAAGCTCTCTGACTCGACTCACTTCAGTTTCCTGCTGGGATCTGATCTGCTGCTTCACATCAGAGCTTCTTTTCTCCAGCAGACGGATCAGCTCAGTGAAGATCTTCTCACTGTCCTCCACTGCTTTATCAGCAGAGCCATTGACGGCCTCCTCCTCCTGTTGAAGCAGCTTCACATCTTTCTCTGTGTCCTGGACTCTCTGCTGGATTGTTTGTCTCCTCAGCCCGAGCTCTCTCTGCCTCTCAGTCCTTTCTGCTGCAGCTGACACTGTGTCGTGGTCTTTATGTTCATCCATAGAGCAGAGATAACAGATACACTGCTGATCAGTGCGGCAGAATATCTTCATCACCTCGTCGTGACGAGAGCAGATGTTCTCCTGGAGCTTCTCCGAGGGCTCCACCAGCTTGTGCTTCTTCAATGGAGCTGACTGAAGATGAGGCTGGAGGTGTTTTTCACAATAAGAGGCCAAACAATTCAAACAGGACTTGAGAGCTTTCAGTTTTCTCCCAGTGCAGACATCACAGGCCACATCTTCAGGTCCAGCATAGCAGTGATCAGCAGGAGCAGCTTGGAGTCCAGTCTTCTTCAGCTCCTCCACTAAATCAGCTAACATGGTGTTTTTCCCCAGGACAGGCCTCGGTGTGAAGGTCTGTCTACACTGAGGGCAGCTGTAGCTTCCTCTCTCCTCCTCTTTGTCCCAGTGGGTGTTAATACAGCTCTTACAGTAGCTGTGTCCACAGCCAGTAGTCACCGGATCCTTCAGTAGTTCCAGACAGATCGAACAGCTGAATCTTTCTCTGTCCCGTTGATTTTCTTGCTGCGCCATTTCAGCTGCTGCCAGAGACTGTAGAACAGTTTCCCTTCCTCTGAACAGATACAGATCTCTGCTCCTCCCCCCCTCGTTCACTCCCTGCAGTGACTCATCTCCCACAGCTCACAGCTTGTTGTTCACTGGTTCTTACACTTACACGTCTGTGAAGGGAGGAGACACAGACATGTCCTGACTGGGAGGAGCTGGTTGTGTTTGAGGAAGGAGTTGTTGTGTTTCAGGATTTCCTGCATTTCACAGCGGCCTGTTCCCACTTGGTGTTCAGAGGAGATTCAGTGAGAGGCAGAGTGTGTTCTCCTTCATTCACAACACACAGGAACAATTAAAGTCAAATCAAATAGATGCATTTAATAATAATAAATCACATCTTTATTCATAAAGCACATCTCAGAACAAATAAAGAAAAACTCGCAAAAACAACAAATACAAACTCACTCATAGAAGAATGAAAACTAACAAAGTAGAATAAAGGTTAAGTTAAGGTTAAGGTCGTCTTTACTGTCCCCGAGGGGCCATTTGGTTTGCAAACAGTAGTCACACACAACCCATACACATCATAACAATACATAAATACATAAAAAGAGCATTAAGAATCCATGAGTCCTTTGTTAAAATACTAAAATATATTAAAATGTGTGTGTGCCATACACCAGGGCTACAGCTGGTTTAAAAGTCCGACCGCTGAGGGGACAATGATCTTAAAGATGACACAAATTGAAGCATGACCACACGTTACAATAATAAAACTAGAATTAGGTCAAATCATGGAATGTGGTTTCGATAAAAGTAGGTTTTAGGTTTTGATTCACAGGAAGTTACCGACTCAGCCGGCTGCATTTCCTCAGGCAGGTTGTTCCACAGTCTCTGAACCTTATTTCTCAAACTGTGTCTTAGTGTTTAGCTGAGAATCTGGATCAGTTCAAAGTCTCCTGCCAGAGGATCTCAAGGATTAAAGATCTGTGATGAACTGAGCAGTCAGAGCATTGAGAGTTTTACAAGTCATTTAAAGAAGCTTCAACTCGTTAGAAACTGAGAGTCAGTGTAAAGAGGCTAAACCCAGGCTGATGTGTTCCAACCTGTTGACTCTGGTTAGAATCCTGGCAGCAGAGTTCTGTTCTGTCTGAGGAGGCTCCTCCCTTTTCTATAGAGACAAATAAAAAGACTGTTGCTCTAATTATTCACCTGAATACATCACGTGGTTTTATTATGAAGTTTAAAAAGTTGTTTGCAGAGTAACACAATATTTAAAGAAGTGTCATGTACTGTGTGAATGAAACGTTTAAATACTCTGAACACACGAAATAATTAAAAACACAGAAAATGAATTTCTTTATAACTTTATTAAAATCCCAACAAATTTAAATAAAAAAAAAAACATTAAGGAAAGGAATTTAAATCCTTAATGATGAATTCAAATCAAATGAAAAACAAAGCAATCCTCCAGATGTTAATGATATTATCCATTAAATCTAAAGTGATTACATGTGTAATATTCGGACACCGCCCCCCAACGTTATCCTCTCACACCCACAGGTGGATCAATACATAGATTAGTGATTTCTCTTCAGTTCAGGGTCCGTGTGGGTGGAGGTGGAGCACGTGGAACATGGGGACCAGCAAACACTCACACACACCGTAGCTGGAATAATTAAATGACGCTTGAAAACACAACTGCAAGGTGCGAGGGCTTTTCATCTGCCACTTCGACTCCATGTCAAGAGGCTAAACATGAACAGAAATGCATGAAACTTGGTACATGCATCAGAAGTGGTGTCATTTTTGATATTTATGGGTCTCACCCACTGTTGTGGCAAAATGGCTCGACAGTGCCACATAGAAAATGTAAATGAAGTAGCCCAAGCAGCACGTGTCGCCTACATTCACGAAGCTCAGTAGGCACATGTTCTAACACGTACAAACAAAAGAAAGCTTCAAGACCATAACCCAAACCAAACAGGAAGTCTGTCATCATGGCGTATGGTCATAGCGGTTGTATTTTAATTATCGCAGTGCACAATCGTGTTTGCGGGGAAAAATATTTTGATTCTACGTCGAACTGCACTGCTGTGGTTTTGAATGTGTATGTTTCACCATGACACAGGAAGTCTTAATAACTTCACAGTTCATGCTCAGATCTGCCACAAACTTCACGTTTGTCCAGAGTCAGGCCTGAACACGTGTATGTCAATATTCAGTGGCTGCGGCAAAATGGCTCCATTGGGCTCCCTACAGATTTTAACGAGTCAGCCCTCACGCCAAGTTTATCTTGTTCTGATCTGTTTCTTGCGAACCCAGAGTGCAGAACACAAACACAGCAGGAAGATGGCAGTAAAAAAGGTTTATTGTTTAATAGCTGGAGCTGGAGTGGTGGTGGCAGGCAGTGGGGGTCCAAAGGTCCTGGCAGGGGGAGGCCGGAGCAGATTAAGGTGAACAAAGGAATGGTGCTCAGCTGGTTGTCAACATCACACCTGGAATTCTATTGGTCGGGACATTTTGACAGATTTGTTGCAAAAAAACAATCTGAGAGCAGAAGTTTCACGTGAACAGAAGCAACGTGAACACGAGGAGAAGCTGAAGCTGGAGCTGTCGTAGCCACAAAATATCTGAGTGCAGGCAACACAATATCTGAGTGTATATCTGTGACCCTCCCATCCTTCTGTTTTAACACTGTATGTGGACTCTGTATGTTGACAGTCGAAAATAAAGTTTGTTAAAACAAATGAATTAATTAAAAGTCTCCACTCTTAAAGAATAAAAACTTCACGACGGTTACGACACTGTTGGACGTGTGTGTTGGACGTGTGTGTGGTGTGTGTGTGTGTGTGTGTGTTGGTGTGTGTGTGTGTGTGTGTGTGTGTGTGTGTGTGTGTTGTGTGTGTTGTGTGTGTGTGTGTGTGTGTGTGTGTGTGTGTGTGTGGTGTGTGTGTGTGTGGGTAGGACGAAGTCACTCTGGTTATCACGTGAGTTCTCTGCAGCCGTGCTGTGAGGAGTGTGTGAGACACATGGAGGTGGAAACCAAAGAGCTGATCTCATCCAGAAACACACTCCTGATACGTCTGACCTTTGACCTTCACTGGATCAGCTGCAGAAACTGTCCCTCGTCCTCAGTGTCTCTGAGCCGTCGTCAGACTCGTGCACTTCACAGAGAAAACTGACTTCATTTGGAATGAATCCAAACACACTGGATCTGCTGAGGAAGTTCAATGATCGCTGTGTGAGATCAAACTCTGCAAATGGTGAATAAGAAGTATTTGATCTTTCATCGCGGTCGAGTGGAAATCTGAACATCAGGAGAAAACTGAAATGACAGACAATGAGAAACGTGTCGTTTTAACAGAGCACTTTTATTAGAACTTGAGTATTTTTGAGATCTGCCCTGAAAAGACAGAGACTGAACATGAACACGGAGGTTTGTGGAGTTTCAGGAGGAAACCTGCCTCAGTTATTCTCTCACATGAGTTTCACTTTGTCTCCATCAGCTTTGAATGAGATCCTGGAATGAAGACAAAAGAACCGACTGGATTTATTCTTTATTTCAACTTTCAGCTTCTTCACACATTACATTTTTATTGATTTATACATATATAAGAGATTTAAATGTGTATAGACAAGTATAAGAAACACATGTGATGAGAGCTGCAGGACAAACCCTCAGAGGGACTCGATCAGGACACTCTCCAATGGAACTGCTGGTTCAGATCATGAACATCAAAAAGAACAGAAACCTACGCAGCAGCAGATCAATATGCCCGTTACTCTTGTTCAGTGATTTCATGGACACACAATCAGTTTGTTTCACCTCCGTCTCACACGTGGAAAAGAAAAGAACAAATAATCATCTCATTGATGAGGATCAGGATCAACACAGGTTCTAAAACATCACACAACCGGATTTCTACATTGATTTAGAAAACAACAGCAACATCAGTTCTTTCAAACACATTCATGTCAGTGTAATTATAGATTTCTGTCTTTACAAAGTGAGAACTGAATATGTGTGATAAAGGAAGGTCAGTGTTTGATTGACAGCTGATCTCTGTGCGGAGCAGAAACGTCACCACGACGAACTTTGATCAACAAACATGGAGACAAAAGAAGTTCAAGATTTAAACACAGAATCTAAATCACTGCTTTTAGTGACTCGAGTCTATTTGAGTTTACAGAACTCAGCTGTGGATCCATAATGATAAACATTAACTCCAGCATAGAGAGGCTGAGTGAATGTGGTCTGGACTCTGTGGAGGAGAGTCATGGTGTCAGAGACTCTGTAGAAGGACAGAACACCTGCACTGTGATCCAGGTACACTCCTACTCTGGAGGACACAGGACCTGACACTGGAGTCTGGATCGTGTTGTAACGAAAGTTATAACTGTCATCATAACAATATAATGACCAAGATTTATCATTGAATCCAAATTTACATTCATCTGAGTTTCCTGCTCTGCTGATATTCTTGTATGTGACTGCTACAACAACTACTCTCCCCCCCCACCTCCACCTCAACCTCCCAGTAACAACGTCCAGTCAGACTCTCTCTACTCAGGACCTGCCACCAACCAGTGAATCTGTCTGGGTGATTAGAATAAGACTGATCTTCTCTCATCCATGTTACTTTTCTGTTTCCCTCAGATAATAACAGCGTCTGTGTGCTGTGTTTGGATCCAGTGTGATTTCCTGTGAATATCTTAAGAAGTCAGCTCTGGTCTCTGGCTCTGGTTGTGGCAGTAAAACATCCACTTGAGACACAATCTGTAAAATCTGTGTCTCTGTCTCACTCAGAATGTCCTGTAGTCGACCTCTGACCTGTGACACAGCTGCTGTCACGTCCTCAAAGTACCTCAGAGGACGGATCCTGAAGCTGGATGAGTGTGTAGATTCACTGAGTGGTGGCAGTGAGGGGTAGTTGTGTAGAAGCTGGTTGTGATCCTCTGTGTCTGAGAGCTGCTTCAGTTCATGGTCTCTCCTCTTCAGCTCAGTGATCTCCTGCTCCAGTCTCTCCTGAAGCTCTCTGACTCGACTCACTTCAGTTTCCTGCTGGGATCTGATCTGCTGCTTCACATCAGAGCTTCTTTTCTCCAGCAGACGGATCAGCTCAGTGAAGATCTTCTCACTGTCCTCCACTGCTTTATCAGCAGAGCCATTGACGGCCTCCTCCTCCTGTTGAAGCAGCTTCACATCTTTCTCTGTGTCCTGGACTCTCTGCTGGATTGTTTGTCTCCTCAGCCCGAGCTCTCTCTGCCTCTCAGTCCTTTCTGCTGCAGCTGACACTGTGTCGTGGTCTTTATGTTCATCCATAGAGCAGAGATAACAGATACACTGCTGATCAGTGCGGCAGAATATCTTCATCACCTCGTCGTGACGAGAGCAGATGTTCTCCTGGAGCTTCTCCGAGGGCTCCACCAGCTTGTGCTTCTTCAATGGAGCTGACTGAAGATGAGGCTGGAGGTGTTTTTCACAATAAGAGGCCAAACAATTCAAACAGGACTTGAGAGCTTTCAGTTTTCTCCCAGTGCAGACATCACAGGCCACATCTTCAGGTCCAGCATAGCAGTGATCAGCAGGAGCAGCTTGGAGTCCAGTCTTCTTCAGCTCCTCCACTAAATCAGCTAACATGGTGTTTTTCCCCAGGACAGGCCTCGGTGTGAAGGTCTGTCTACACTGAGGGCAGCTGTAGCTTCCTCTCTCCTCCCCTTTGTCCCAGTGGTTGTTAATACAGCTCTTACAGTAGCTGTGTCCACAGCCAGTAGTCACCGGATCCTTCAGTAGATCCAGACAGATTGAACAGCTGAATCTTTCTCTGTCCCGTTGATTTTCTTGCTGCGCCATTTCAGCTGCTGCCAGAGACTGTAGAACAGTTTCCCTTCCTCTGAACAGAAATAGATCTCTGCTCCCCCCCCCCCCCCCCTCTCGTTCACTCCCTGCAGTGACTCATCTCCCACAGCTCACAGCTTGTTGTTCACTGGTTCTTACACTTACACGTCTGTGAAGGGAGGAGACACAGACACGTCCTGACTGGGAGGAGCTGGTTGTGTTTGAGGAAGGAGTTGTTGTTGTTTCAGGATTTACTCCATTTCACAGCGGCCTGTTCCCACTTGGTGTTCAGAGGAGATTCAGTGAGAGGCAGAGTGTGTTCTCCTTCATTCACAACACACAGGAACAATTAAAGTCAAATCAAATAGATGCATTTAATAATAATAAATCACATCTTTATTTATAAAGCACATCTCAGAACAAATAAAGAAAAACTCGCAAAAACAACAAATACAAACTCACTCATAGAAGAATGAGAAACAAACAAAGTAGAATAAAGGTTAAGTTAAGGTTAAGGTCGTCTTTACTGTCCCCGAGGGGCCATTTGGTTTGCAAACAGTAGTCACACACAACCCATACACATCATAACAATACATAAATACATAAAAAGAGCATTAAGAATAGTCCTGTTAATCTAATTATTAAAATAGTGGTGCATAACAGCTAAGCTGGTTAAAAGTCGACGCTGAGGACATGATCTTAAAGAGAAAATTGAAGCTACACACTTACAATAAACTAGATAGGTAAATCATGGAATGTGGTTCGATAAAAGTAGGTTTTAGGTTTTGATTTAAAGGAAGTTACCGACTCAGCCGGCTGCATTTCCTCAGGCAGGTTGTTCCACAGTCTCTGAACCTTATTTCTCAAACTGTGTCTTAGTGTTTAGCTGAGAATCTGGATCAGTTCAAAGTCTCCTGCCAGAGGATCTCAAGGATTAAAGATCTGTGATGAACTGAGCAGTCAGAGCATTGAGAGTTTTACAAGTCATTTAAAGAAGCTTCAACTCGTTAGAAACTGAGAGTCAGTGTAAAGAGGCTAAACCCAGGCTGATGTGTTCCAACCTGTTGACTCTGGTTAGAATCCTGGCAGCAGAGTTCTGTTCTGTCTGAGGAGGCTCCTCCCTTTTCTATAGAGACAAATAAAAAGACTGTTGCTCTAATTATTCACCTGAATACATCACGTGGTTTTATTAAAAAGCTGTGACGTACCCTTAGAAAGGATTCAAGCAGCAGCCACTAGGGTCTGAAGGAAAGGCTTGTTTTAAAACACCAAACCAAACTGTTAGAAATGTGAAGATTTTCCCAGCAACTGTCAAAGGAGGGGCGAACCTGGGAGCGGCTCCTCATCATTGGTGGATTCCAGTGCCAAGAGGCTGGGACCATGCCTGTGCTACTAACCACATGACTCCCCCTCGCCATTGACCAATGAAGTTTGACCTACTATTATAATTATTGCACCGCCGTCCGTTCGGGGCGACTCTTGACTACCCTGTGCTATTAGAGAGCCGAGGCTGTGTATTGAGTGCCCATAGCTATGTGCACATAGTTATGCTGTACCTTTTTCATTGCTTCTGAATAAATACTTGTTGAACCAATGTCTTCTGATATTTCGGGATAAAAAAACACGACAGGCCCCATGACCTTTGAGGTCACCGGGCCAATATAAGGCCTGTTCCCCCCTCTCTTCTATCGCTTCCCATGCAATCCCTCGAGAGGAGAAGGCTGTCCAGCTCTTTCCCTGCATCGCCGAGGGGAGAAGCCGGGCTTCTCCAGCCCACATCTTCTCTTTCCATCCAACTCTTCGAGAGGAGCTCAAAGGTGCAGCTTCCAGCTCATCTCACCAAGGAAACCTCCTCGCACTCCAAACTCTACCAACCCTTCAAGCAGCGACTCGATGTCCTGCTGGAAAACTTCAACCAGCAACTGAGCTGCACAGCCCAACAGAACTACGAAGGCAGGAGCCACACAACCAGCCAGACGATTTCACAGAACTGCGAACTGCACAGCTACTTCCTTTTTCCCCTTTCCACGGACGGGTAACACAAATGGGCTTAATAATTATACTAGGCTAAGCAAAGACTGTTTATTCGATTCCTTGTGATGTTTATAAGTTGGATTTGTGTTGTGATATTGTTTGTTATGCTCTTCACAGTCTTTCGTTGCATTCACTCTACACTCTTTCTCTAACTTGGCACCAACACAGACACAGACACACGCATATCTCTTCACCTAATTATCTCAGACCCCCGCTACGTCGTAAAGATCGTAAAGATTCCAAAAAGGGGGGGGGGGGAAGGGTGTTACCGCCATTTTGGGAAGCACACAGACACACACATGCATACTCACATCCCTATCTTTGTTTAGTAAGTACACCGTTAGTAATTTGTGTTTTTTATACTTTATTATATTCATAATAAATGTTTTTCTTTCACAAATGTTTTTTTCATTAATGTTGCATAAATGAATTTCGCCAACCTCTACACTGTCAAGAACTCCATATCCTTCAACTTAGCTAACTATCTATATGGTAATTTTGGTGATAGTTATATTATTTTTATCAGAGTTCCAATTGTAGTTAGTCTTATGAGACTTAATCAATAATAATCAATGAACACAGAGCACACAAAGGGTGAACTGTCACTCCAAGTAGTCCCATATTGAAGGAGGGGGGGGGTGAAGCCTGGCTGAGAGCTCACCCCACCTACACCTGCCACCTGCAGTCAATGGACCCTACTAGCTGTCAATCACACAGTGTCCACGCCCCCAAATACACACACTGCTTTATGGTCAATCAATCAATCAGTACCATCATTTACTAAATTAACATGATAATGCTGTATTGACCAAATCCTTCCTGAAGTTATAAATCAAGTGGAGACGCCCTCTGCTGGTCGTTCCAGAGAATATTGGTTTCAGGCACCTGCGCATTCTCTTCATTCTCTGGTCCAGGAGGAGTCTACCTCCATTTTTAAAAACTACTAATGACTTACTTGTGGAGGTGTTTCAGGGGCGTCAGTGTTTTCTGTGCAGGAGAGAAGTTCCTACAAAGATTTAAAACTTTGCAGAACTTTTACATTCACAAAAAAACTATATGACATATATATGTCTCCTTTAAATCAAAGGTCCCTCGACTCATCTCATCTATGTGATCCCTCCCTTCACATCTCCCTGGGTTAATGAATTCACCTTGTACCTGCCTTTTAATGACGCCCTTTAAATATTAGCCTAATTTCAAATTTCTGATTTAACTCTCCCTTTTCCCCCCTCATCAGTGGAAACCTGTGTTGTCGTCCATGGCGGAGAGAACCAGCCGAGTGTGATCTTCAGCCCTCAAGGTCGTGGGTCGAGCTCACCCGGCACTAAGACGCATTATCACTCAGGTATGAGGAAAACGTCAGTGACCTTCCAGGGAAAAGCTGCAATTGGACCAATAGGAATGAGATTGAAGAAAAACACGTATGAAGCTTTTCAGTTCAATCCTTAATCGTCCTGAAATATTTCATCACCATCAATCAAAGCTCCGGCAAATTACTTTCATGTGCAACAATCCTCCAATCGTACAGTAGATACATTCAGGAGGAAATGCAATTACAGTCACATTATGTTTTACCGTCAACCTTCTCTACCTCCCATACTAGTTTTTTAAAGATTTGTTTCTGATCTCCTGCCGTCTCCTGCTCTCGATGAGGTTTTCCTTGTCATCTCATCATTTTTTTGTCACATATTTCATTGTAAAATTCAACATTTTGATGTGTAAACTGATCATGTATGAGCTGGTAAACACAAGAAAGCTGTTTGAAGTTTCTTTTCTTTTTGGAGCCGACGAAAAAGCCGAGTAGTGCAACAATTTCCATCCCATTGTCCAACAGTTAGAACAGAGCCAAGAGGCCTTTTACACTAAAATCAGAAATCACCCTTAGAGTGTCATAGTTTGAATATCGTAAAGACCTTTAAGTCTTTATTAAAATGCACAATATTTAACTTCAGCTGCTATGGGTCAAGACCTAGATTGATGATGTCGTAAGGCAGCAGGGGATCATGGGACTTGTTGTGTGGGTTTGAACGTTGTTGGAAACTTTCTGGATCGTCAGAGACACAAGTCAACAAAGTATATAACACAGGTCTGGTGGTTTATAGGCATTTTACTGAAGAATTGTTACAGAAACTAAATATTTAAATCATATCCAGGAGTTTTTAAGGAAGAAAGAAAAGAGTTTAAAACCAAGCAAAGGGGCAGCGATGTGATTTCATATCCGTTTTGTTTTCTTCTATATTCTGTTTCTCCAAATAGCCTGTTCCTTCCTTTTTATTTGTTTGTTTTTTTATTCCCGTCTTTTGACCATCTCTCCTCCATTACATGTTCTTCCTGTCTTCTTCTCAGCCTCGTCCTTCTCCTCTCATCTCTGCCCGTTACAATTTCTATTTTCCCATCACCACCATTTCCAACTTCTCCTTTTTGTCATCATTCTGCATCTTGTTTTTTCTTTTCACCCAGTCTCTTGTTTTCAATCATTCCCTTCTTCCCTTGACCATTTTCAATTCCCCCCCCCCCCCCCCCCTCCTTCTTTTTTCGGTCCCGTTTCCAACTTTTCCTCCCTTTGCCTTTTCTCCAAACTCCCTCTCTCTAATGGCCTGTCCTTTGCTGCGTGACCACAATGGTCTTAGCATTTGGATTACTGTAATGGGGCTCGCATCACCCTGGTATGATCAGCCATCTGGGGTTAGCCGCCTCTTAGCGTCCGGTTAGCATCTCCCCAACAGAATCGACTGAGGAAGCTAAGCCGGAAAAAGCACTAATCTCCCAGCACCGGCCATTGTTGCTTTCCCTGACGGCCTCTGTGCTGAAAGGGGCTAATTGATGTGGCCGCCTGCTTATTGTCCAACCTTAAGAGGAGGCGGATGATCGTTGAGCGAATGTTTCGCATTCATTTTTATATAATGTATATAAAAAAAAATGTTGATATCTATGTTTATAGCTGATCTATTGTTCTATTATAAGAGCTACTGTGGTGCTAAAGATAAATTATGGAAAGAAACTAGTGAAAGAAAAATAAACAGAAACAAGTATTATTAACAAACAGAAAATCAAACGCTGAATAATTGAATCTACATGATTACAAACTGATTAAATCTGATAAAACTGATAAAAGTCCTGAATTAATAATGATCTTATGCCTAACCAGCTTCCTATATATCTATAAATAGGTCATTTACCTGTGCTCTATATTGTATGTAATAATAAATACAATTTAAATGATAAAAAAAATAAGGTGATATATATTTATACATACATACAAACTCATACAACTACACAACCAAAATCAAATATACACATATTCACATTGTTCTTTATAGCAAAAAAAAGAGGTAGATAAACTAAGGAACAATAAATAGTAAGTGACCAAATAAATCCCCTCTTCATCCCTGCACCTTGTGAACTTTGTACTTTTGTCTTTGTACTTTTTGAGGAGCTGTCACGTCGTCTATGGTCCAGACAATATATGGACACGATGCCCCCCCCCCCCCATGCCGGCGCATCAGTTAAGAAGAGGACAATGATCATCGTGTCTCTCTCGTACTCATTAAATAATTATGGCTGCGCATGTCTCTGTGAATAAAAACCATCAGGACTTCATCTGTCGTGTCTTTGATGTGAAACATCTGCATGAGGCTGACAACACGGAATCCTGCTCTCATCTAACAACATTAACACAAATATGTGACACAACAGCTGCACTTTGACAAGGACATATCGAGACAATAACAGAGATGATAGAACGTTTAGTGTTCAACACTGCTCTGCGTGCGTGTGTGCGCGTGTGTGTGCGTGTGTGTGTGTGTGTGTGTGTGTGTGTGTGTGTGTGTGTGTGTGTGTGTCTGTTGTTACATGGAAGCAAACACAGACACTGGATTATTTTTTGCCATAACCAGGTTATCCCCTAATAAATAATTGTTCACACCTACAGCACCGCACAAGCAAAGAGAATAAAGGTTATTATCTGTGGTAATGAGATATATATAATGTGTGTGCGTGTGTGTGCGCATCTGTTTGACTATTTGTGTGTGTTTATTGGCCTGTTTGGCCTTTAATGGGGTCATAACTCAGTTTCTTGGCTGTTTTCTACAGATGGCGGGTGTGTGTGTGTGTGTGTGTGTGTGGTGTGTGTGTGGTGTGTGTGTGTGTGTGTGTGTTGTGTGGGTGTGTGTGGTGATGTGTGATGGGGGTGTGGCGTGTGGTGTGTGTGTGTGTGTGTGTGAGAGAGAGAGAGAGAGAGAGAAAGCGAGGGAAGTGGCCTGAGGTGGCGTTCAGATCATTTGACCTATCAATATTAATGTTTGTTTCACATGTGTTGAAACTTGCACTTAAAGTAAATCTCAAAGTATTTGAACTAAACCTTCTTCAAGCACCTCATGTTTAAATGAACATGAGATGTGACTGTGCCGCACCGTCTGGTTCAATCCGTGCATGATGATGCAGTTTAAAAATCATCACAATCTCTCTATGAAGTATATTAATAATTGAATACTCAGCATTTTAGAATTCAATATATTAAAAAAAAAAAAAACGCAAAAGACGAACTGAGAAACTGAGAATATGGACAAAATGTTCCAAACCAGAGAAAATCTTGTTTTGAAGACGACAGAATGCCAGAGGTGAGTCGAGGTGCTTCAGAGAACGATTCTCAGGAGGCAGCTGGAAAGTCAAGAAGCAAAATTGGGGAAGTTGTATTTTCCAAAGTTTGCACAGAGCAAACACCACAATGTCGAGCCATGTGCAAACACTTCAACTAAAGTGCCAAATAATTAGGTTCCTGCAAATTCAATTCAGTTTTTTGCAGAATAATGAAGAGTTTAGTCACGCGAGCAAGTTTATAAAAGCACAAATTGAAATTGCAACCGTACGTCTGCTCCTCTTGGGGATCAAGTCAGTCTGAACGGACAAACAAAGCTTGTTACAGGCCACAGGTTAAAAAAAGGAGACGTCCCACCACAGAGAAACTCATCTCCTCCGTCAGCACCCGACGCTTCTGCAGCAGCAGAATCTGCAGAGACTCCGTCTTCCTGAGGACTTAATCCTCCACGTCCCCCGAAGCGGAGGCTGATGTGCGGCTCCATCTATCACTGTGAACGGGCCACAGCTGGAAGGAGGAGATGTGTCAGGTGCAAGGCCAAGACACCAATCACTTAGAGGAAGCATAATGTGCCTCTACGTCTTGTACTGTCAAGAAAACGTTTCATTATCGCTACGAGCTCCCCATCATCCCCGCCGTGCAACAACCAGGGTCTCGATCACTGAGTCCATTTGTTTTCTCTTTCACAGAGAAACATCTCAGCTGCTCACAGCGATGATCAAAGTATTCGCTGTCTTTTTTTTTACGACATTCCCACAACTCGAAGGTTGAATATCTCGCGTGCACCGGAGAATTCCAGCTTTTTAAAGCTCCGCAGGCCTCACATCAGCGCTCGGGGCCAAAAGGAGGATACATGTCACCCAGCGTGCCCAAAGTTCTGTGTCTCTAATTTGGTTTTGATGACAACTTGCTCCTCTGGTGGCTGCAGCTTGTTTAATGAGGATGTCAGCGCACTAAGAGAGACAAAGGAGGGGGGAGCAGCGAGCTCCCTGACAGACTGCAGCATTGTGAGCACGCCACTGGGCTGATCAGGAGGGGGCAACAAGAGTCACCTGAGCAAAGCACTCTGTGGTTGTGTGTGTGTGTGTGTGTGTGTGTGTGTGTTGTGCACGTGCGTGTGGTTGTGTGTGTGTGCACGTGTGTGGTTGTGTGTGTGTGTGTGTGTGAAAAGCAAGGAGTGTGACTAATACAGTTGAGGTTGGGATTAACTTTTCCACCCCGAATATCATTCTCTTGAAACCTCCTGACACAATATGCTCTCTAACACACACACACACCACACACACACACACACACACACACACACACACGCGCGTACGCACACACACACACACAGACACACACGTACGCACGGTATGCAAATAGCTGACTTTGAAAATAGCAAATGTTTACTAAGATGAAAGGTTTGGCTTATTTCTTCCCCTCTAAGAGGATCCGAGCCAGAATGAGCGACTGCCAACACTTTCTGTGTGCGTGGTGTGTGTGTGCGCGTGTGTGCGTGTGTGTGTGTGTGTGGTGTGTGTGTGCACGTGCGTGTGTGTGAATGAGAATCTGGCGTCTTCGTGCCTCCACACTTTCTTTGGCTCGGCCTCAAACACTACGTGTGTAATCTAGGTCCGTGTCATTGGCACAACAAAGACAAATGTGCACTGGTAACATGCATCATTCTTCAAATCTGCTTCTTTCCCTTTTCTTGGTAATAAACTGAGCTTCAAATATCATCACTTTCACAAATGTTTGCCGTCACTTCCCCCCTCCCTCCCTCCCTCCCTCCCTCCCTCCCCCTTCATATATCCTCGCCCCAAAACCCCGTTTCTCTCCTTTTACGTCTGTTGAGTTTAAAGAATTAATGACATCCTTTCAAAGGCTTGTATTCAGCCAGGGAAAAAGGTTTTGCTCCTTGAAATCTGTCGGTTGATATTCATCCCACCAGGGATTCAGCAGAATGTGCTGAGCACCACGTATTAGTGGCAACTCACAGCTAAAGTCCCTATTTACAAAAACATCAAATCACATATATGAGGTATTTAAAAAAAAAAAAAAAAGACGGCCTCGCTCTTTGAAGGCGGCGTTCACACCGTGTGAAATCGTCCTCGGCCTTCAGGTGCGGCCGGCGGCCGCTACTTTCCTCAGAAATCCGCGAAAGCTGCTTCAGTGCGGCGTTTCCCGTGGATTTCATCATGTCTGATTGAAGCATTAGAGTGAAAAGGAAAACGAGTGCTTTTACGAACGATGAGAAACCGATGAGGCTCTGGTGGAGTCTGGTGGATCGGCTGAAAAGGGCAAGTGGTTCATGTGACCAGTGTTTTCTCATCCGTCTGCTGGTTTGTCGGTTGGTTGTCAACAGGGTTACTGGAAAACCACCAAACTAATTTCCACAAAACCTGTTGGAGCATCGGCCATTTATATATATATAAATAATAAAGAGTTTTATTATGGGTTTTCTCGTTGTTTCTTTCTGAACAAAGGAAAACGATTCTGTAGTTTCTTACCCTGAGGTGTTTCGTGTTTTGCTTTGCCGAGGAGGTTATGTTTTAACCCCGGCACGTTTGTTTTTTCAGGTTTTTTCAGTGCAAGATCGCACAAAAACAATTGAAAGGGTCAGAGATGAAACCTGTTAAATGTTGATATCTATGTTTATAGCTGATCTATTGTTCTATTATAAGAGCTACTGTGGTGCTGTGCAGTGACATGTGAGATTATGGGGGTATGTGCTCTAATGAGTGCCGCTCTCTTTCTTTATACGTATTTTACCTGGTGTTAATGTGAGACCTGCATCTGGAGGTTTTACCTGTGAAAGCAAACACGTTGATGCGCGTGGACGCGTCTGTGAAACTCCGCAGAATGCATTTCCATTGAAACATTCTGAGCAGCCAGACCCTCAACCGAAAGTCCTGACTTCCCCCTTTTTCTCCAGCGAGCCTCGCGATGAAGCTACAGATGAGCCATTCAGAGCCGACGGAGCGTCGTCACTTCCAATCACCATCGTCTGCAGACGCCTGCACCAGCTCGTTCTGCATATTAAGAGTCCGGGGCGCAAACACAGGCAGAGCAGAGGAAGGGAAAAACCAGATGTACGACAGATGTAAGAAGCCTGAGAGCAGATGTCATTTTATAGATGATGTATCAACACACAGAACCAATGCACCAGATGTTTAGGTGATCCTTGATAGACTTGGATATTTGCTTTTCTAAATAAAGCAACACTAGGCTTAACAAGCAGCAGCTTCAGTTTGAAGAGGGGGCGAGCGTCTGACGTCTTGTCTTCTGGGTAACAACACGAGGGTTTTAACAGAAAAGTTTGATCCGGACCAAACAAGGAAGATGTGAAAGCTCAAGTCCCAGAAGGCTGATCTGTAGATGAGTTAACGTAATTAAGAACCAGAGTTCATCGTCCGATATTCAGCAGGAAACTCGTAAAATATGAAGAATTCCAAACAGAGTTCGGTGGATTTGTGACAGCCGCAGCTCCTCTGGTTCAGGAAGCAGAGGATCATGGGTAATATCCGGCGTTCGGTTGTGTTTCAGTTCACACTCAGAGCGCCACTCTGAGCACGGAGCCCAACAGAACTAATCACGTATGGCTGCAGAGGGCGCTGTTGCTCGGCAAACGTACCATAGTGTTGCTGTCGCGTGACCGGACCCAGTAAGAGAATTGCACTGCTCACACCTTCTAATCCCTCCTCTCTTCACTCCCCCTCCCTTCAACTTAACCTCCCTTTATCTCACCTCACCCCTCCTCTCACGTTTTCCTCCCCCGGACATCCCTTTCTTCCTCTGCAGGATGAAACGAGCAGGACAGAGGTGAGGAGAAAGAGCAGAGGAATAATAAAATCAAAGCGCTCTCATTACTAAAGGTCTCTTTAGCAGGTGCGATCTGTGTGTTCCCCTCAACAAGCCATCCATTCCGCTCTGAGTGTGATGTATCGCCGCCAATTACAGCAAAACCAGCAATGTTTGCTAATGTCTCACTTTGGCCCCGACAGATCGGACCCGTTTGTTTTGGTGCATTTTAAAAAGAGAGGTTTTGTGAGAAGGTTTGTCCATAAACACTAATATCAAACACAATAAAGTAAAGATATCCAGGAACTTGTTTGAATTCATTCAATCTATGTGGCGAGGATTCACATGCACGACAACGATCGTCGCTCTCACGGTGCACGACTAAAGAGAGAGAGACGAGTTGAACTTTAAGGTCGGACCGTCTGCGTGGACAGTAAAAACTGTAAAAACTGTAAAAACTGTAAAAACTGTAAAAACTTTGATTGCGCGAGCGAGCATGCGAAACACAGAACACCAAGTTAGAGATCTCTGATGCTGATGAAATTAAAATTCATGACATCATATATGACAGGGGACATCCCAGTCTCTGTACAGTAGTTAACTGGAAACACTGGTTTGACGTGGCGAGAGAGGTCTAGTTTTAACGCCATACATTAATTTATTGAGAGCTATATTCTATAATTAATGTTGGGGAATATGTGTGATACTCTTATGGGGCTTGATTTACGATACGCAAACCAAATCATAGAGGAGAAACATGACACTGGTTCGACATATGAGTGCATGATGTTGCTCGTAGTCTGTTTTCTATCAGGTCTACTTCCCCGCTCTGAGATTACAACGTGTGTTTTCGAAGCTGAAAACATTCCTGGTCCCTCACGTTCCCTTTTTCTCCCACTTGCAAACCCTCCTGAAGCAGCAGCCGTGCCCCACAGAGCTATCTGCCAGACGCTGAAACCATTTCAGCACCAATCTGCTCCTCACACACTGGGTAAGGTGACAAATGGGCCACTCTCAGCTCTTTAGGAATAGTGCTGCAGCGAGGGGAGAAAGCTTAGACGCGACACATAAACACAATCATGGTCATAACAGGGCTCGAAGCTGCGAGCACCTACCGCCAGCACACAAATACTTGAAATCAACCCCAGGATGCAGGCGATAAAATCACACGCGCCGCGAAGATTAAAGTACACACAAGCCTGCATGGAAACCAATGTGCCACGGAGAGTGTTCAAACTTGAGTTTCACTTTAAGACAACAGCACCACACACACACACACACACACACACACACACAACTTGAACAGACTCACTCCGGCCTCAGCGGACGAGGTTAAATACGGCTTAACACAATAGGAGTGTTTTTGGGTCAGCCGTCCCTGAGCGCGTCGGACACTTCACTGACACAATATCCCTTAACGACATCGTATAAAGACACACTTTACGGCTTAGCGCGGCCTCTTTAACTGCTTAGGCTAAGCTCCTTTGTGGCGCTAAATAAGAGCAGCATAGGGTGAAGAGGGGAGGAGACAACGATGCCCTCCTCTTTAGATGATCGCCAGACAATAGCCACGCGCTTAGCAGATTAGGCGGTCCTGAGGTTTTTTTCGCCGCACTGTAAACAAAGTGGAGGATTTTCACTTTCCCCCCCGTTCACTCCCTCTTTGTTCGGACAGTTATCCACTTTCCCCACTTTGTCTTTCTGTAAATGTTCAGATCTGTTTTGAAGGAGGGATGAGCCTTTTCGCTTTTCGGGTTTCGGAGGAACAAGCTAAGCTCAAATCATTGAGGGGATTGTGGTTGTAAATGTCAGTGCGTCCCCTTAAGGGGATTCTGCTCCTGCTATTGTTTCACCTCCCAGTGCGCTGACGAGGCCTGAACACAAACTGTGGACGAGGAGGATGAAAGTCAAGACCGAAGAGATGAGTCATCGTGTTTTTAAGACGCTTATTGTTCGGTGAAAGGGACAAAGACCGTTTCTTTTTCCCTGTCTCTCTGCTCTGTGGACCACTGGAATAAATGAATGCACTTCCCACCTTCTCCTCCCCTCTCACCCTCCAAGAAACGAGTCACACTATTCAACTCGGTCCTTCTCTGTCCCGTGGAATAGTGCAAAACCAAGAAACTGTGTATGAAGTCTTGTTTGGGAGCTTTCAGACCAGGAAGATAAGAACGAGTGAAAAGTGTGAGAACGGTGTTTAACCTGTTGTACATCAAAATTTGCAGGAATACACTTAAACGCGTGTGAACCCACAAAAAAAGGCGATTTTTCCTTTTTGAAGTCTTCCCCCTCAATGTGCAGGAAACTGAGAAGCTCTCTCTCTCCCCTCGTCGTGCTCTGGTTGCGACTCGCACAACACGAAGAAACATCCTATCGCAGTTCAAAACAGATGTTCAGTAAAACTCTCTGTGTTTTAAAACTTTGCTGAGTAACTTTCCTTTTCGCGGGTTCAGGAACGTTTTTATCTGAAGGACTTCATCAATCCAAGTTTTAAAACTGACGTTGGGGCAGAGTTTGACCTGCAAGTAGTGGGAAGCTGCTGATGTGTCTCAGAGGAGACGAACGACTCCAGCGCCACAAAGGTCAGCAGAGGGTGTGAGGAGTGACGAGGTGTCACTGTGCGATCCGGGCTGTGGACGGAAAGCTTTGTCTCTTTCTGGAGGCGTCTGATTCCTCAAGTTCAACAGCGTCAGTGCCCGAGATTAAACTGTAACGAAGCTGCAGCTTTGAATCTTCTCCGCGTCTCAGTAAACTCTCTCCGTCCCTCTGAATTAGAATAGATGTGATCCACAGAGCGCACGCATTTACTAGATCTAGATTTGGATTTGTATCTGCACCACACTCACTCATAAACATCAGTCCCTTAAGCATGAGGTATTAATCCAGAAAGAACAATGACTTTGTTCATTAAGTCCTGTAGCACAATTCCCAAATTTAGACCCTTAAATCAAACGAGAAAATTACTTTTAAACGGGGGAAAAAATTGAAGAATCCTCCAATATTCATGCAGTACAAGTTGTGTGTACAGAACATCATTGATTGCACGTATTAATACAGAATATGATCTTGGAGGACGTCAAACAACCTCCAGGTGCCGCCAGCAGATTGGACCTGAACCACTTGACCTCGTCTTCACGATGAAGAGCTGGGAAAGAGGACGAGGCTACACATCATTCTATGGGAGAAGGAGGCACACACAGAGAGAGAGAGAGAGAGAGAGAGAGGAGGAGAGAGAGAGAGAGAGAGAGAGAGAGGAGAGAGAGAGAGAGAGAAAAAAAAAAACTTTCGCTCTTCTACTCTCGCTCTCCTCTCTCGCGTCTCTGCCTTTCTTCTACTCGTCTGCGTCTCTCTCTCTTCTCTCCGCTCTCTTCTGCGCTAGCGTCTGTTCTCTCTCCTCTCTCTTTGCTCTCTCTCTCTGCTCTTCTTCTCTCTCTCTCTCTACTTCTCTTGCTCTCTCTCTCTGCTCTCTCTCTCTCTCTCTCTCTCTGCTTCTCTCTCCTCTCTCTTTCTGCCCTCCCTTTGGCTGCTGATGCTCATGTGCTCGGGGGCAGAAACAAACAAGGTTAAAGTGATGCAGTAGTTTGGAGAAAGTTTACAGTTATAACATGAACTACACTGTACATACCAGGTTCAATAGAGACGTCCATCAGCGGGAGAACAGACACCAAGAAGTAACCCAAGAATCAGCCCTAGCAGGGAGTGAAGGCCTGAGGATGAATATCTCAGCATCTTCTGTGAGGTTTTTGGTTTTGCTGAAAGTGAGAGTGAATGTCTGAAAGCAGCTCACGTCCATCGGCAGCACCTTTGAGTCCGACTTGACGTGAGGAGCCAGTGAACAGGAGCTGAAACCTGTGTAATGTGGTCAAAATGTCTGGGTTTCATTCGAATTCTAGTCGTAGCTTTTCTGACCATTTCAGAGGCTTCAACAGTGGCTCCAGGCGTCAGGCAGGAAACAAAACACTACATCAGGTCGGGACGGGAGAGAGACGGGAGAGGTGTCAGCAGCGGCCACTGATTACAGATGTGGGTGAAAAAGGGAAGTGATGGCGTTAAAGAGGGCGGGCCGATGTCTTCACTTCGATTATGAGCAGAAACGTTCTTTGAAAACGGCTTTTAATTCATACATTTCAGATGGGACATGAGCTTTAAAACTGGAAGATTTCATGATCAACGCATTCTTGTAAGTCACACTACCATCAGATTTTCTATTGGCATGAGAGCGTCGATTGTGTTTTTTGTATTCATTTCATTGCAACGCTCTTGTCCACATTTGTCCATTCGGCTTGCACCACTAAACGTTGCTCATTTGGGAAAAAGCTGAATGTTGGTGGTTCGTCCTTGGCAACTCTGTGGCACTCAGTAGAATTACGTATTTCCCACGGATGTGGAACCAGCCAGCGCCGGGGAAACGTGTTCCCCATGGACCTGTTCTCACAAACATCCCACGTAGGGCGGCTGCCATGTTTAATTATCACCTTCTGAGAGGAGAAGAAAGCGGGGTTTGCTCTAAGTCGAGTGAAGCGTCTGCGGTAGCATTGGAAGAAAAAGAGTGTCGTGGTTTTGTGTATCAAAGTTTCCAATGCTTCAAAGTCCAAGGATGTTATTTTCCAACGCCCACTGGCTAAATATAGAATTGTGTTAATGTTGTAGCCGCGAGTTCTCCTCACCTCCATCGAGCATGTTTTCATCTGCGAACACAAAGTCCATCTTAGAGGGTATTACACGGATTCAGCTCCAGTTACACAATACCACAGATGCTTTAAGACAACTGTCATTCGGGGATTAGCGGCACACTTGCATCAACTCATTTAAATACAGGAAGGAATTATTGTATTAAAGAGAGCAAAGGAATTATACCATTAGTGGCCTGACCTTCCCAGAGCTTTAATGTCAGACAGCCACGTGATCCTGGAGGTTGGCGGAGGCCGATGGCTTCCGGCTTGCTTTTTAAAACCACGGCTGTAAGTGACACCGGATGGATCCAACCACTGTACGTCACCAGACGTCCAGAGAAACGCCTGCTCGGGTTCCGACAGTGGAAACTGGGTGAATGCACTAAAGACATGTTCACCTGTTTCCTTACTTTTGCAAATGAATAACTGAATTCCCCCCTGGTTGTATGTTCCCCTTCCCCCACGCGAGCTGAGGCTTGCGACAGTGACTCATTGCCATGTGACCTGTCGCTGCCAAAGGCCTCTTGCGTCTGAGTCTCTCGTTTATTTGTGCTTTTGTGGCTCTCATCCGTAGAACCCCTGCACAGTTTGACATCATGTTGGGCCCAGTCAGCGACATACGTCCAGTTCTCTGGTACCATCAGCTCCTCTTCAGGCACCAGCTCCCTTATTTGAACCCCAAATCATATTTCCACCGTGGTCCTCACTTGAATTTATTCCTTTGTTCTCAACAAGACGTGTCTCAATGCAGAACCAGTCGAGTAATTCACGGTGTGGTTGTGATTTCCAAGAGGCTGACATTCAGGAATTAAATCAAATATAATTTACGCACCTCGACCTCAAGGCGTAGGTTTTATCGGTAGCCCTGTCCTCCGCCGCTGCGCTCAGCCAAACTGCTGCCCCGACGCCGTCACTCAGGCTGATGGACGACGGCCTCCGAACAACATGTAGCCTGCGGTGGAAGTGTTCGCCATGTTCGAGACGGAGTCAAACCGCCACGTGTCCAACAAGCTTGTCTTTACCTCGTTTGCCAATGTTGCCTTTGTTAGGACCGCCCCCTTGCACTTGACTAGTTTCAATCCAACGTAAAATGTTAGTGTAAAGTGACTTGTGTAAAGTAAGAGAGCAGAGAGCTTTTGCGTAATCCTCTTTAAATCAATCTTAAATAATAACCATCGTAGAACAAAAGGGAGAGAAGTGAAGAGGATTTCATGAAGACAGAACGATGAATAGATGAACGGAGAAAGGTTGAAAGACGAGTACATGTTGCAAGAAGCTG
>CM031672.1:27900224-27957724 GCA_006182925.3 Reinhardtius hippoglossoides
GCCACTCCTCTAATTACCCATCAACCCTTCGTTCCTCTGGGGTAAAGATCCTCAACACGGGACAAAACGTGATTCATTACAATTTATTTTATTGACGATTGAGATCCACAAGACAAATCTTTCCTGGCTCATCCTTTTACGACTGTTGTGAAAATGCGTTGTGTGGTTTTTTTGTGTGTGTGTGATCCTGCTGACGCACACACTGACAGACAGGAGTGACAACATCACCTCCTTTGTGAGAGGAGAGGAGTTCACACGTGAAAACGAGTTCTTCGAGTTCTCCTGACGTCTTCCGTGAGGTGTCAGAGGAAGTGGAGCCGCTGCGGTGACGGCGCTGACGAACGGCGAAGGATCACAGCGAACGCTCACTGGGGGTTGTTAGATGATCGCTCGTGGATTAACGGCGGCAGTTGTAAATGACGTGGCAGTAAGTGTAAGTCAGCTGTTTAACGGGGGCCGTCTATGTGCTGGATTCTTCTGTGTGTAACTACGGTTTTTAAAATGAAACCCGTGAGCTTCTATTTTTCTTTTTGTTCTGTCTCACGTCGGAAAATAAGTTGACGTCCCGTCTTGAGGTTTTGGAAACGTGAGCAGAACGTCAGATTAGGTTCGTCTTATTCCCAGATTCCCTCTGAAGTGCAGAGGAGAGCTCGAGTCCATCGGTCGATTGAAGAGTCAGAATGCTCGCCGGTGCGTTAACGGGTCGTCTGATGTTCGGCTCCCTCGGCCGCTGCTCCGCTCTATTTCCCATCGGGTCTTAAAGAGACAGGAGCTGAGACCAAGTGTTTGAGACAGAGGCTGAAAAGAGGAGCTGCAGCGACGGGACAGTGAGGTGTTGACTCTGAACATCAGAGCTTGAAGACATTTTTACAGTCAAAGTATTAATATCAACCTGAAGATGAGCAGAACACGTTTCCTTTTAAATGCAACAACACATGTTGGATTGGTTTCTTCTACACAATTAAAAGTCACAGGTGTCAAGTTTCTCTCATTGTGCTTCACAACGTAAAGTGTCCACTGCTCTTTTACTGTTTTCCTTTCTTTGCATCTCAGTCTCTTTACCCCCCCCGCCCCCCCCCCCCGGCTCCTGACAACATGACACACACTCTCACACACTCTCACACACCACACACACACACACACACACACACACTGTCTTTCTAAGCCACAATTACCACTGAGGGATTCCTCCACAGGCTAATATGCTCCGTTAAGCTCGGCGAGCCTAAGTAAGCGCTCTGAAATTAGTGCTGGAGTCAGTCGCACACATCTGCGCCACACAAAGGCTTCGCTCTCACTCCCCCCCCCCCCCCCCGACAGTGAGTAAGTCTGGCCGCGTGTGCTCTGTGATACTGAGCTGCTTAATAGGAGTCGATGAACTCTGTCCGACGCTCTGACGAGAGGCTCCGCTCTCAGACGCCGCGGCTGAATAATAATCATCGGCGCTGTCAGCTTTTAACACAACGCCCTGTAACTGCAGAGTGGAGGCAATTTAATGTGCAGCTCGGCCTCCATTCAACAAACCCGTAGTTTCACAATTAACTCGGTCGGTGTGTCAGAACCTTTGGGGGGGGGGGGGGGGGGGTTTCTACTGTGGCTCGTTCAGTTACATTCACATTTGTAAAAAAAAAAAAGTTCAATTTCTTTGTTTCTCTGTTTCTTGTTGGAAGTTGTTTCTCTTCTTGGAAAAAAAGAAAATGTGTCACGCGAGTGGCGTGTTATAAAATAAAGATGGACGACATGGAGCCATCTCACCTTGATGGCCCCCTGGTGGCTGGCTCCTCCTCCTCCTCCGCCTCGTTAGTGGATGGGGCGTGAACCAAACCTAAATATGAAAAGTACACAACAAATACAATTTTCTTTTAAAGATGGTTTCTGTCGTTTTTTTGGGGTCGTTCTCTACATACCAACGGAGTAAAAATGGTAAAGTTAACTCGTTGAATGGATACACTAATGAATAAAAGTCCATTTTGATGAACACAACATCTTGTTTGACATCGTGAGTGTTCAGGGTTTGGGGGGGAGAATCGTCTAGCAGTAGTAGAGAATACATTCCAGGGAGGGTGATTTGATCAAAACACTGAGCATTAAGCCTCTCTTCTGGTTTTGGACACAATTGTTTCACGAGTTAGTTATAAAGAGATGATGAAAGCCTCTGTCTCCTTTGTCGACGAGAGTCCAAGCGATTCTTCTCTGATGAATAGAACAGTTTCTAAAAAGGGAAATCTGACAGATCTTAAAATATGTTTCATCTGGTTTCCATCCGAGGGAAACAAACCTGCGTTGTGAAGATAAAGATATTAACAGCGTTGGTCTGTAAAACACAGACTCTGCTCTGACAACAATTTCCCTGGCGTTCGTTTTGACGCCTTCTCTTTTAATTAGTCGCCGTCCTCGGGCTGGAACGCAGAGCCACACTTGACCAGAGCAAGCCGCCGTGTTATTTCTATCCTGATCCGGTGTAATGAGAGAAAACATCGGAAACTGTGGCTGCGAGTTAATTAATGTTTTCACATTCACGGGCTGATTGTGATGTTGGATGACAGGAGGCAGCAGAACTATTCTCAAAGCTCTTTAAAGTAGAAGAATGTTTCAATTACTGAGACTGAGCCGTGAGGGATCCAGGTCCAGATCTGATTTAATATCCATGTGCAGATTGTTCAGTCTCGCTTTAAGGACGGTGAAGCAAAAGATTGTGGTAAAAAAGAATATACAAGCTTCACGTGTTCATGTGTTTGAACAGGATGCAAACAGGATGTTGGTGGCAAAGGAAAACGCTTTTTATTTTAAATTCTTATGAACGCGACGTCTCAACAACGCTCAAAGGGAATTCCCTCAAACTTGGTGCAAATGTTCCCTTGAGCACAAAGACGAACTGATAATATCTGGTGGCTGCGCTGAACTACAACCACAGTGCAGTAGTTCCACTTTGCTAACAGCTCGTATTTAAAATGTGTACATTCACCAGCAACATTCAGCAGCTCCCAAAAATGTGCCTTTTCCCGTGTGTTGTGGTTTTTGTCCGAGGACCGAGCGACGCCAGCTCCAATCTTAAAAAACCTCCAGCTAGAAGTTCTTGGATTAAACAGTGGGGGAAAACTATTTTAAAAAATAATATGCCGTCCTCCTAATTGGGAACCATTGAAAATACGCTGGCGCTCGGAATTAAAACATGGACACAAGCCCTCAGGCGCGGTGTGACCTTCTCCTTCAGTTTGACATTGGAGATCCACAAGCATTGTTCAGAGCCACTGAAAAAACAATTAGCCGACTGCTCTGTATCAGCAGTGGCGTCAGTTCCCAACATATCAAGACTCGCAGGCGATAGAAGGAGGAGTTTGATTAGAAACGTTTCACAGTCGTCTCACTAAAGTTCCGATTGACCACTGAAGAAAGTTCGTTTGTCACTTTACTGTAAACGACACAACAATCCGCACTGACGTGGCGTCTTCGCCGAATTCGTCTTCTTCTCCTCCAATTAGTTTCCACTTCGTTTTCCAATTCCCTCGCCCCTTCTTCTTCCTGTCCTCACCTCCCCTCCCTCGCCTTTGGTGATTTTTTTAAAGCCCAGTCAGCAGAAAGACCCAGAGAGAGGCCGCTGCCCACGTCCACTTCATTACGTCCAATTAGCTGCCTTGTCCTTCAGCGGAGTTCAGAGTGTGTGAGGTGTGAGACCCGGCGGCTGCCTGGAGCTTGGAAGTAACACCCGGATCGTTTTTATTTCCTGGCTTCGTCATCAGACTCTTTTTTAATTCGCTTCTGTGTCCTGTTTTGTTTTGTTAGCGTCAATTGTCCCCGTTCAACTAAATATCTCCTGCGCTATATGTAATTTATAGAAGTTTATTTGACGCAGCAGCACCGGGTTGTTCCAGTGTCGTACAACAACTGAAACACAACCTCTCAGCCTCCTGTCCCTCAGTCGCCCTCGGATCCGACTCACTCTCTGAGATCCTGCGGCTCCTTGCAGCTCCGGCTCGTTTCAATCAAAGCAGCCAATCACGCTCCCCGTCATCTATATTTAAAGTCAGACTAGCGCTCCAAATGTTTAATTAGACTCCAGCATGTTTAAAAGTTAAACGTGAAAAACACCACACAAAATATTTCGGGGTTTTCTTTCCTCCTCTACCACCTTTTGCCTTATTCAACTGCAGCTTCTCCTCCGGTCTTCAAGGTTTAGGATGAATATTTGAACCGGTTCCTCCGAAACCTCGACTTTAATTAGCACAGAACTTTGTGATTTACTCACATGAGAACCTGCAGTGACGTTACATTTACAGCTTTTAAACTTAACGCTGGGTTGTTGCGGACATTTTGTAAAACACGTGTTTTGATTCAATAAAAACTGGGCCTTCCAAAGTGGTGATGACACAGTTTTACTTTGCATTTGTCCGCGACCGTGAGCGATCTTTACTTTAAAAATCCTTGAATTTAAAATCCAATCATTTCATTTAAAAGGTACAAAAACCATCAAAACCAGGGAGGATCCTTCGAGGAGGAATAATCTTCATCTTCAAAGTTAAACATCGGGTCAGAAGGTGAAACTGTTTCCCAGTAAATGATAACGTACGTGTTCTAACTCACTACGATACCGTGCGCGTGAGAGAAGCTTTCGACTTCTCCACCTGTGCTGAACTACAATAGAGTATATTCAACAGAACGACTTTTTCAATACAAATACAGCAAATAAAACAGTATTTTGAAAACGTTTCTTGATTTTCAAGCCTCTGATTTGACGGGTGAGAGACCGTCTCTCCTGCATCACGGTGGATTAACCACAGCGGTGACCAGTGGAAACAGATGCAATCTGAACCTCCTGTATGTGTAAATGGAGCAGGTGGAGATGGATGAGGATTACGCTGCGGACACCAAACAACCTTGTAACAAGTTCTGCGGGAGAAATTACAATAACAACCCCGTCAGAGCAGAAGATATATATCAGGGTGCCACCGTGATCCCGTCCTGTCGTCCTGCCTCCTCCTCGGGTAACGACGCGTCGGGGACACCAAGCGAAATGGGCCAATTTTCGAAAGTCATCACAAACTCGGTTTATGAAAAAGGGTACCGAAGCAGAAAGATGAAACAGAGCAAAGAATATGAGACGGATGATGCACGTTGTCGTCGTGGGAGAAAAGTCCGTGTGCGTGCGCCTCTCGTCCGAACCTCCAGGTTGTGCACACGGACGCTTCTTGTGCGTTTTCCCTGCTTCTCCGTGTGTCGATGCATCTTCCTGCAGACCTCTGTGATGCATGTGCGTTATGTATGCTTTCAGCGTACCTTTTTTTCCCAATGCGTGCGCGCATGCATCAACTCAGCCCAAAGCCGAGCTGACAGACAGCTTCCCTCCGAGGAGCCCCTTAGTGTTTCTGATTGATCGTCATAATGCCAAGGTACAGGCCCTGTCCTTGGTGCCTATGCTAATCGCGGGGTTCATGCATATTTATGAGCTCCTTGGGAATCAACCAGCTAAATAAAGGATGAGGCCGTTGGCTCGGAGCTGTGTTCATCACTGACTCTGATTGATTAGAAAGAAAAGAAATCAGCCCATAAAGACCTGTGGGGTTCTGCTCTCTGTAGCTCCAGGATCACAACGGAGGCTCACGCAAACAAAAGGTGGAGGGATAATGGAATAAAGTTAGCGAGCATGTTTTTCTCAGTGTATATGGACCTTTACATTCTAACCAAGGTGCTTTTCATTGTTTATCTGCCGCAGGTTTTTCTCTACAAACTCCCGTGTGTCTCGTTGGCTTCGAGTGGAGTTAATCATTAAATGAATAATTTGTATCTTGGGCCACGAGGGGGCCCTCGATCAAAACAACAACAAAAGACTTGGTTCTCGTTGTTGTCACGAAGCAGTGCGGGATCATGGGAAGTTGTTTGTCTTCACCGACTTTGCTGGTGAAAATCGTAATTGACGTAATTGTGGCAGAAAAATTGTTGCGGGGGCGTTAGCTTTATGTCTTTGAGGATCCCTCACGGGCGGCGTCATGCAACCCCCCCCCCTCCAAGGCGTTATTAGTACAACGGCTTCCTGGCGGTGTGTTTGTCCGGATCCGTCGTAGTTTCACATCCTAGACCACGGGATGTTTGTTTTAACCTAAACCACAAACTTTCTCCAAACCTAAACCAAAATCACGACGATTCCACAACTGGAACGATGCGTTGGTTGTTGGTACATTTTGCTCAATCTTGTGTTATCTCTGAAAGCGAGTTCTAAAAACCAGCAGCAGCACTTCAGTCTTTCTCGACTGTTCAAAGCTTCACTGCACGATGTCACCTGTTGGGCCCTGAAGGCGGCGACCACCTTCGGTTTCAGGGAGATTTCAACATCCAACATTTGTAGATTTGGTAAACGTTGCCTTGTGCAGCACGGAGACCATGTTTAAAAATCCATAACTCTGAAATATTTAGTGCCTCAGCCTGCGATATGGAATCTGAAAGGCAAAACAAACAGCAAGAACCACAGTGAGAGTTTGATTATTATGCTTTAAAATGCATAACAATGTGAATTTACTCGAAATCCGAGGCTGTGAAGAAGGAGGCGAGATCCGATTCAACATTTTGGTCCCTTTTATTTCATGTTAACCACATTTCAAACAACTAAACAACCAATGGTAATGGCATCACCAGATCTAAACAACACTTTGCTAGACAAATAATCATCAGAATAATAATTATACAAAAAGAAATGTACAAATTCAGGAACACAAAAAAAAACAAAACAAAAAACAACCAACAAATAAAAATCAATTCCAGAAAGAAAAATAAAAAATATATAATACAAGATGAATGGCCGTCAACTGATACATACATACAATAAAGCCTCAGTGGAAATAAAAAGGATTTTTCTGGCATTCACATTGTCTTCAATACGATAGGTCCATTTACCAGCCTGACTGGACTCCGGCAAACAATACAAAAGAAGAAATAAAAAGTTAAGCGTCTAAAGCGCAGACTCAACAGTTCGCCACAAACGTTTTTTTTTTTTTCTCGTACGAGTAATGCTGGTTCTGGTCGCGAGCGTCGAAAAGCTACGAGCAAACTTTGCCAACTTAAGATGAACCGTCGCCTCCGTCAAATGTAAAAGCAACTTTCCATTTCCTGAAAATATAACACCTGCTGATTTGGAACGTTAAAAAAAGCAAATCACGTGATTGTTACACTATTTTTGTTGTTGTTGTTGTTTTGATGGACAAAATTGTTTTAAAACCGATCCGTGGCGTTTGAGAGTGAAGCCCCGCCTCCGGTGTCGAGGTCGCTCGGCGGTCGCTCAAACAAAAGCCGGAGAGTTTTAGTTTCTCACTTTTTAAAACGGGACAACAGAGCGAGTGAAAGGTTCCTGACGAGCGGAGAGGATCTGAGGAGGAAGACACTCTCATTAACTCCCCCCTCCAGCACGTTCCCTTCTGTGTTGACCTTCTGTCACCGGGCAAAATCCATTTCCTATCAGACCATTAAGTAAGTTTGTCCCATTAATTTTTTAAAAAGCCGCTCACCTCAACCGGGTTTGTCAGGAAAAGTAAAACGACCTCTGTCTCTTTATCTTCGCGTTTCATTTTAATGATAAATGACCGGTCAGAGGAAAACTGTCAATCCTGAAGCTGCTGTTTTTACTTCAATTCATCCGGAGTGGAATCCTGGATTCATGGTTCATGGGGCTGAAACCTATGAGTGCAATTTGATAATCATTATTCTACAGTGGAGAGTATGAAGCCTGGATCTGTGTAGTTTTATTGGATCAGCTATGAATCCAGGTTTAATTGAAGATGATACTAATACTTGCAAACACGTGAAGTGATGACACCACAAGTGGATGATTTAAATAAAAGGTCTACATTTTGAAACACAAATGACACAAATCAGATTTCCATGGTCCCATGAGCAGAAAACATTAACGAAAAATACAAAAATACAAAACCGAAACTTCAAACCACTGCATGTCACTAATTGTAATTCTTCCCTCTGGAGTTTGGGATCAGCTAAATGTGCAATATGCCCAAAAAAAAAGCAAACACATCTGATTTATAGATTTGTAGAAAGGTAACTTCACGACGCTGACGCAGCTGTTTCCAGAGCGACTGTGTTTTTGAAACGATGACGTGTCGGGTGTTTGTCTGTTTGTTTGTTTGTTTGACTGTGGTTGTCTTTTCTTATTTACAGTCAGGGTGGATACACACAACAAGACGTGGACTTTCCCAAAAAAAATCATTTAGGAAACTTTTTCTTCTTCTTCTTAGACTTTAGTTTTTAAAACAATAAAATTAAACGCAGATACAACATTTAATCTGAAAGGCAAGGCAGGGATTTTCTTTTTTTTGTTTGTTGTTGTTGTTGTTGTTTGTCTAATGCTGCTGTTGTTGTTCTGCACCGTGCACTTGACTCCACCCTCTTTCCCCCCCGGCGTAAACAGGAGTTTTCAAAACCTCGTGAAAGCAAAAAGAAAGTTACAGATGACTTGTCTCTGCAGAAGGAGGCGGAGCTCATGCTGAGAGTTGGTGTTGCCAGTTACTGGATTTACAAGTTTCATTAGCATTCCACGTGTCCCGCGGTCGAGAGCCAGAAGGAAATTCATCGGGCTGCGATTTCAAAGAAACATGATCTTTTTTCTTTTTTTTAACATATCATTTTTTCTTTGTACAAGCAGGTAAAGTCCTCAGTGTCACTGAAGTAAACAGACACACACACACACACACAATTCACCAGTGTGTGTTTGTAGCTTTGTTTTCTCTTCTGTACAAGTTGTGTGCGTGTGTGTTGTCGTCACAGGCACACATATAGATACACACTCACAAACACACACACTCAGATATGCAGGCATGCTCTCTCTTATTCCCACTCACACACAACACACACACTCTCTCACACACACACACACACACAAGGCTCGCATGCTCACAGGTTGGGTTTCAGGTCAACACACAGCACTTCTGCACTTTGTGTGTTTCCCCCCCATGTTGAGAACGACAGGCAGCGTCAGCGGCCAATCAGAAGGAGCTGAGCGCCTCCAGAGCCACTTCATAGCAGAACTTGTACTGCTCCTGAGGAGGGACAAACAGAGCGGAAAGCAAAAGGTCACGTGAGAGTTAATCGCGTAAACACTCCATCGTACGTTGTGTGTGTGTGTGTGTGTGTGTGTGTGTGTGTGTGTGTGTGTGTGTGTGTGTGTGTGTGTGTGTGTGTGTGTCTGTGTGTGTGTCTCCTCACCATTGTCTCCACCATATTAGTCTTGTTGTTCCTCAGCGTTTTGACGGTGTGGAAAACATCCACGATGTTCTGCTGCTGGATCATCTCGTTGATGCTGCAGATGGCACAGAACGTTCCAGAGCGTCCTCCGCCGGTACTGGGGGAGAGGGGGAGAGGGGGAGGGGGGGGGGGGGGGGAGGGAGGACAGGAGGGCGTTAACATCATCTTCATCTTCATCATCATCCTCCTTCTGTAAACTGAGGGGAGAAAGCCTAAATTGAGCTTCCTGTTCACAGAGGGAACGAAGAAGGAGAGGAGCCATGTGAAAAATGACCTCAGCTGCTTTCGAGTCCAACTAGTCAGAGATATAGATCCTCGTCCTCTTCAGGAACTTGTTTTTATTGGTTCTCACTCTGGAAACTTATGCCTCCTCCTCCTCCTCCTCCTCCTCTTCTTCCTCCTCCTCCTCCTCCCTCCTCCTCCTCCTCTCCTCCTCCTCCTCCTCTCCTCCTGTAAAACCCTGAACGGATTTTAATACGACAGATTTGCAGAAGCAAGATGTCTGTGGTCTGTGTTTGAATTGTTGAGATCGTAAAATAGAAAACGTGTGAGTGATTGTTTCATTAGATTCAATTGAGTGATTTAATGTGGGTCGTGCACGAAGCCGTCGCAGTGCATTACATTCACAGATTGTTTAGAGGAGATTTACTGTATTTTAATTAATGTTAACAATCAGGTATCTGAGTTCAACAGGTGATAAAAAGTACATATCTTTAAATATGTGTTGATGACCGGGGGGGGGGGGAAAACAATAACGGTAGTTTAGAATGAGACAACTGTATCCCTCCTGTCGTCTTGTATGCTCTGGTGTTATTATATATGATTTTAATTTCGTAAAAAACACTTTTAGTCTTTAAATAAAAATGTATAATCAGAAGTAATTACGTCTCTAACAGAAGAATCAACACGTCCAGGTTTCCAGAAGCTGAATTCAAGACATCATGATCATTTTTAACGAAATTTAAAAGAACAACTATTAAAGTTCAGAAAAAGGCAAATTGAGACAGAGAACGACAGGAAGTGACAGATTGAATGTTCAGCACAAAGAAACCTGTCAAAGAGCCAGAGCTCTGCTAATGGACTCAAGACGTTTGAATCCATTTCTCAAAGTTAAATCAGACTTAATTTAAAGACTTTAAAAAGAGGATAACTGACTGGCTCTGAGCCTCAATCAGCAGCCGGCGCTCTGCCAGTCGGCGTCAGAGCAGCCGGCATGAAAGCAGCTCCAGACTCCCCGTCTCACCTGGTTCCAGATCAGCCGCTCCACTCTCTCCACTCTGAATAAAACATCCAGGTACTGAGTGGCAGCAATCACGGGGAAAAAAAATGAAAACGAATCGCCCCCGCTGCTGCTGCTGCTCTGCGTTAACACCGCGGCCATTAAGAGCTGTTTTTTCCAAACTTTAAAAATTCTACGACTTGTGAAGAAGCTTTGAATAAACAGTAGAATCTAATTCTAAAAAGTTTTTGCTCTGCTTTGGAATTAGAAACGAACCCTCGGGAGTTTGGATGTGAATGTTTTGAGACTCAAAATTTAAATTGCAAAGATTTTTTTTCCACTATTTACTTCTTTCCTGACTCGATGTTGGTTTTATGTGTCAGGTGCTCGCTTCAATTTAAAAAAAAGGATCAAATTTGAGGGGTGAATACATTTCGCATCAGAGCTGTGAGTTGCGTCTTCGGGCGAAAATAAAAAAAAACAACATTAATATTACAACTAATTTCTGCAGAAAACCCAATAAAATCAAGACTGGGCAAGACTCTGGTGGTAATGAGGGTCAAGGCAGAGGAGTAGCGCTCCCCTTATTTTTTTATGAATGTACAAGAGATGTTTTTAGCTAATTAAAATCTGTCTGTCAACAAATCCTTTCAATCAAAACAAGCAGCTTTAATAAACTGGCACAAACTACGACTAGGAACTTCTTCCTCACGTCCACAGTGACGATCTTTCTGCTGTTGTTTGTTTTACAGGTTTGTCGTATATAAAAAAAAAAATGCATAAATATATAAAACAGGTCTGTCCATTTGCAGCAGCTGCAGTTAATATGCGATTCTGATGCATTTAGTTTGGTGCTCGGTCACAAGTGAAAGTTAAAATCGGAAAAGGATCGCCTGTGGATTCGGATCGGGAAGTAGGATCACTGCAAGAAAGTTCAATCGGGGGGGAAAATGTGTCCAGAAAGATTTTAATAACCCAAAACCAACACTGAAAAGTAAGATTAAGATTCTAAACCATGCTATATACTATAGATTACGACTTATATAACCTGTGGCATATGTCCAGACGTCTCTTCTTTTTGATTTGCGTTATTTCTCCGTCTTCCTGAAAGCAGCTCCCGTTTGTTTCACGCTCAACGATTCAGGGACTCGAGTGGAATTCAGGAATCAGTTGGTTTGGTGCCACAACAATTTCTGAACTAAATCCTGTGCAATAAAGATTCTGGCAGAAAACAATGTGCCGGTCAGTGTCGTGGGTTAATACATGGAACCGCATCACTCGATTTTAAAAGCTGCTGCAATATTTGAGTCGTCTGTCTGCGAGTGGACGGTCAATATGTTTGTTTGTCTCCTCCATCTTAAAAATGTGTGTTTCTATACCGCGCGTGTGTGTAAATGAAATAAGCCGAGAGAGAGAGATTACTGCGTTAAGTGCTCTGCTTCTCGATTCTCCACGAGGTCCCCACAGTGTGATTTGCTGAAAATGAGACATGTGTTCGGCATTTAAAGACCCATCAGACTCCAACCTCTCGGACAAGTGGAGAGCAGGGGGAAAAAAAAAAAAAATCAATTTCACCAACTACTGATTGAACCATCATGTTTCTCCTTATCTCTGGTATTACTGAGTCTGGGAAATCAATAGCTGGGGCTGATTAGCCAGCGCTGCCGTCTTTAGCCAGAAGCAGAGAACAGCTTTCATCCCCGTCACTCATTTACTGGCTGCAGCGTGACAGCCGGGGGGGGGGGGGGGGGGGGGGGGGGGGGGGGGGAGGAGAGACGGCGCTTATGAAAGAAAATTGCTCCTGAATGATTTTGGTTGCCTGTATCTAAATTCACCACCATTTTAATATAACAAATGATTTTTGGGCTCATTTGAAAAAACGACGGATGAGTTATTGTGTAGGATTCTTTGTCCGTTACACACGGGACCGAGTTAAACACTTGGAGTCGATGGCGGCGAGCAGCGGGTTGATGGACGTGACGGGTCGAACGACGGGATGTGTCCTGTCTCCTTGTTTCCAGGCGTTTCACCGCGGAGCCTGTGCATCAGGGTCAATAATAGGTTTTATTATACAGCACCTTTCAAATGTAAAAGGCAGCTCGACGTGCCTTTGAAATATAATCAAATACGTGAAATGAGATCGATAAGAACACGTTAGCAAAAACATAAATTTAAAAAAAACTAGATGCTGGAAGATAAAACTAATCAAAAGCAAGATGAGAGGAAAAAACGCTGTTTCTTTCAATGACTAAAATTACTTTTTCTAACATTGAACTTTGCTGTGATCCAGCAGTTAGCAAAAATATGGATTGACAAAAATATGTATAAAACTGTCCCTTAATAATAACTGGCTTCTTACAGATGTAACCTGCAGGCGACACAAATCTACATATATATATATAAACGTAGAAACAATCTATAATCAATGTATTTCAGATTCTTTTGTTCTTAAAGTTTGTTTTGAACCAAAACAGCGTCAAAAAATAAATAAAAATAAAAAGCAAACAGATGTTCTCAGCAGCTACAGGAAACAAATCAATGCCAGTTCTGATTGGACTAACGAGCTGTGACGGAGGAAGCTGATTGGATGAGCACCAGTGATGTGCTTAAGGCAACGTTTGGAGTGTGTGTGCATGGGAGCGTCTGTCTTCGTGTTATTGTTGCCGAGCTTTCCTGTAATCTCTTGTATATAGATTTCCCAGCCTCCAGCGTTGAAGCTTCATTTGTTCTGCTCAGATAAAAACAAACATTTATATAAACATGTGGGAATATAATATATATATATGTGTGCATTAAAAGATCTGCTGTAACTTAAACAATACTGGATGTAATGTAAATAATTGCATATGAAGAATGTCATATCAACACTTCAGACGTATCTGGACTGTGATGAATGTTGAGTTCAGGCCATTTGTATGTTTGACAGAAAGAGAAATGGACGAATCCTGTGATATCGTTTATTCCATATATCATCTTAATGGTGCTTGTATGGTTTTAGGAGTATGTGCTTTGTTCCTGAAAGTGTGTGTGTGTGTGTGTGTGTGTGTGGTGTGTTCTTTCTACGAGAAGTGCGCTTCATCATTGTTAAGTGTATCTCAAAATCTCTCACCTCTCAGTGTCTCACACACGCAAACACACACACACACTAAGGGCACATTTGTCTTTCTTGGATCTTGAGTTGATTTATCCTCCTGGTGAGCAGCGTTTTTTTCCCCGTCTACATTTACATTGACTTGTTTGGCAGATGCTTCTATCCACAGTGAAAACTGAGGGACGAGCCTCCAGCTTCGGTTCAGTCCGGGACCTTGAAGTAAACACTAAGCGCACAATCGTTCAATAAAACAAACTTTGCTAAGAGTGGAGCAATTTCAGCCATTTCAGCCGCTTGTAGATCGTTTCATCACCGAAGAACCGCAACAACAAGAAGCCTCATCTCCTCCTGGACCATCTTAAGGTCTTCACTGTGCATGATGGAGGCCAAAGGTAGTAGAGTAAGAAGTCTGGGAATGTCGTGGTGGAGAACGATTCGAAGTTCAGTTGTAAAGAAGGGAGCTTTTCCTATTTTCCGTCTGAGACACGGACAGAAGTCTACGCGGGGGCCTGTGAGATCAACTGGTGGGAATGACAGGTATATTCGGGTGTCATCTGCGTAACAGTGATATGAGGAGCGATGGGAGTGGATTATTGAACCTAAGGAATAAGTGTACATCACAAACGAAAGGGCCCCCAGCACTGAGCCTTGGGGCACTCCTGTGGGGGAGAGGATGGAAGTCTTTTTTCCCCCTACTGTTTTATCCCATTTTCCCAGCATGCATGTGTTTCTGTGTGAACTTACAGGCAGTGCACCACAGTCCTCCCATCTCCGCCGTCGTACTGCTCCTGCCACTTCGCCAGCCGCCGGACCAACTGGAGGATAGAGCGCTTGGAGAGGGGCGTGTCCCTGTAGGCCGGCCAGCCAATGAACTGGAAGTGCTGCACCAGGCGGTAACCGTCCTGTGGCTGAGGAGGAAGAGGAGGTGTGAAGATCAGGAGTTCTATCACCACAGCTGTCATCGCCACAATCAGCGTCATGCAGTCGCCCCATGGGGAATGTACAAGTGGGTAAACAGCAGAGAAACCTCTCAAGTGCTCCAGCGTGTGTGAAATATAAAACCTCACATCATTGTCTTGGTTTCGCTCAGAGTGGTGCAGCTGTTACGATCAAGATAACGTGTTTGAAACCTTGAATACCTTCACAGGACATCACTGGAAAGACGAGCACGTTGGTGTTTTATTCTTTCTACGTTATAATTTGGAAATGACTCAAATGTTCTTTATGAAGCTGTGATTGTTGACACTTACTGATCCTTAAGTCGCAACTGATCCCGTCTGTCGAAGTGGAAGATGGTATTTGGTCGCGATCGACTCGTGATACGCACGGAACCGTTCACGGGCCCTTTTGTGTTTTAATTAGTTCTCGTTTGTGCATAAATTGTTGTTTCAAAAGAAACCGGATTGGACTCAACAAAGACGACATCTCGTGAAGTATAATTCAATTTCACGGCAGACAAAATGTTTTCAGCCGCGTGGCCCGAGGCGCTTGGCATCCGGCGCCAGAAATACCAAAACCTGCCGTCGCTGTCAGAGCGATTTCCCACGCACGGTAACGTTTACACACAAAACAGATTACGGCAGAATCTTCTCCTCCAAATCCTTCCCTCCTCTCAACACTTTATATATATATATATATACATATAGTATATACTCTCTTCCTCAAAGTGATTCTCTTCCCTCACTCTTTTACTATCTCCTTCCTCGTGTGATGGCTTAGTGGTCGGTGGTACAGGCCCGGTGCGGTTGCCGCTGCTCTCACAGTGTGAGATGTGCTGTTGTGGCGATGATATGAGCCATTTCACGCTAGACTGCTGATGTGTTCGAGAGGAGAGAGAGAGGGAGAGCACTAGGAAATAGAGAGCAGGGTAGTGGGGAGTTCACTAAGCACTAGAGGAGCTCGCAGACAATAGGGCAGAGCTGGAGTTGTGCCGTCACGGATGGCTGATGAAATGAGATGAGAAGGGAGTAACAAGAGGAAGCGTGAGGGGGGGGGGGATCAAAGGGAGAGGTGAGTTGAGAAAAGAACGGAAGAAGAAAGGAAGAGATGAGGAACAAGACGACTAATGGAGAGGAATCTTCCCATTGGAGCGTCTGTGGAGAACTCGGTACACCTCTGTGTTCGCCCGGCTGCTGCAGCGAGCTCGTGATGCAGCTGGTTTCATCTCGCTTGTTGCTTCGAGGAAAGTAAAGGTCACGTAAAAAAAATGAAAAAGGCCCTTTTTCTGTGTTCCGAGGTGGCATCTGTGGTTATCTGTCAAATACACGTCGAGGATCTGAAAACTCAAACGCATGGCCGGTGATCTCTAGCAGCTTAAAGCTTCGCTCCACATCCACTGTTGTGTGGGGAACTCTACAGGACTGATGACATCACACAATTCAAACATCGTGGCTTTAAAAGTGTGTAAGTCTGTTGCCCTTTTATAGATCATACAAAGCGATAAGAAATCCTGCTTCCACCTTTTGGCAGGATTTCGTTAACATGCTAATAATGGAATTGATCCCTGACCTCGTCCTCATCATCCAGCTTCAGGGATCAGCCTCAGAATCGTCTTGAATAAATACATAATACAATAAGGACATTTGACATGGTCCACAGCTTTGGTTGAAGACCTGTGAAGGTGGCTGAAGGTGGCTGACGGTGACGTGTGGACATACCCGGGCCATGTTGCAGATCCTGAAGATCCGGTTGATGATGTCTTCATCGATGTCTGCTGATATGAACTCCACCTGAATGGGACCATAGCAACACGAACTCTTCTCTGGCCAGTACTGCATACATAACTGAAAGGGGAAGAGATAGATTTTTGTAGAATTGTGTAGACGAGGAACAAAGACAATTATTATGATCTTGTTAATGACAGAGTGAGAGGGAGAGAGAGACTGTATATTTATTACTAGAATAATAATATTAGGATCTTAGACCTGGAAAGAATTCTATATAGTTTAGGCTACGATAGTACAAAACTGTACCTTTCTCCGTTGCGATGGAGCAATTCTAATTCTAACTCTGTCAATGCACATTCTTTAAAGTAACTCTTGGTGATTGCGAAGCTACTGTCGATGTCTCGGCTCCCGGCTGTTCTCCGTCTCACCCTGAAACCCAGTTCGACGAGCTTTACCTGCGCTGCATCCATCTCATTGAGCATTACAATGGAAGAGCAGTTGTAGTCGAACACCAGCCTCCAGAAGTCCCCCATGGTGTTTGGCAAAGGATGCTGGGTAACGATGAAGGCCGCCGGCTGTTTGTGGCTCTGGCGCGTTGAGGAGAAAAAACATCAAGCGTGACACAAGTGAAGGAAACGCCGTGAACATGTCAACGTCCTCTGTTATTCACTCACGTCCATTAATGCGGCGTTGATGTAATTGGAGCTCTCCCCGTCCACGGATATGAGGAAAGGCAGACATCGGTCCGCTGATAGGACGTCCATGCTGCGGTTCTTGTCGTGGTTCCTGGGTAGCAAACCCACGCTGCAGTCCTCTGGACGGACTCTAGGGGTCACTATATTCAGAGTCTGGTAGACGGAAAACAAGTCAATTAACCCTACTACTAATTAAATAAGATAATAGAACAAAAGACCTGCACATTGATGTTTCTAAGAACCAAAATATCTCATTTTAGTCTTTAAACCTGTTCTTTCTCTGTGGCTAACTCAAGGATTACGATGAAATTATCCTCAAAGTGGCCGACGTCGTGTTTCCGTGCTCACCTGGAACTCGTCTTTAATCTGGCTGGAGTTGGTCTGTGGGTCCAGTCTGCTGATGTTGTAGTAAATGGCTCTGAACTCGCACACTGGTATGGCCGTGTTCCCACATAGACACGCCTCCAAGATGGCGTCGTGAACGAACACGTACTGCTCCTGCAACACGATCATCGCAGAGGAGTCAGACAACCACACACATCTCAGGCGTTCATGGGTAAACACAGGTTGAGCCCGCAACTTGCACGAGGCCCCCGAGACTCGACTGTAGTTTCTCACTGTGAGCGCTGACACCTCGGGGACGCGGCTCAGCACCGTCTGACAAACTCAAACACGGCGCTGTGAGCGCAGCTTCCCCCGTTTGCTTTGCTTTGCACACTCGTGCTCTCTCGGCAGCCTCGGAGTGAATTACCGGGGAGTAGTGCTTCGCCCTGCGGTGTTTCTGTTGCTCCGGATCAAATGTGCTCTTTGTGCTCCGACCGACGAGCTCGCTGCTAAAAGCATCAGCCAACGAGAGCCGCGGCCGCCACCGTGCATGTTAATGTACCTCCCTCTCTTTCTGTCTCGCAACTTCGTCTAGTTTTTCTGTCTCTGCCTCACGGCTCTCTCTCACTCCTCCTCTCACACTTGTCTTTGTCTTCTGCTGCTTCATCTCTGCATCTCTGTCGAATGTCAGCGATTGGGAGGAGAGTTTTAAAAGCATCACTGAAATCATCTCTTGTGGCCTTTACCTACTGTAGTCACACACACACCCCACACACCCCACACACACACAACACACACACACACACACGCACACACACACACACACACACACACACACACACACACACACACACACACACACACGCACACACACTTTCCTGTTCCTTTTAAAAGATTAATTGCTCTGCGTTGTGTGCTGCAGGATTATAATAGCTTCCAGCAGCTTCAGCTCTGACACAAATTGCTCCCACACACATTCAAAAGGGAGGTTAGGATGCATTTAGCTTGGTTTCAAGAGGCATAAAACACACATGTAAGTGTGCACACACAGATACACACAAACTAAAGTATCTTTCATATCAGTGCTGTCGTATGAAAACACTCAGTGTCGCCCTGGGCAACTTCTCTGAACCCAGCTCCTCTGAAACCCATTCACAAGTCGGCTCCCGCCTCCGGCTGCAGGCTCGAGCTGTCAGTCGGGACACGAGGCTGTTTATTCCTGGTAAAGTTGACTTTTAGGATATGAAAGGTTTTCATCAGTGGCACAAATGGAACGCAGAGGGCGGGACGATTAGGTCGGCTTAAGGTAGCTTGAGACGAAATGAATATTTCTGTTCCCGCAATGAAAACGTGTGAAGAGACTCTGGAAGTGATTGAAAGTGCAGAATAAGAACAAATGGTGACACCGTGTAAAGGACAGTGAGTAACTGTGAGTCCCAGGCTGACAAAACGACTTTAAACGAAATATAAACCTCAAGAAACCAGGCAGGAAAACTTCACTATTCATGACTTGGTTTACTAATTAAACTAGTGATAGTAAAGTAGTAGTCGTTGCTTAAACACGAGTTGAACCTCATCAGTTCAGCGAAGAGACTGAGTTCTAACTGACTAAAGAAATTACAAATGAATAAAATCACTTCGGCCCTGAAGAAAGTTAAGTAGTGTTAATATAAAAAAGTAATTTTAAGTTTTAACAACTATTTGGAAAAGTAGAAACAACAACGTGACGAAAACCTTGCCGTGTAGCTGTGTGTGTCTGTGTGTGTCTGTGTCTATATGAAAGTAATCTATTACTCCAATGGGCCATCAGCTTGAGACACAGTTATAGATCGATGATATAAAGCAGACTGAAATCCAGAGACTCTGTTTTTAACCTTCAGCTTCTCCAACATTAAACACAGACACACAAACTGCACAAAGCATGAGCTCACAACACAAACTGGGCACAATTACCACATGCATCTAAAAAGATGCGGAGGTGGACACACTTTCATTCCGCCTACAAAGGTCCGATTGTGTAATAAAAACAGTGTTTGTGTGTTTGTGTGTCTGTGTGCGCGCAACCACATCACATCTGCCCCGCGCCAGGTCAGCCCCGGCCTCACTGACACCTCTGATCTACGTGTGCGGTTGCGTGTGTGATGCATTGTGCGTCTGTACACCCACCTCCGTCTGCACCATGTTGACCCTCTGTGATCTCAGCTCTCGGATGCAGTTGAAAATGTCCACGACGCCTTCGTTCTCTGCCATGTCCAACATGATGTCCACGCGATGAAGCAGCCCGTCCGCCCGGCGCCGGCGCTGCGGACACACAACCGCCTCGTCACATTCATGCACATCGCGTCTTTGGGGCGACGACACCCGTTGTTGTGTAGCTTTGACAGCTGCCCCCCCGGTTGTTATGAAAAGACTTTGCAGAACAAAGCTGCAGCAGAGATTTGTGTTTTTATAACTGGAAAAAAACATGTTATTAATAATCAAGGTCAGGTCAATGCAAACATGTTTTCAGATCAATGAGGATTCTTCTGAAGATCTTATATATATATATATATGTGTGTGAGCTTATATAAGGGTGGACTCTCTACCTGACACACACACACACACACACACACACACACACACACACACACACACACACACACACACACACACACACACACACACACACACACACACACACACACACACACACACACACACACACACACACACACACACACACACACACACACAGTTTAATACCCCATGTCAGGTGTTAAGGCGACACATCCTGAACTGTAATTCCTTGAGGGAAAAGACGGATGGAGGTACAGACGAGCAGATGGATGGATGGAGGGAGAGCGGGGGGGGGGGGGGACGTTGGGAGGAGGTTAGAAGAAGTGGTCGTCACCGGGGAGCGATCAAGGGAGGAAAGGAGGTGCAGATAGAGGGGATGGAGCGGGAGGGCTGAGAGGATGAGGTATGGAGGGATGAGGAGAGGGAGGAGAGAGACCTATCTTTCACTTTGCAATCCCCCTGACAGTCCCCCATAGACAGCTGGAGAGAAGGGGGGGGGGGGGGGGAGAAGGGAGAGATAAGAGGTGAGAGAGAGGGAAGGAGAGATGGAGAGGAGAAAGAGAGAGAGGGAAGGAGGAGGGGAGCGCCTCTGCAGATTACCTGTCAACCCCTGTGATTAATGTTGAGAGCAGAATCCTGCTGGGCCTCTGCGTGTGTGTGTGGTGTGTGTAGGTGTGTGCGTGTGTGTGTGTGTGTGTGGTGTGTGTGTGTGTGTGTAGGTGTGTGTTCTCAAAGCCTCGTGACACAGGCCAACAGCATCACGGTGCCCCCTGGAAATTGGAAGTGACGGCCATAAGTTCCTGCCTGCCCGTCCACACCCCGCGGCCGCCGCGTGTGTTTACGACGCCGCCGCCGCCGCCGCTCGCCCTGTTTGTGTGTCCGTTGTGTGTCTGAGTGCAAACTTCTGCCTCCCATCAAACGGCCGCTCGGTCTCCGTCCCCGTCGTTTACACTTCCGCCCGGTTACAGGAGCAGAATCCTCCGTGATGAATACGCTGCCTCGACTCCGAAGTCTAACGTTCCCACGCTGGGTTTTCACAGCCGTGGTCCTGCTCGCCGTCCTTTTGCATCGCACACACTTCTCTTACTTTGTCATTCTAGTATAACGCACTGATTTTTTTTTTAAAGGTCCCTGGACATTGTGTTTTCTTTCTTGTTTTCTAATTTTGTGTTTTTACTATGTGCCTTAGAATTTCCCTCTGGGGACGAATAAAGTTGTTTTTGAATTTAAAATTGAATCAGAAGAAATTGTTAAATAACAATCTAGTAAATATGCAGAAACATGCACAAAAAAAAACTATAAATACAAAAGGTAAAAAGGAAATGTCCTAAACTGTTCAACTCACGATGTGTTTGTGAATAGAGGCCGTCCTAAACGCTATAAGCGTGGCGGGGTTAGTAGTTCAATTCCCTCTCTGGCCACTCACAGATATTTGTTGCAGTGAGCCGGGCCACTAAATGAAATACATTAAATTAAAACGCCTGTGGCAATACGAGGAATCTGCTCCGAACCCTTTTTTTTCATGGCTTGTCAGGGTGCCGACCTTTTCAAGCTCGAGCCCGCCGACAGCCCGGCCCCCTGGTTGAACTGTGACGTCCCGTGAAGAACAGAACATGCAGGTTAAATGTATTGCCACCATGGGGATCTTCAAACTGTCATCTCTCTGTTCCTCCTCCATTCCGGGGTAGATGATGGCGGCGGCGGGATAAAAGCAGGCGGGAGGTGAAGCACTTTTTCTAAAGGTTAACGCCATTGATCTAATTTACGGACGAGGGAGATTGGTTTGTGTGTGTGTGTGTGAGATCGTATTGATACTGATAACCTGATAACTTGTTTTATTGGAGGGGGAATCGGGGAGCGGGGGGGGGGAAAGGAAAAGAGAATAAACTCACAGTATGAAAAAGATGATTTGCTGTGTGCAGCTCTGATACTATTCAATATAACAGCTTCGTTATTGAATAATACAGATTCAATTCTCATCTGATTTATTCTAAAGTAAAAAGGGCATAGCTCTTAATATATGGGAATTCAATTGTACCTTTATTTTGTGTGTGTATCAGTTCACAAAACAGTGTTTATTTCTGTTTTATAATAACTGTCAATGACATATTTTGGACATTATGCAAAAGTACAATAAGTGTGCATGGTCAGGATGATGGGTGGTTTGAATGTGACATGAGGAGTTTATCTTGAAGCTGTTTGAGTCTAATTCAAATGAACTTATCCTCATAGAAAGTAAACACCTGAAGAAATAGTTCCAATTAGCACAATAACAACAAAACATAACAACTGTGTGTGTCGACTACAATTACTGGTGATTCTGGTGCTGAGTGTACACACGTATGTAAACACAGTGAAAAGTGATTGGCATCATAAACAACAAGTTTAATCCTGATTTAAATGATGTTAAACAAAAAAATTGGTAATATGCTTGAAATAAATCAAAACAAAAATAGAAAAACATATTAACAGACTCACAAACGAACCAAAAGAACAGTGTGTGTGTGCTTGTTTACACGCTTTGTGTTCCACTGGCCCCGTGAGACTCTGCACAGCCGAGTGAGACGCTGTGTTTGTTCGTCCTCGACCGTGCCGCCGCCGACCGGCAGCGTTCAGGGAGTTAAGTTTATCTGCCGGAACCAAACCTGTACCTGTGCGTCTGTGCGTCTGTGCTCTCACCTGCAGTGCGCCACTATGGGCCCGGCGTCCGGCGGGTTGAGGAACTTGACCTGTCGTATGAAGCCCAGCAGCCCGGTGGCGTAGCAGGGAACACCGTGGTCCGGCCAGCTGGTGAAATGAAACTGACGGAGCTCGCGGATCTCGTGGTGACCCTTCTGAAAAGAAACACACACAGGCGTAAGATTCTGCCTCTTCGTGAAAAGCCCGCGGCCATTTTGTGAATCTCATCGAGGCTCTTTTTTGGGGGCGGAGACAAGGAGACACATCACGGGTCTTTGGCTTCCTACGGAGAAGAAATGGATCTCGTGGATGTGGAGATTGGCTCTCGGGCCACTCCTGGGAACAAAGAGGCTCATTTGCCTAATTTACAGGGAAACGTGAAGAAGCCGATGGACGTTCTGACTCCACCGGGAAAAAAAAGATGAAGTGATTTCACAAATCTCGCGATGGCCCCTTTCAGGAAAGGAAGTGTCACGGCTCGGTTCAGCCGCCTGATTCGAAAGGAGCGAAAGGAGATGATATCTAACAGGCAGTTCGGGCTCCTTCCTGCGAGAGCTGAAATATCACAAGTGCCCAAAGATGAACGGAATAATGTGTTATTGCAACTATGAAATTGAATCTACTGGGAAAAACACTTTGATTTCAGCAGTGAAGAAAGACCCCGCTGGCTGGAGAAAAGGGTTTTTTAAAGACTGAGATTCAAGAAATAAATCCGAATTGCATCTTTCTCAGAGATATGGAAATAGACAGATTAGTGCATAACACATAAAATACTTTACTGTGTAACAATGGGAACGTGAAGACGACATTCTGACGCTTAATGGATTGATATTAACAAATTGTTGTCTTCGGTGTTTCCTGCTCAACAGAAGAAGAATCAGGAAATCGTTCGTTTCTAGAGACCTGATTTTCACAGCGTGTGAAATTCTGCAAAAAGTAAAGAAATGTTTATGATGTTATAAGTAACAGTAGTTTGTCTGTTCACAGGATTACACAACAAACCACTGAGCCAATGCGGTGAGGATTGATGGAAGTTAAGGAAACTGGGATTTGTTTGTTTTTGAAATGATTTTGGACAATATGACTGAAACAGGTGGAAACACAGCCGACCTCGTGGTAAATTAAAATTCATAAACTTGCTGCACCGGTGGTGAGTTCGAGTATTACAACAATTCTTTCTGCGACACAGTAGATAAAGTCAGATTTAAATTTTAAAGCGGCTATCGTTGTTTTTTTCTCTAATTAAATTATTATTATCATATTAATATCATCGTGATGGTCCGACTGGTCCATAACTTCACTGACAACAGGCGGCAGATTACAGACTATACACTAACGAATGGCCGAGTTAGCAAACATCTGTTTAACGTGGTGGTTCTATTCGCAACTGAAAGACAGACGCATCCGTTGAGAGGTGGTGGAGCAGAGACCTGGAGCTAAAAGAGGAAACCTATTGGATTTACAGCCACCAGGGGGCCAGGTGATCATGTTTATCTGTAACGTATTAACTTGATGTTAATTGACAGGATGGTTGAAGCTACGAAAGAAGTGAAGTGTCGTGTGAATGTTGGGTTGAGAACCGGTTCCTGCTGCCCCCCCCAACAGGCCCGTGAATCCAGGACGTCACACGCTGTCAGTGAAGTTTCTGGCACAGCTCCGTGTACTCTGTCAGATTCAGACCTGTCGGGTCGAACCGTGTAACCTCGACGGTGCGTGCCGCCTTGCTGAAGACAGGCGACCACACTCCAGCAGCCTGAAGGCTCCGAGATCCCACTCCGAATCCCGACGTGCATCTCGGGGCATCGAGCCACATCTCTCCTCGTGGGACGGATACATTCCCAACTTTTTTGACAGCTCCAAAATGCGGCATTAGATATGTATGACCCTTTCTTCAGCTTCCAGCCGTTAGAGTCTCCGCAGCAGCACAGGCCCCTGTTTTAATAATTCACGCCGATGGATCGTCTCATACTGTTGGAAACTCAAAAGATCTTAGTTCACTTTACTCTCCGAGAATAGAACCGAGAGGAAATTGCTCTTTTGAAAGCGCCCCGTTCTGTTCTGGTGCAGACAAGGTTGCGGTGAATTGTTTGCTTTGGCTGAGTTTCTGTGTGATCACTCGAGAAGCCGGCAGACGCGAGAGAGAGTCGGCGGTAGAGGTCAAGAAACAGAGACGCGCAGACATGAGAGGTAAAGTGAGACGGAGGGAAAGTGGTGTCGCGGGTAAGGATGAAGATACAGAGACACACAGAGAGAGAGACGGAGACGCAGGGAGGCAGACGGGAGAAAAATAAAACCCAGAAAAACCACGAGGTGATTTGATAACTCGACTTTCCATTGATTTGCTCTCTTGTGATGTTGAAATTACTTCTCCAAATCGATAGACGGCAGCCAAGGCCTCACATCCATGACGGGTTGGCTTGAAAAACATAAAAGCATCATATTTTAAATTTCTTATTAAGACAGATTTGCCGCGGCTGAGGGACAGAATCTCCTTCACGATGCACAAACATTAAAGTTAAGAGCAGGACAAACATTCTCCTCAGTTCTATTCCGGGTCAACAAGCTGCTGGTGAATAACAAATTACACACACGGCTGAAACTTCTCAGACGCAGCTTGCTTTGAGGTTTGAGATTCCTCGAGCACTTTATTAGGAACACCATTCTAATACATGGGTTTCCTCCCGTTGCTCTCAAAACATCTCCAGGTCTTTGAGATATGACCTCATCCGTGTCTGCTCCAGGTTTACACCATTTCTACGATATCATTTCTGATGTGCTAACCACATCCCAGTGGTGTTGTACTGGTTTCTGGTGGTGAGATGGTAAAGTGTGGACACGAGGCGGCCGCACATGGACGAGCACCAACACTCAAGATATGACTCTGGCGTTCAAACTGTGATTGAATAGTTTTAAAGCCGACCCTGTGACCTCACACTCTTTTGTAGGATTTTATTTCACTGTGCGTTTTTCGTGTTTTCCATCAAAAGTTCAAGGACTTTTTGAAGTTTGGTTCTAAAAAGGCCCGAACAAACCATTTATCTATAAAAAAAAAGCCCACATTTGTCCTTTTCCAGACAAAATCAATCGCATATTACTGTAAAGAACTCCTTCAGTTGGAGTGTTGAGGAACAACACAGGAGGACCAACCGATCCCCGGAGACACGTGAACGTGGCCAACAACGGGCCGACCCGCTCACAGGGAGGTTCTACAGCTGCACGTACAGTAAACAGGCCGTTCTGCAGCTGCCCTCGGTCCATCTGTCCGATCTGTGCACTGTGTGTGTGCTGGTCCTCGGAGCTGAGTGTGTTGGCCCGTGGACTGTGTGCACTGCTCGTCTGTTTGCTCCGTCCAGATCCGTGAGCCACGGAGCAGCCTGTGTTCTGCTGCTCTGGATGGGATCCATTGGACGTGTCTGAGGCCTGGTTGTTGACAGGGTGCGGGAAAATACTATGAAACCTATAGTTTGTACAAATTCTTCCGACGAGTGTCTGACCCCTTCAGGCTGAGTTTGGTTCCTGTGATGATTTCATGTCCGTCATGTGTTTCTCAGATTCAATTAACACTTAAATACTTTCACCCACAACTGCTCTGTTCTGGTGATTCTCTTGTGACGTCTATCCTGTATCTCCACACACACACACACACACACACACACACACACACACACACACCACCCACAACACACACACCACACACCCACCACACACCACCCCTGTCATCCTCAGTGCTGAGTTCATCTCCTTGGTCGTGTCATTAAAAAACCTTTTCATTAAGACCCTGTTCTCACTACTCACTGCAATTAAAGCTGTTTAGCTGTGATGCAGAACCTGGAAACTCTGCTCACCTCCGTCTCTCACACTCACTAACTCACACCACACACACACACACACACACACACACACACACACACACACCACACACACAGTCGCAAATCCTACTGTAGTTTAAAGATAGTGAATTTCGTATTTGTGTGTGTGTGGTGTGTATTTCTACTTATACATACAGCAGAATGACAGGCATTTCAAAAGCAGCTTTCCTTTGAATTTTTGAGTACTTGGGCGGGCGCACACACACACACACACACACACGACAGAAGGAAACACCAGAACAGAAGCAAGAACACACAGAGGTGGGATATGCGATGAAATAAACGGTAGCAAGTACAAATAGAGTGAAGAAACGAGGAAGAGAACATGTAAGAGAGAGACACCGGTGATGCAAGCTGTGGACGAGACACAAGAGTAGAGACGAGTAGAGAGGAGAGAAGAGAAGAAACAGAGGTAATGAGAGACACAGAGTAAGAGAGAGGACACACAGAGGTAGAGAAGAGAACCAGAGGTAAGAGAGAGAACACAAGTAGAGAGAGCAGAGGGAGAGAGAGACCGAGAAGAGAGGAGAACAGAGTAGGAGAAGAGGAGAGAGACACAGAGTAGAGAGAGAGACCAGAGTAAGAGAAAGAAAGACACAGAGGAAGGTAGGAGAGAGAACACAAGGTAGAGAGGACACAGAGGAGAGAGAGACACACAGAGGTAGAGAGAGAGAGACACAGAGGTAGAGAGACAGAGAGAGAACAAGAAGAGAGCACCAGGTAAGAAGAGAGAACACAGAGGTAAGAGAAGAACACAGAGTAGAGAGAGAGACAGAGGTAGAGAGAGAGAACACGAGTAGAGAGAGACAGAGAGAGAGAACACACAGAGTAGAGAGAAGACACGACAAGTAGAGAGACACACAGAGGTAGAGAGAGAGAACACACGAGAGAGAAGGACGTAGAGGAGACACAGAGACGAGTAGAGAGGAGACACAGAGGTAGAAGAGAGAGAGGAGACACAGAGGAGAGAGAGAGAGCACAGAGAAGGTAGAGAGAGAGAGAGAACACAGAGTAAGAGAGAGAACACAGAGTAGAAGAGAACCAGGTAGAGAGAGAGAGAACACAGAAGGTAGAGAGAGTAGAACACAGAGGTAGAGAGAGAGAGACACAGAGGTAGAGAGAGAGAACACAGTAAGAGGAGAACACAGAGGTAGAGAGAGAGAACCGAGTAGAGAGAGAGAGACACAGAGAGAGAGAGACACAGAGGTAGAAGAGAACAGAGTAGAAGGAAAGAGTAGAGAGGAGAACACAGAGGATAGAGAGTAGAGGAGAACACAGGTAGAGAGAGAAGCACAGAGGTAAGAGAGAGAAGGAGACACAGAGTAGAGAGAGAGACAACAGAGGTAGAGAGAAAGAGAGGAACACACAGGTAGAGAGAGAGACCAGAGAAGAAGAACAGAGAGAGACACAGAGGTAGAGAGAGACACACAGAGGTAGAGAGAAGAGAGAACGGAAGAAAACAGAGGTAAGAGAGAGACACAGAGGTAGAGAGAGAGACAAGTAAGAGAACACAGAGAGAAGAAACAAGAGTAGAGAGAGAGAGACACAGAGGTAGAGAGAGACCACGAGGTAGAGAGAGAGAACACAGAGTAAGAGAGAGAGACAGAGTAGAGAGAGAGAGACACACGAGGTAGAGAGAGAGACAGAGGTAGAGAGAGAGAGACACAGGTAGAGAGAGACACAGAGGTAGAGAGAGAGACACACAGAGGTAAGAGAGAGAGAGAGAGAGACACACAGAGGTAGAGAGAGAGAGACACAGAGGTAGAGAGAGAGAGACACAGAGGTAGAGAGAGAGACACAGAGGTAGAGAGACACACAGAGTAGAGAGAGAGAGAGACACAGAGGTAGAGAGAGAGAGACACAGAGGTAAGGACGAGTAGAGAGAGAGAAAGAGAGAGAGACAGAGTAGAAAGAGAGCCAGAGTAGAGAAGAGACAACAGAGGTAGAGAGAGAGAGAACACAAGTAGAGAGAGAGAGACACAGAGTAGAGAGAGAGACACACAGAGTAGAGAGAGAGAGACACAGAGGTAGAGAGAGAGAGAGACACACAGAGTAGAGAGAGAGAGACACACAGAGGTAGAGAGAGAGAGACACACAGAGGTAGAGAGGAGAGAGACACAGAGGTAGAGAGAGAGAAGACACACAGAGGTAGAGAGAGAGAGACACAGAGGTAGAGAGAGAGAAGAGACAACAGAGGTAGAGAGAGAGAGAACACAGAGGTAGAGAGAGAGACACACAGAGGTAGAGAGAGAGAGAGACAGAGGTAGAGAGAGAGAGAGAGAGACACACATAAGAAAGATGACGTATCACACGTGTGTGGAAATAAATATATAATATGCAGTATTGATTACAATGGTGAAGTGTTCATTTTTACTGTTGGTGTATTTGTTTTACAGTTACCTTGTAAAAAGGGACCCTAACCCCCCCCCCCCCCCCCCCCCACCCTCTAAACAAAATGGCTGACTTCATAGTACCCCTCTTCACACCAAACCTAAACCGTTTCAAGTTAGCAATTATTATTATGAAGCAGGAAAATGTTTCCTTTAAACGAAATAAATAACAATTGAAAGAGGCCTTTCAGAATCTGTCTCTGCTGTTCTGACAATGTTTTTTGGTAAAGTATATAAAATCAACGAGCAGGTGAAATAATAAGAAGCGATGGATGAACCCCGAGGAGGGCGAGCGACGGTGGAAGAGAGAGGGATGAAAATCAAGGATTTGGATCCGAGCCCTGTTTTCTTCCCGTGAAGTGTTTACGCTGATTCCCAGTCACTGTATAGAGCCTCGGAAAAAACTGCATCACAACAATGACGGCACATTTTTCTGCTTTCACTCGGCTCTTCTCCTCTCAAATCCCCCCCCCCCCCCCCCCCCCGCCTGATTACAAGGGCCCCAATTACGCTTCGGAGCGTCCTCTTAAACAGCGAGAAACAAACAAATAACAACGCTCGCTTGCCTCAAATCCCCAATCACACATCGGCTATAATGGTAATCCAGGTTTCGGGTCGTTTGAAAAAAAAAAGAGAAATAAATGGAAGCGATAAGTTTACGAGGCAACAATGAGAGAAACTGAGCAGCTTGAGAACATGAAGGGGTTCGAATCCTACACGACGGGAATAGACCTCGACTGATGAACCATCCGGGTGCCATGTTCAAATCCTGTGTAAACACTACGACAAAGACATTGTTCTGTTGTGATGTGAGGAAAAAATCTTTACATTCATATACGTTTCTGTGTTTCTCCTCCAACTGTACGAATCCCCTTGATATGTCGGGTTCGGATCCCCTTGATATGTCGGGTTCGGATCCCCTTGATATGTCGGGTTCGGATCCCCTTGATATGTCGGGTTCGGATCCCCTTGATATGTCGGGTTCGAATCCCCTTGATATGTCGGGTTCGGATCCCCTTGATATGTCGGGTTCGGATCCCCTTGATATGTCGGGTTCGGATCCCCTTGATATCTCGGGTTCGGATCCCCTTGATATGTCGGGTTCGGATCCCCTTGATATGTCGGGTTCGGATCCCCTTGATATGTCGGGTTCGGATCCCCTTGATATGTCGGGTTCGGATCCCCTTGATATGTCGGGTTTGGATCCCCTTGATAACGAAGGCATACATTACAACAAAATGTCAGCTTCTGTGCGGATCTCGTTTACCTTCTGGACGGTGAATGTCCGTATGACGTATTCTGCGAGCGGTTCCGTTTCAATCAGGGTCACCTTGATGTCTCCGTACACCTCGGTCTCATCGGGCCAGTACCGCACACACTTCACCTGCAACGGACAAGTTACAGTCGAATTTAAACATCTGCTTCCTTTCCCAGATGAGGTGGAGGCGAAGACGATCACCGTGATTAATATAACAGATGAATAATATTTGTTTTTGCCTCGTTCGCTTTATAAATAGCTGCTTAGCAGAGATTCATTACCTGACATTTGAAGGATATTGATTTGAAATGACTGTGAGTATTGTAAAGTGAATCATATGTATTCCCGGGGAAGGTAACCAGGGCTGTAGCTTTGCAGAATCTGTTTTATGTTTTCTTTTTTTATATCAATTACTTGTTGGATTTACCGCTGCCTAAAAATATGATAATTGCTTCACAGATTCTTTGTTGGTCAAGTTTTGCCGGTAGTTTGTAAATCAGGCGCAATAAGTTGATTATAAATTATTATTCATTACTGTCGATGTAATTACAATTCTGAAGAAACACAATAAAACCAAATAACTTGAATTATTGATTTTCCTAATCCGCTACCTCTACAGGTGTGGAGCCTCTACATCAAACACACACACACACACACACACACACAGTAATCCCTCGGATGATGAACTCACCCTTCCCACTTCCACAAGGTTGGTAACCATGACGATGGAGGCCGAGTTTTCCTGCCAGACCATCCTCCAGAAATCCCTCACCGTCTCCTGCATGGGCCCTGACAGACACACACACACACACACACACACACACACACACACACACACACACACACACACACACACACACACACACACACACACACACACACACACACACACACACACACACACACACACACACACACGGAGAAATTAGAGCCATAAACATACCGACACACAAACTCATTCACTGTGACATCATGTAAAAAGGCATCAGACTTACACAAACACACACATAACCATACATGTGCACTCACTCACACACACACAAACCATCACACACACACACACACACACACACACACACACATGCACTCACATGCTATCAACCCCAGATAGTGGTTCGTGGGTTTGAGGTAATGGGGTCTTAAATTTGTCACGGGGATTTTATAGGACGGTTTAGATTTAGGAGGTTGTGTTAATAGCCTCGCAGCCCAAAAGGACGACATTTACCAGGTGGCTGCTACAGACACACACTTATACACACACACACATTTAAACCTGCACACATGTGGAATCACAGACACACTCATCACGTCACTTTAATTACCTTGTGTGGCGATGTAATGTCTGGGTCTGTGGTACCCCTGTGAGACAGAAACAAAAGATCTTAGTCACCGACCTCCCGTCTCTTACCTCACCCTCCGTCTTCCTCTCATTTCCTCTTCTTCAGTTCGTTACCACCTTCCTTCCTTCCTTCCTTCCTTCCTTCCTTCCTTCCTTCCTTCCTTCCTTCCTTCCTTTCTTACTTCCATCCCTTTTAATTTGTCCAGTCCCTCCACTCGTCCCAGGAGCACAACTCAAGGTCGTTTCCCCAAACAAACACAAAACTAAATGACAGGAGGAATCTTCATTTTGCCTCCATGAAAAGCAATGACTCTCTGACCAGCGATTATCCCCCCCCCCCCCCCTGTGGGAGATATAACCTTGCTGAGATGAAAACATCCATCACTTCCATATTGTCATTAAGACCACGCTGAATGCACCGCGTTCTCTTCACTGACCGTTTGATTCCAAATAAATATGTCGTACCGTATTCATTAAGACCCTCGTTGTGGGCGAGAGATGAAATTGGAAAGTTAGCGCCTGGACGGAGGAGAGGAACGAAGGAAACACACTGATGGATGCATCAAATGTAGTTTTTGTCAGAATGAGGTTCTAGAGCAGACATGGGCAAAGTACGGCCCCCGGGCCGTATACGGCCCGTTGGGCTTTTTAATCCGGCCCACCAAACTTGTCCAAATATTATTATTATTAAATTAAATTTTACCTTTCTCCTGTAATGCCCCCATTTCCTCATGTCATTTCTGTCTCTGCATCAGGGGTGCCCAATACGATCGCGATCTACCAGTAAATTCTTGTACAGGGCGGGGGGGGCGTGGCGGCGGTGGATACCAACATTATTCGGCCGTAGATCTTGTTGAGCTGGTCATTTCAAGAGTAGCTCACAAGCCTAAGTGTGGGCACCCCTGCTCTACATGGTCGCGCGTTTAGATTTCTCCTCTGCTCTCTGTATCGCGCACGGCAGAGTTCCATCCCGATGCGCGCGCGCGCGCACACACACTGACACGTGCGCGCACACACGCTGACACGTGCGCGCGCGCACACACACACTGACACGTGCGCGCGCGCGCACACAGGTGAGCCACCGCCCCGCCCCCCCAAAGATGTAAACCTAGGGGAAACACTGAATTGCCTTGCAAATAAATGCTTTGCTACCTGTTAAAGGCCAAATCCTTTCAAGTAATGATTTTGACATGTCATTTATGTTAGTTCACACAAACACTCCATCCATCTGTTCCTGGCCCGGCCCCTCTGTCAAATTTTAGAACCCATTGTGGCCCGCGAGTCAAAAAGTTTGCCCGCCCCTGTTCTAGAGCATGAAGTTCTGACGCTGAGGTTCTAGCGTCTCTCACAAGGAGAACATTACAAATGTGTGCGTGTGGACTCACGTCAATGTAATTGGCGTTGATGTAGTCGGAGTGGGGGTCTCCCTCCAGCAGCTGCAGGCGGACCCTGGTGTGGTCGTCTGTGGGGTCAGATAGCAGAAAAATACAACAGGCCTAAAGTTACATTTACCCACAGATCTGAGCAGCAACTGTCCGGCTGGGGTCCGAGCCACGAACACCACAGCTCCCGTCGTTGGTTTCGCTTCTTAACGTGACGCATTTTTTACATTTTCCTGACATGTGACCTGTTGTGGCAAAAAACCTCGAGGATACCTAGCGTCACAACTTCTGACCGACTGACTTAAAAACATCCGGAAAGATTCAACATGCACGGTTTGGTTTTGGTTCGGCTTCATTTTCGGTCACTTCATTTTACTTCAGCCCGGTGGAGTTCCGCTCAGATGAGCTTAACGGAAGCTGTAACATCGGCGGTAAACATTTTTGCACAACACAGATTTATAACATGTTGTTGTGATGAGTCCGGGTTTATGGGACAAACACTGTTTTACTGCGAGCGGCAAAAACTAGTTTATTTACTGTCAAACGATCCATAACAACTTATACCTGCACAACAGTACATAGATATATATATATATATATATATATATATCTAGCAACCTTTCACTTGAGCTCGAACATCGTGCTGTGGTGTGGTGCATGTCACCGGATCTAAACCCCCCCCCCCTTCCTTTTTAGAGTCAATTATTTTGTCCTGGCCTCTAATAGTCGTCTATATTATTAAGACGCGCCGTATGGGGGTGATTATAGCTAATGGCCAGAGGTGATTTTGTTTAGCTGTAACGTAGCAACGGTAGATAAGTGCACATGATTTATCCTGATTATCTCCACTCGTCTCTCTCAGGGTTTTTTTGTTTCTTCTCGTGTTTATAAGCTTCCACTCAACCCCCTCACTTTCGCTCTGTACGATCACATGCTATCGATGAGTCTGATTTCTGGCGTGTGGAGGAGAGGTAATAACACATAGAGGTTGGGAGACTACAGATGGGATGAGAAGAAGAGAAGAGGAGGAAGAGGGACTGGGAGAAAGCTCACATCGTGCAAAACATTAAATTATCATTTCTGTGACTTCTTTGTATTAATCCATATTTGCTGTTTCTACCCAAAAACAACAGGTTTTGCCAAATCTTCAACACGGGCCCCCCCTTTTCAAATTTCATGTCATTTATTATCTTTTTCATTTTTCACCCATCGCTTTGAGCCTCGAAAACCGTTTGCGGTCGACGACTCACATCTTAAACCATGCAGCTTCCTCTGTGTTGACAGCCGGAGCACGGGAGCAATCATGTTGTCAAGTGTAAGCAAAACACATTTTTTGTTTTGTGTGAATATCTTGGAGTTGATGTGTGGATTTTCTATTCACGGTCGGGCACAGAACGACCCCTCCAGTGGAGGAGTCATGATCAGAGGAGCTCGACTTTGAGCATCAAGATCCTCGATGCTGGACGGACTGTGGCGCTGCCGACGACCACGTGATGCATTTGAAAGAGCCAGAGGGAAAGCAGCCAGGTAGTAGTAACTTTAATTTACTACAACAAGAGTAAACACGAGGTAAAGTTAAAGTCCCCACAACAGCAGAAAGTCAGACGTGCCTTCTTTCAGGTTCCCTCAGGAAGTTACCCCTGAAATGTGCCGATCTCAAACGATCTCCGCTGCCAAGGTCGATCCCTCACAGAACCACTCTGCCTCATCTGCACGCTCGCCTCTTTCCCGCCCTGGAGGAGAATCACTCGCTCCACTGGCGTCAGACGCTACATCGCCGAACACGAAGCGTTAATACAGAGGAGACGCGTATAATCTGGAGGCTTTCAGTGAATCCCCCTTTTTCATTATCACGTCCCGGATCAGCTCCGGGAGAATTATTGGTGCGGCTTCTATATCTGGGTAATTTCACAGTTTTTCCCAGCAACGATGACGGCAGCATGACTCCACTCTGCAGGTACAAGATGCTGTCATCAGCTATCAGCTCGCTCACCCTGCATGTAAGAGCAGACTCAACAGGGGGTCATCTGCCAGACTTCTGCCTTTCCTCTGCCTGTCTCTCTTCTCTTCTTCCATTTCTTCCGACTTTTCCTTTTCCTCACTCCTCTTCCTCTTCCTTCTTCTTCTGTCACTACCTCCTCCTCCTGCCCCATGCTGTCGGGCTCCCTCAGACAGCAGTAATTACACAGGGCCAGTGTCAGAGGCTGTCATAATCCGAGAGCCACCGGGCTAGACGGAGGGGGAGGGGGGGAGGGAGGAAGGGAGGGAGGGGCCCTTTCCACTTCTCTCGGCCCAGGGAGGGGAGCTTCTAATTGGGCTGAGATGGCAGGAGGTACTGGCTCGCAAACACTGCAGTTCTGGACACAGGCCACAAGTTTGAAGAGGCTGACAGGGTGTGTGTGTGTGTGTGTGTGTGTGTGTGTGTGTGTGTGTGTGTGTGTGTGTGTGTGTGTGTGTGTGTGTGTGTGTGTGTGTGTGTGTGTGTGTGTGTGTGTGTGTGTGTGTGTGTGTGTGCGCCATCGAGTGAGATAAAGATTCAAATTAGTTTAACAAAGATTTTAGAGTCAAACTAAAAGCAGCAACAACCTCAAGCACACAGGAACCTCAATGAAGTCTATCACTTACGTCTGATGTTACAAACTTGTGCTTAATTCAAATCTAGATAAAATGCCAACTCTAATATTTTTTTTAAAAGTCTTAACTCCAAAGTTTCGTGGTCAATAGAGCTGAGTCATGTATCTGGATCAAAGACGGACGACATGACAGCTCCTCAAAACATATCGATCAAATACTCCCACGCAAGTTCATTAAATGTTTTTCGAAAATGGATTCTGACATTTAAGGTAATTCTTAAAACACCGGTAGGGTGGATCTCGATACCTCCATGATCACTTCTGCACAAACTCTGACTCCAGACGATGACACCGGCGCGAGATCGGCAGCGTCCGCGTCCGTCATATTTGGCTAAGTCTTTGTACAGTGGCAGGAAGTGGAGACGCAACGTCCACGTCCGTTCACAGTCTACGACGTAGGACCGGATGCCCAGAGTCTGCATAAGGGCTCATGTTGGCATCTGCAGCAACAACAAAATCATCAGGAGCCGCGGTGTCCAAGGGCAAAGGGCCACAAAGCCATTACTCATTAATGAGCTCCACTCCTCTGCTCTGCCTCCTTCTCCTCGTGACCTTGAACAACCCCCTCTCCTCTCCTGCAGCGTCTTCTTTCCGGCCACTTTCTGCTTTTTGTTTGGTTCCATTTAGTCTCTCTGTTTTCTTTCCTCTCCCACGTCCCCATTACCCCAGCAGCCACTGGGAAAGTTTTGCCGGGGGAGAACTTGCAAACTTGAGGGGTCCAGTAAAGGCCACACAAAACAGATTCATGTGTTTTTTTTTATTTTTATCTGGGAGAGATTTGCAGGGGCGGCTGAATGCAGCAGAAAGCTGTAATGTGGGGACATCAGATCAGATTGTGTGCACTGAAAGCTGCACAGACACTGTACACAAGTAAAACAAGCAGAAGCCACCGGCGCCTAATGACTGCAGCTGCAGCGCGACAGCAAACAGGAGCGGCTCTTCAGAAAAAAAAAAAAATCAAAGGTCACGGAGAAGTTTTGTTTTCCCACGTCATCAAAAGTGAGACACGCATTTTAAAAATATCTCAGCAGGAGCCGGAGCTTATCTAAAGATCCTGGGGATGAGTTTATACAAGACAAACGTCCTCCCGGGGTTTGTCTTGCTTGATGAGGCACAAAGACATTTCAATATAAACCGCTTGACGTGGGGAATGCCCCCGGAAACCAAAACATCAGAAAACCTTTCGCTGTCTAGGACAAAATTCCAAGTTAAAGTTAAAACACCTCATGATACTTAAAAGCCTCGGCTCGGGTTTGAGTCCTGGACAAATGAATTTGCCGAGTCACAGATATTGAATAGAAACCATATCAGTGTCCTGCAGATGTATTGTAGTCATTTCCGTTACGAGGCAGTTTCAACCTCCACTTGCTGCCGTTCACATTCCATTGTCTCCCAGACGCCTGAAAAGAGCAAACGTGTAACCGAGCTCCGGCTCTCAGCGAGCGGTGGAGAATGTAATGCCTCACTATGCCCATTAGGGATTCGTTTACAACGCTGGAGGAAAGATAATGTCACACCATGGAGTGGCTCTAATGCAGAACAGATGCATGATGGGAGATTTCTCCAACTGAAATACTGTAACTCATACCTCTGTTTTAAACGACATCCCCCCCCCCCCCCCCCCCCCCCCCGTGACCCTTCTTCTAAGATGTTAAAGCCTCGTCAGATTACAGTCATCGAGGACACGAGAGTTCTCGTCTTTATTGATCCTCGGACGTTAAAAGTAGAAACTAAAAGTCAGTTTGTGATGCACTGACAAGATCTGACAAGTTGATCTTACTTTTTTTTAAAATCAAGGGACTTGCCTTGAAAATGTAAAAGTATATATAGTAATATGAACAATAAATAATACATCTAATAGCCTTCAGTTGTGTTTCCTTTATATCTACTTGTTAATTCTTAAAACAAGTTGGTCTAACACAAACTAAGTTTAACTCACTGCCATTTTCAAGTCAAAGAAAATCAAGTGTTATATGTAATAAGACCATATTTATATTGTAATTACCAATTACCTATCGTAGGTGTTACCTGTTAATCGAGTATCTTCACAACAGAAACTTCACATTCTACTTTTTTGCAGTGTGGCAACTTGTTCTCTCCACTGCTGAGAAAGACAAACCTCCGTCGAACGTCCACAGAAACAGATGGAGGTGGTATTTAACAGCGACGCGGGGGGGGGGGGGGGGAAATATGTCCACAGTAGCAAGTTAAAACTGCTGAACAGGAAGTTTTCCTCCTTCCCTCTCATCTCCTCTTCCTCACGCTCTCCTCGCCTCCGTTTTCCAGTCGCCACTAAGCAGGGATTGTGTCTGTCACAGATATACTTAATCAGTTAACTCCCTACGGAGCTCAACTCACTCACCACACACACACGCCCGCCGTCAGCGCCGCTCAAGGCATTAGGGAATTTAATAGCATGTGTGATTGAGTGTAAGTGTGTGTGTAAGAGACGGAGCGGCGTGTAAGTGTGTTAAAGTGTCTTTACTCACTTCCCCCACCACCGCTGCTCGTATGTTCTGGAACATCTTTTGGGGTTTTTTGTGTTGAAAGGTTTGCGTGTGTGTGTGTGCGTGTGCAGTTTTCCAAAGTGTTTCAAGTGATGTGTGTGTTCTAGCATCAGCAACTTGTGTGTGGTATTTCTGTGCGTGTGTGTGCAGTAGCCCTTTTGTCCACACGCATGCATATATGTGTGTGTGTGTGTGTTAGTGTGCATGGTGGAAGGGTGTAGAAGTGTGTAAAAGCGTCCATGCATGCATATGTTTGTGTGTGTGTGTGTGTGTGTGTTAGTGTGCATGGTGGAGGGTGTAGAAGTGTGTAAAAGCGTCCATGCATGCATATGTTGTGAGTGTGTTAGTGCGCATGGGTGTTAAAATGTGTGTAATAGCTTATTCAGAGCTCCCTGCAGCTGGTGTGTCAAACAGCTCCGGATGTTGTCGACTACACACACACAAACAAACAAACACACACCTCAAGATGCTGTTTCCAGCTGTTTGAAGGCTGTCGGAGGGAGGGGGGGGGGGGGGGGGGGGGGAGGAGAGAGGGGGATGAAAAGCAGCGGGAGAGAGAAAAGAGGGAGGGAAGAAAGAGGAGCAGCCTCTCGACACTACAAAGTTACACTGCACAACGGAATCAGCGCCGTGTCACTTAGTGCGGAGTGGCGAGGAAGTGGCGCCCTCACTGCGCACTGCGTGAACTTAATAACGACGTCATCGTGACATGATTCACACCAGCCGGTGACTGGTTGATTTAAATGAGCTGTAGATTGTGTCTGTACTGGTTTTTACAGCACATGACATCATTATCGTCACGGTGACCTCACGGTGACGTCGTTCTTACCGTTATTTTTCGATCTATATAAAAAAACTGCAGTTCCCTTTGAGCTTAAACACATTTACACATTTATCTATTTCAAAAACCAAAATAGATCAACGACTACAAGTTCACTCAGCTCAAAAGAACACAACCTCTTTGCTGTATGGGGACAAAATTTGATTCATGTACTTTATGCCAAAACAACATTTAACATCCCTGTGAATCGATATGTTTTCACCAAATCCAAGCTGCAGCCACAACCGATCATCGTTCATACTTTGTTAAAACAATTAGGAATATAATTAGACTCAAGTAGAACAACTGACAGTGAGCACCAGTTAATTCCTTCACGTATGGCCCCAGATTGAATAATGTCACTGCACATGTTAAATATCCCGATGTTGCCATTCGCTCATTTTTTTGTTTTGTCAAGTCTGTTTAACTTTTATTAAATCTCAGGAGAATTTCACAATCTGCACAACAACGCACGGGACCTGGTGTCACCAAGACGCGCCGAATCCCTCGACTGCAGCGAGCGGGTTGGACAGAGGCCGATTCATCTCCAGACCCATCGCAATAAATGAACGAACAGATACCGGCGCTCTTTACCCACAATCCCCTGCCACGTGTATAACCACACAGGACAGGAAGACACAAGGAAGAAACGTCACACGCTGCAGTTAACTCTTCTATTAGCCTCACAAAGCTTTCCACTTACCGACCTGACTCTTGCATCATCACTTTGTTTTGCGAAGCACTTTCGGTGTAGTCAGAGATCTCCTGCAGCAGGCCAATCACAAGCCAGGACTGAGGAGTCATAGTCCATGTGGGAAGTGAATGAGTCGTGCTCAGCTCAGCTCGTTCCTGCTCGTCAGTGTAGAACTGTCACAGCAGCAGCCCCGTGAGCCACTGTGCTGGTTTTGGAATCCACACGTGGACCAAAAAGTATCTGGAGCTTTGACAACGGGACAATGGGACAATGGGACAACAGGACAACAGGTCCAGTCCCCCAGCTGCCGGTAACGCAGAGGACTATCGTAATGCTGTTGATCCAATTTCCTTCTTTTGCAAACTAATGCAGAGATTGACGGGCTAAAACAAAAACTGGGGCACTCAACCAATCGGGCATCTTCATCCAAAGGTTCCTGTACATTTATAAAGTACTACCGCCCCAGAAGGGACCTTCAGTTGGCCCTTTGGTGGACATGCAAAGGTTCCCGGTACCTGGTGGGGTAACGCAGCTTGAGTACGCGAGGAGGCTGAAGAGAAGGGTTTGAGGTCGAGCTACACCGACTTGGTAAAAAGAAAGTCAAACTCCTCCAGTCAGTATCTCGTCGATGTCTAGACAGCGGCACGTCTCATTAATCCTGATTCGGTCATCAACAATCAACCCTCACACAATGTCAATGATCACAGATCATCATTAGCAGTTATCAACGGATTTCCAATCGTCAGCCCCCTGAAGTTTCTGAAGGATGAAACATAATCACTCATGATCCTCCGCGTTCTAATTAAAAATACAATCGCAGATGAAATCATTACTTCATCTGCCCCCCCCCCCCCCCCCCTTCTGAGGCTTTTTCTTGGCGATGAAGAGCAACTGTTAAAAATCAGCGTTGAAATCCGAGGTGTATTGTTATTACTGTGTCGTTGACACCCCCCCCCCACCCACCCCCCCGACTGCTTCTGAAGAGGAACAATGATTAACAGCAATCAAACCGTCAACAGTATTAATAATATCGTCACTGGCGTTAAAAATCAGCCTCATTATCGTCATTATCTGCGCACGTACCTCCGACCGAGAGCTGCAGCCGAACCCGTTTCATCATCTGCTGGAGGAGAGGCTGGGAAACGCAATCAGGCTTTTTCCTTGAGAGTCATTTTCTTCCTGTTTGTTTGTGTTTTACACTTCAGGAAGACGACGTGCGTCACTGGCCGTGTTTCTCTCTTCAAAGTTGAGGAATAAACATCAGAGAAAGAAAGATTGATGCTCAATCAGAGCCTGGAAAGAACTACCCGAATAATTACACCCTTTCTTCATGAAACCTCTTTTGATCCAAGGCTTTTCTTTATAGTTTGGCTTTGGCCAAATACTACAGCATGCAGTCATATTTCAGACAATGAAGGGTAGTTTGATTCTGTGTCCAACATCTTCTAAGATGACCTGAAATGCTGGGATGTCCAACGTCCCAGTTTTCTTTCACAAATCTGGGGATTGGCTTGAGGAAGCAGGATTTCCCGGACATCCCTCTCCCCAGCTACACTCTACAGCTAATCCTGTGGGATCTGAATGCATTCCCAGGCCCGAGAGGATGAGTCGTACCTCCAGCAGGTTCTGGATCTATCCCCTGGATCTAGGTTGTGCCCAGAAACTGCCTCACACGCTTCACAAACTCCCTCAGAGCCCCGACATCCGTAAAATGATTCCCATATAAACAAATCGTGGACTTTCCCTTTAAGATGCTCAGGTCTCTTGCTCTCAACAGACTTGACGTTTCAATATTTAGCCACACATTTATTTTGAAAAGGGTTTGTGCAGCGAGATTACGCGGAAACATGAAAACAAAACAGAAACTCTTGTAACTAAACCCTGCGTCTTGTGGAATAATGTCGCAGCAGTGCTGCACCGCGGCAGCCAATCAGGCACAAACTAGACTGCTGTGATCTGAACATGTCTGAGTGTGTGTGTGTGTGTGTGTGTGTGTGTGTGTGTGTGTGTGTGTGTGTGTGTGTGTGTGTGTGTGTGTGTGTGTGTGTGTGTGTGTGTGTGTGTGTGTGTTGTGTGTGTGTGTGTGTGTGTGTCTGTGGACTTTAGGTATAGGACTTATTCGCTGTTTGTATTTAGATGTGTGTGCAAAAAGTGTGTGTTTATTGTGTGTGTGTGTGTTTTTGACAGCTTGGGAGACGCTAATATTTATTGTGGTTCTTTGGTCAACACTTCAGAGGAGTTGTTGGCGTTCTGACTTCAGAGCAGCTCGGCAGACGTGGAGAGAATCGGCGCCAGAGAAGATAAGAGAGGAGGACGGACTATGTATCGTGGAATCTGAGGCTAACACACACACACACACACACACACACACACACACACACACACACACACACACACACACACACACACACACACACTCAACGACACACAAACACACACGCTGTTCTATTTGTTTTTCAAATCCTTCTTCCTTTGTTACAGACACACTCACAGAGATAGACTGCTCACCCTCTGTTAGTGCTTGTCTCACACCCAAACACACAACAAAAACAAACACACACAACAACAAAACACACCAAAAAATCAGGTAATGAGGAGCAACATGATGCAGAGAAGAGGACCTAGATATGCGAGTGATGTGGAGAGGTGTGTGCGTGTGTGTAACAAGGCACTGGCAAAGGACGTGACAGCCGGGTAATGATTCATTCACCGTACAATGTGCAATAGTGTGAAATGAGAGGGAGGGAGTTGGGGGTGGGGAGGGAGGGAGGAGAGAGGAGGGAGGAGGAGAGAGGAGAGGAGGAGGAGAGAGAGGGAAGAAGGAGGAGGACATCAAGGGGTGTGAGAGAGAAGATAGAAAGGGGAGAGAGAGAAGGGGCAGAGGTAGGAGAGAGTGACACATCCAAGAAAATATCCGGTGAATAGATTAAGTTCAGAGAGGGAGTCAGGCAGAGATCAGAAAGGAGGTGAGGAAGAGGAGGGAGAGAGGACGGTGGCGGATGAGAGGAGGAGGATGAAAAGGAGAGAGGAAGAAGAGAGGAAAAGGAGGGGGGATGAGAGGAGGTGCAGGATGAGAGGAGGGGAGATGAGAGGAGGTGGAGGATGAGGAGGAGGTGGAGGATGGAGAGGAGGTGAGGATGAGAATGAGAGGAGGTGGAGGATGAGAGGGGAGGATGAGGGAGGTGGAGGATGAGAGGAGGTGGAGGATGAGAGGAGGTGGAGGATGAGAGGAGGTGGTGGAGGATGAGAGGAGGTGGAGGATGAGAGGAGGTGGAGGATGAGAGGAGGTGGAGGATGAGAGGAGGTGGAGGATGAGAGGAGGTGCAGGATGAGAGGAGGTGGAGGATGAGAGGAGGTGGAGGATGAGAGGAGGTGGAGGATGAGAGGAGGTGTAGGATGAGAGGAGGTGGAGGATGAGAGGAGGTGGGGAGGATGAGAGGAGGTGGAGGATGAGAGGAGGTGGAGGATGAGAGGAGGTGGAGGATGAGAGGAGGTGGAGGATGAGAGGAGGTGCAGGATGAGAGGAGGTGGAGGATGAGAGGAGGTGGAGGATGAGAGGAGGTGCAGGATGAGAGGAGGTGGAGGATGAGAGGAGGTGGAGGACACGGCACGGTGGGGTGCAGGTCAGAGAATAGTAGATGTTACTTCGTGATTTGAAGATTAAATTGTTCCTCAGTTAGGTGATTAGTACTGGAGGGCGGATGGTAAACTGAGTATGGAAATCTTACTGTTTACTGTGATGAGCGAGCCTCTGTCTCTATCTTCCCAATCACAATCCTGTCATAACACATGCCCCTGTTTGCATGTGTATAAATAATAGCCAATGAATCTGTTTATTCTGAAGGCATGGTCCTGTTGAATTATAAATGACCGTATGGGACGGATGCTCTATGAACCGATGGAGGGCTGAGAGGAGAGGCAGCAAAGAGGAGGGGACGGAGGGGAGGACGGAGGAAATAGAGGCAGACAGATGCCTGTAATGAGGAAACACCACTGTGCTTTGCCTCGAACCGTAAACTGTCACTGCGGCGATCAGATGGGAGGGAGGGATGGATGGAAAAGAGAGGAAATTGAAGAAAGGGGAGGAGAGTGATTCGAAAGGAGAAAAGAAAAAAGGAGAGAACACGGAGAGACAATGAAAGAAAAGGAGAACGAGGTCGATTTGAGAGAAAGTGCAGATGGAGCGAAAGAAGAGCAGAAGGGTTGATAAGAGGTTGATAAGTGACACAAAGATGGAGGGAATAGGGAAGAAACAAAACACGAAAGGAAGGTAAGAAAACAGGATGAGAAGGAGAGGAGGAAGATGGAAGTGGAAGTCGGCCGATGGGAGAGGAGGGAGGAGGGGAGGCGCTGACGAGACAGGAGGACAGGAGGCTGGTAGATTAACATTTATTCAGTGTGCTGAAGGGATTTCAAAGATGGCAGCGGCCGTTTGTGTTTGGCAGATGGCTGGAGGAAGAGCGTGTTAACACTTCAACTCAGATCAGCCCTTTGCAAACTGATTCAGGGAGGGGGGGGAGGGAGGGGCGGCGAGGACCATGTGATAGAATGTGTGGAGGAGAGGAAGAGGAGGAAGAGGAGGAAGAGGAGGGGAAAAGTGAGGAAATCACAGAGAGTCAAATGTCCTCACAGGGATCAACAGGGACCTTCAGGACCAGATCTTGGGTGTTAGTCTCTCACGGAGAGTTTCCCTCGTCGGGTTGGAGGTGCTGACGAGGGATGAAGACCGAGCTGAGGGGCACTTTCACACCCCCGCTTCGGACTTTTCACTTTAATCCGAACTGAAATACCAGGTGAAGGTTCCTCTGCTCTCAAAGTAGAAGAATGTGAAGGCAAGAACCAACTTCTCCCAAAGTGGCTGATGAGGCCACAAGACTCCAGGGGGTTAAGTAAAAGTTTTTAAACTAGTCAAATTACTACTAATGAACAAGGTAGTGAGTGTGCAGAGCAGGAGCAACGTCCTGCGTGCAGCCGGAGCCACTGTGTGCAGCAGCGTGTTGCCACGTGGGAATCTGCTCTGAGCTCTCAAGCTGCAAACCAGGAAGCCTCCTGTTTTCAAAAGGCCAATTTAAGTTCAACCCGACTCAAGGAAAAAGACAGAAGAACCTTTAACCCATATTTAAAGTTTCAGCTGCAGCCGCCCGGTCCGCCTGTCGCACCGTATTTCCTTGTTCTAATAAAGACGGCGCACAGAGTCATTTCCCTCGGGGCCTCTTACAACGTTTTCTCAAGGAAATTAGTCTTTTTTTACAATCACAGCAGGCAAGATGGACAGTTTCCATTACCCGGCCCTTGTAATTAAAGGATTTGTACTAATAGCAAATTTATCATAATTCCTGCCGGCTATCAAGTCCTTGTCAGGCGATTTCATTCCAGCACAATGTTTCATTTTAAAGCCTTCAGGTTAGTGCGCTCTCTTTGCCGTGACATCTAAACCCTCGCAATGAGCTGTGTGTGCATGCAAACACGCACACACACACACACAGACACACACACACGCGCACTGCAAAAGCACAATCTCCTCGATCACAGTGGTTTAGTGTGTAGTGCACGCACATGCTCACACAGGCTGGTCTCCGCGATTCCATTACATTGACTTACAGTTATTATCTGCAGATTAAACCATGACCACCTTTTGTGGAAGCACAACTCTGATCTTACAACTCACCTTAACTTTACCGTAACGTAATAACGTAATAACGTAATAACGTAAATGGCCAATCTGACTATGACGGATGGGTCGATGTGTTGGGGGGGGGGGGGAGAGGTCGGGCTACAAACAGCTACACAATGATACACACACAACACAACACACGACCTAACGGATCAGCTTTGACTTCCGTTTATTGTGGACAGGCAAACTGAAACCTTATCCCTAACTTTAACTGTAACAGACATCCCTATCACACACACACACACACACACACACACACACACACACACACACACACACACACACACACACACACACACACACACAGCCACACACACACACACACAGCCACACACACACAGGTATCATTAGTGCAAACAAAATCATAGCCAACACTTGTTACATTGCAAAGCAGCATCGTCCTCTAATGGCCAGGCTCACGCCGGCCACGTGCACATGCTTCACGTGCACATGCTTCACGTGCACATGCTTCACGTGCACATGCTTCACGTGCACATGCTTCACGTGCACATGCTTCACCGTGCACGTCATCACAGCCGCCTGCTGCGAACTGACGTCTATGAATTAACTCAAAGTCTGCGGGCTTTGATCATCCGGCAGGTAAAGAGATTTTTCTCCCACAGCAGCTTCACCGTGTCAAATTTAAGAAAAACGAGGTTGAACAGACTTTGATAATTAATTCTGAAAAAGGATGGATCTTATTAAATATGTATATATGAGTGTGTTATTTCTATTCAACACAGTGTTTTTGCTTTGATGGAATTGGCCTCCCTGTCAGAGGAGAATGTGAAATGTTGGGAGTCAGATGTTTGAAACCCTGAATGATTCATCTGCCAGAACCTGCTCCTCCTGGCATGTGGCTCCCAGCCGGCGGTTACCTCCACCGGTCCGACCCGGAGCCGGAAGGAGCCGGCCGGGGACTTGTTGAAGGACACTTCAGCGGAGCAGATGGTTGTGAACACGGAGGTTCGGACCTGTGTCCTCCAGCTTAAGCTAAAGGTCTCTGTGCACATTGGACCGTAGCGTGTTTAATTAAAGCTGTATTTGGAATTTGAATTTTCTCTCTCTTTAGGGGCCGAGTGACGTTTGGAATGTTTTCATACGGGTGATGATACCTGATACGGCGATCAGGAAATATGAAAAAGGAAGAAATGCTGTATGTTTATACACTTGCTCTGGTATTCTCTGTGGCTGTCGTCCAACAGAGGAGACAGGTTCATCGTACTGTCTCTATCCAAGCATTTCATTTGCCTATATATATATATATATATATAAATCGGCTGGAGACCCGAGTATTTAAAGTTTTAAATCATGGTGCAGTTTGGAAATGCAGCACGATCACAGAGCATCGATCACGACAAAGGGAACTGCAACGGATTCTCCAATTAACAATCAACACTAAGAACATTCAAATACTGATGTTGATCAACTGGATGGCTGACCAGTGGGAATGGAACCAACCAGACCAGTTCAACCCTCCGTCAGGCTGGACAGTTACTGTAAATCCCAGTTCCTGTATCCCAGTGATGTCAAATTTGAGAAAAACATCCAGCTCAAAATGAATCGATCCGATCTAAACCAAACCAAACCAAACCAAACCAAACCAAACCAACCACCATACAGATCCAATCCAAACTAAATACATGTCAAGCCAAGCTCCCGCAGGAGAAGTCTATCTTTGTCATTGCAGTACTCACAAGCGATGATGTTGCCATAGCGATTCTTGTTGCGGTTCTCGTCCTTCTTGGCCGTTTCCCAGGGCGCCGTCTGTCCCTCTGCCAGGGCCTGAACATGCCACACACACACACACACACACAAGACATATTTAGTTATGAACACACAGAAATATGCATGCACATATGGCCCGATGCCCAGAGCTTGTACCCTGACACATGCGCAGGCAGAAGTTGAAACGGAAACATGAATATTAATGAAAAGCCAATGAACTGATAGTTTAACTTTAACCACTCAGGGCGCCGAGGGTAACACAACATAACACAACATAACACAACTGAACTGTACAGACGAAGGGCAGGCAGGTCACACGTGATTCAACTTCTTGTTGTTGTTGATGCATTTTTTTTAACTTATACTATTAATTAGGGAAAATATGCAGTTAACGGCCAATTTTTTGATTTCTGTATATAACGTTCACTTCTCCTCTGACACTGAGCAACTCTCCTCCTCGTTCAGGGCCAGTTTCCCTCGTTTGAATTCTTTCTCATTAAAAGTCAGACATGTAAACACTGCCCATAAGGTGAGGCTGCGGAATCTTCCAGTGAAAGCAGAAATTACCAGAACTATCAATTCCAATCAGGTCGGTCCCTCGGCCGGGGTCTCAGCCAAATCCAGGACACCGTGCTAATCAACAGCCCGACAGGCAGCGGTGAAAACCTGCCCTCCATCCAACTTTACTGGCAGGGGTACTGCAATTTAATTCCGGCACTAAATTATATGAGCAACCAGGAGTGTGTCTGTGTGTGTGTGTGGGGGGGGGGGGGGGCAACCTGGATGAAATGGATGCAGCACAACACGTTGTTCCCTGACGGATGAGATGTTGTTCCCTGACGGATGAGAGCAGGTAAACTCTGCAGGGACGAGACCCGAAGTCTGGGTTCATTGTCTGTGATGGTTCGGTCTGAGAGAGAAACTGTGTCAGTGCTTTGTGTAGGAGGGAAGACAGATTGTCCTGCCCCCCCCACCCCCCCGCTGTGACGCTGGCCCGAGTGACAGGCACGAGGACAGCGTGTGTGTGTGTGTGTGTGTGTGGTGTGTGAACTATGTGTGTGATGAAATACACAAGTTTTCCTGTAGATCATTGTGAGAATGTTTGAGTGTCTGAGAGAACGATCATTTGACTTGCACGCATGTTTTTGTGTGTGTTGTGTGTGTGTGTGTGTGTGTGTGTGTGTGTGTGTGTGTGTGTGTGTTGTGTGTGTTTAAGATCCCTCTCAAGCTGTGCTTAGCATCCAAACCCCAGCTCTCAGAGGTCGCCATATGGATACCGAACCACTTTAGAACAACCATTATAACACACAGACACACACACACACACACATTTTGTGTATAAGGGACAAGTTAACAATCCTTTTGAGTCCATTAAGGGCTTAACAAGACCAGACAAAAGCTTTCACTTACAGACATTGATATGACCTAGATATGCACACACACACACACACACACACACACACACACACACACACACACACACACACACACACACACACACACACACACACACACACACACACACACACACACACACACACAGGGACAGAAATACAGACATCTACACATATCGCTCAGTCAAGCAGAAAATTGATTCTTTCAAAGTGGCACATGGGTCTGAGTGTGTGTTTGTGTTTGTGTGTTTGTGTGAGAGAAGGACGTTTAAAAATATTTTTTGGACACATTAGGTAAGAGGCATCTGTTCGTGGGTTTTTGAGTGTGTGTGTGTGTGTGTGAATATTTGCATAAGGTGTGGGTTGGCCGCCCTTTTTCCAACCTGAAGAAAAACAGCCTGAATCTAAGCAGCTAAACTCCATCACTTTCAGATTATTAATATTCCTCACAAATACACAGAGAAACACACAATGAACACATGTACTTCAGTATTTTTTCTGTATTTTTATATTTAACGTTGGAGTCAATGTGTCACCGGCTGCACCCGAGGGTTGTTTTAATTGTCTAAAGCTTGTATGTGTTAAAAATAGAAGTACTCGTGTGAGAATATATTATGTTTTTTTAAGTTTTTCATGGGGAAACATCTCGTTAAAATCATCAGCCCCTCGTCTTCATGCTGATGACAGTGAACCCGCGTTGTTCACGTCGGGCCTCGAGTCGCTAAGCGCTCCGGCAACAAGTCGATCCGCCCGAGAGGCCGAGCTTCACGCGACGCGCATTATCCCTTTAAACTGCAGGAGGTGCGATGCCGGTGGGGAGCGACACGTTGGCGGTGCGGCTGCTGTCGGTGTTAGTGAGGTTAATGGGCTTTAACACCGGAGGTCACATCCCACACAGAGACGGGGACAAGGGGGACATATGGGGGTGTGGTGGCAGACACACACACACACACACACACACACACACACACACACACACACACACACACACACGAGAGAGGAGATAACTGCAAACATTTCACCTCAGAAATATTTGTATTCTGCGCTAACCTGACTGAGAGGTTAAATTAAAATTAAAATCCCAAGCTTTCACTTTTATACACGAACAAAAACAGTTTTAAGAATTAGAAAAAAGGGCATTAAAATATATACGCTAAGTTTGAATTAAGTGCATTTGTCTTTTTTTAAATACTGTCCATAGTCTGTCTCCATTTGTTGTTGGTGACAGGAGGCAGATATACCCGCTCTACAGATAAAGCTTCTCTCTCTCTCTCTTTCTTTCTCACACCACACACACACCACACACACACACACACACACACACACACACACACACACACACACACACACACACACACACACACACACACACTGGAGAATAAATCACATTTGCTCTCCCCTGAAACGTATCAGTGGGCATAAACCAAAATGACAGGAAGCAAATGAAAATATAACGTACGGCATCACAGAGGACAATTTCCAACACGCATGCAGAGTTGATAATAGAACATATTCATTCTTATGAGAGCGGGGGGTGGGGGGGGGGAGGAAGAAAGACTGCCTCCTGTCTTTTAAAAAGGAAAATGAGCGCACGGTCGAATACCCACGATGAAGAAAGATTATATAAAAAAAACGTGTGATAAACTGTGCTCTGAACAAAACAGGCGGCCTGAGCACAGAGAGGAAAACTCAATTCAAAGGACGGGGATGAAGAGAGAGAGGAGGGGGGGAGACGGCCAATAAAGGAAAGAGATGGGAGGAGCAGGCAAAAGAGAAGAAGAGGAGAAAAGATGAAGAAGAGAGTGAAACACAATGTGGACTAAATAGAGGGAGTATAGGGGGGGGGGGGGGGATTTTAAGCAGAACAAAATAAAAAAGAAGGGGAGAACACGGAGGAGGGGAAACGGTTTTGGAAGAAGATATTAGCAACAGAAAAAAACTGAACCTACCAAGAAACCAACAGAGAAACTGTGCAGAATGGAAAGTATGAGTTTCCCTGATTATCGATATTGATAAGTTCGACACACGGAGACACGAGCTGTTTTTCCCGGACGCCACATCGTCGGACCATTATCACCAAAAGCTCCCGGGAATCTTCTCGTCTTTCCAGGTCGACGTCGGCATCGCCTCTTCATTTTTGAGATCTTTGTATTCTTACATTCTCACGTGGACTCTGACTTGTTTTTTCGATTACAGCCCCTTCTACAGATGTCAGGAAAAACATCCGCGCTCCACTGCATGTCGCAATGTTTAACGAACGACTTGATTCCTGACATTAGATCTCATCCCTCAGCTGTTGAGCCTTTGACCGTTTTTTACGTTGGCGCAATTAAAACATTGAAAATCCCTTTGATTGGTTCCCCCGCAGGTTTGTTTATGAATGTCACCGGGGGGGGGGGCAGTAAATCCCATCCTGTACGTGATGCCATGCTGCTGCACCCATGCTCCTCCAACAACACGAAACCCTGCTCCCTCTGAGTTGTGCTTTACCAGCAGATGCACTCTGGGGGTCACAGGCAGATTTTATTACACCTATTATCTGTGTGCTCAGCTTCAGACCTTTTACCTTCTTACTAATAGCTGCTGGTAATGTTGCCCATCACAAGAGTGATGCCTGTTTTACTGTTGTCCTCGTTACGAGCCTCTTTGTGCGTTCTGTGTGTTTGCATTCACCTCGTACTCCTCCTTGAAGCCGTAGCCCTGTCCACATTTCATCTGGGTGATGTGCTGGAGGAGGTCGGCGACTCGGATAGCCGGCTGGAACTGGCCGGCCTGGAACTGACCTGCAGGAACGCAAACAGAGAGAGGGATGAATATATGAGCAGGAGGCAGAGAGACGCTGTGGGAGGAAGCGCTGTGGGCGAGGAGATGGATGGATCTTGAGAAACAACAAATCGCCGTTCTAATCGCTCTTCGTGATGCGAATTCCCCTTTCAAGCTAAATTACCAAATTATGGTGAGTTAATAAACCAGAGACCCAAAGCAGCAAAGCATCCATTTGTCTGCTGAGGTAATAAAACGTTTAGTTAATTCACTGTTTACAATAACCAACTGACTATGGAAATGACTTATTCTCCGTATGACCAACTTGTTTTTAGTACATCTGGTTGTTAAATGGTATTAATCCTGTGTTTCTCAGCCTTGACTCACCACATGGCAAATAATGAACAGACTAACGAGGCTGACGTTCTAATTAAACGCCTCTTTTTTCTGGGTAATTAAATAACCAACTGTGACTCCACGTCTGAGCGAGCGTTGTGTCTTTGCCTTGACACACAACTGCTAAACAGGACACACAACTCATGCTACAAAATATCCCCGCTATGAACAGGGCCATCTTGGAGCCAGGAGCGATCGGGGGAGGGATTGTCGAGGTGCGGCCGATACACGTTCTCCACCAAGTCTCAATCACGATGTTTCATCCATCCTCCATCTTTGTACCCAGTCTATGTTCCACGCTCCCTCGTTGGCTGAGCGACTGACCCACCACCCAACAAAGTGATTTCTGAACACGTACCACTCTGGTAGGAGAGCTCCACCGACTCACAGCCGCCATAGGGAAAACTCTGCAGGGTCAGAGAGGGCTGGGAGAGCGAGGGCTGGCTACTGTCTGTAAAGAGAGAGAGAGAGAGAGAGAGAGAGAGGATGTTACCATGACAACACACCTCCCATCTATGACAGCCCACCATGTACCCGGACACCACACACACACACACACACACACAGACACACACACACTGATGCACTCGGCAGTACAGGTGAGAGAAGATTGGTCACCGAAGACAACTGATGAGTTAAATTATTCACTTAACACCCTGAGCCCTGATTGGTGGACATGATGGGAAACTTAATTGGAATATCTCTCCTCTGATTAAAGGATGGACAGATTGATTGGATGAGTGTTGGGCTTTATTAGCCGGAGCAGATGGAGGGATACATCGGGGGGGGGGGGGCGTTCAGGGGACTGAGAGAAGGAACGCCACCTCAAGAGCTCGCTCCACATCACGGAGACTAGCTTTAAATAAATGGAAGATTGTGTGGAGGAACGCAGTGATTGAGAGAAAGAGGAAAAACGGGGGAAGAACAAGAAAAGACAAAAGTCAAAATATGTAGAAGAGTAGAAAATGACGACACAGTGCACGAGTGAAAGGTTAATAACTGTTTTAGTTTCATATTCAATCGACAGTCGCGGAATCTGTCTGGGTTGAATGTGGCTTCTGAAGAGCAGCCGCCCCCGGACTCTGCTGAAGTGTGAGCGAGCGCGTGTGTGTCTGTGTGCGTCTGAAGGAAAAAGGGTTTGTTGGTAAAGCTGCAACGGCCATGTTTCTTAATGGAGCTATTTGCATGTTAATGACGGCTGTGGATTCATTAGTGGCCTAAAGTGGTCTTCTCCACGAGCCAATCTAAACACCGGCTTCCCTAAATGAATGAAGAATGAGCCGGGCCACATGGGTCACTGCTGCGTGCGTGTGTGTGTGTGTGCTGTGTGTGGTGTGTGTGTGTGTGTGTGCGTGTGTGTGTCTGTGTGTCTGTGCGTGTGTGTGTGGTGGTCAGTGAGTTATTCACAATAACTGACGAGTTGCTTCCTGAGATTAGGAAGTGGTAAAAAAAAGAACAGAATGAGGAGATGATGGAGGGAACGAGAGGAGAGGAGACGAGAGGAGGAAAGAGGGCAGTGTGGAGAGATGGCAGACGGATGGGGGGGGGGTGAAGGAGTGGAGGGAAGACAGGTGTGGAGTTGAGGGAGAGAAGAGAGAGCTGCAGAGGTCAGGACAAACACAAACTGTGTGTCCGGTGAAACGGAACCGGGTCGCACCCTGAACTCCTCCTGCCCCCCCCGAAGAGCTGAGAGTGTTCTATACATAACCACCCTTCCGTCTTTCTTTGAATCTGGATGCAACGAACATCTTCGCACTCTCTCTTGATACAGTATTTCTGGCCTCTACTGTTATCTTTCCATAAATAAAGATGGACGACACGTCTCCACTCTTTTGATACGTGGTCTCAACCATCCATCGTTGATGTTTCACTCAAATAACTATGTTTTTATGAAGACTTATCTTGGTCCATGTCCCGTCCACTAACATAGAGGAGGTGTGGTTTATGACCTGCAGTGCAGCCGGCCACCAGGGGGCAATCTTTAAAAGCCAGGAGGGAGAATTGCAGCAGAAACAAATTAAATGTTTGATTCAATTCATTATTCAGATGATTTACTGTTTCCTACAAAACATATTTGCTGTGAAAATTAACTGTAAGTGGATATCATTTTTAATAAACAATAAATACGACTTTTTAAAACTCTTCCCTTCTCCTCATCCCTTTTTTCAAAACCATTGTTTTCTGTCTTTTTCTGTCCAGCTCAAATTGACGTGCTCGTACGGTATCTGCACTGAGCTGTGGCCTCTTCTACCACTGCACAAGAACACACTCACAGAACAATGCAACACACACACCACACACACACACACAGGCCACAGCAGTCGCACACAGCTATCACGGGCAATTACAGACACACAAAAGAAATGCCCACACAACCATTTCCTCCGTCACACACACACTCTGCAAACATTCCCAGCTGCCTCCAAGATCACAGGACCGTCTGAATGACACCGTGCAAGTTACTGTATATACAAGGGCTAAATAAGTGTGTGCACGTGACTGCTTACCTTTTAGTTTGTCTATTTGTGTGTGTGTGTGTGTGTGTGTGTGTGTGTGTGTGTGTGTGTGTGTGTGTGTGTGTGTGTTAAGCTCAGCAAGGTCAAATATGCATGAAGCCAAGCATGAAATGGAGTCGCAGCAGCAGCTCCACAACACTGACTATGATGAAGACATCTCAATGCTAATGGGGAGATTTATTGAGCCTACAGTCGCAGGGCTGTGTGGTGTGTGTGTGTGTGTGTGTGTGTGTGTGTGTGTGTGTGTGTGTGTGTGGTGTGTGTGTGTGTGTGTGTGTGTCAGTGTAAGACCGAGTCATCGTTTCAGAGAGAGACAAGTGTGTTGGGAGTTTTTTTTGCATGCGTGTATGTGTGTGTGTGTGCGTGTGTGCGTGTGTGCGTGTGTGGTGTGTGTGTGTGTGTGTACTGTATACACGCTGTCAGTGAGTGTGTCAGTTAATTCAGCCCTTCATGCTTGGCAGTGTGCTATATAAAGTTCCCTCCTCCCACCTTGTGACTTTATTAAGACTCAGTAATGGATGACTTTGACTCCTGACAGCACAGTGTCACAGTAACTGCTCGTACACAACCACTGCCTCTCTGTACCTGTAGTTCTATATATTTTAAAACCTATTAGCAAAATGAATCAGAGGCTATGTCACAGAATATAATCATACACAGATGTTCTTGTGTGATCAGGCCCGTTAATAATCAAGTAGAACTGAGGTTTAGCTCAACATGGTGCTGTCAGCAGCGAATGTTTCCTGAGGAATCCAACAGCAAATCACCGCTGATCAGTCGTATTCACGCTGAACTCCAGTCTCGTACTTTTCATCGTTGATCTCTCTCTCTCTCTCTCTCTCTCTCTCTCTCTCTCTCTCTCTCTCTCTCTCTCTCTCTCTCTCTCTCTCTCTCTCTTCTCTCCTCTCTCTCTCTCTCTCTCTGTAGCACAAGGTCGAGTCCAGGCCGCTGGAATTCTCATCTAAACACATTAGAGGCTGTAGTGGAACACTGAGACACTAGCGTAGAAAAATAGACGGAAAAATACAAAGTGTTGTCCGGCGGAGCGGCGGCGAGGAGGAGGAGGAGGAGGAGGAGAGAGGAGGAGGAGGAGGAGGAGGAGGAGGAGAAGAGGGAGGTGACAAAGGAAAGGTGGAGAATGAAGGGATGGAAACCAGAAGACGAAAGAGAGGAAAATGAAAAAGATGCTTGAGAGATTTACAACATCAGGGGGAGCAGTAGAATGAGTTTTGTGATTTACTGTCCACTTCATCCCCAAAGCACATGTTTAAAATATGTTTAACAGTGTATTATTCAACTTAAGTAGCAGCTTTGTGTATGAATGGAAGTTGTGTATGATTTCCCACCTTCAGGCAGAATGTATTTCTTCTCTGTACATGAGGCCAGAGGGAAGCATCGAGACCAGGAGGAGAACGGAGAGGAGGAGGAGGAGGAGGAGAAAGAGAGATGAGGAAGGAACGAGGTAGAAAAGCAGAGAAAGTTCTCCAGGAGACTTCTTAGACAAACACCATGTACCTAATTACTTTCCAGCGTTTCCTGGATGCGTTTACAGATTCAGCTCGCTCAGTGCGGAGAGTGCATTTCAAACGGGGGGGGGGGGGGGGAGAGTCACGAGGAGAGGACAGATGGAACGAGAGGCACAACGCAGGCCGAGGCGGAGGAAGCGAGCAGTCGCATTACGGAGGAAATAAATGGGAGGAAAAAACGACGGAATCTGAACTGTGGGTCGCACGGATCAACTGGTCTAGACAGAATCCCAGCGGCTCGCCTCACTTCACCTCCCTTCCCCCGACGACAGGAGAGAAATCACTGACTCACAAAGTCCAGCCCACAGTGTGTGTGTGTCTGTGTGTGTCTGTGTGTGTGTGTGTGTGTGTGCACGGCTGTCAGATATGCAAGTGTAACGGCTACAGGTGGAAGGAAAAAAGCCGCTTCCTTTGAAACGTCCAGAGTTGAACGGTGTGCGGAGGCGGATGTTTGTTTGCGAGCTGCTTACACGGTGAAGTCACGAGCGGCAACACGACAGTCGGACAGAACCCGGCTCCACGGGAGAGTTTCCTATTCCACACAAAGTCTTATCTTCGCGAGCGAGGAGCAGAGACAGAGAGGAAAGGGACGAGGTATCTCTCTGTCCGCTGAGAAGGAAGGACTCACTATCGTCCGTCTGCCTCCAGCTGCTCGGCGGTGCCAACGACTCTCTGGTGCACGGAGATGATCAAAAGAGATGTTGAGGGATTCAAGTCATAATTTGCAATAGTTTCTCTGACGAATTAATGTCGGTGTTTTCTTGCTCTGGAAAAACACAAAAAGGTTTTTTTCCTCCATTTAATCATTTGGTTTTTACCCAATTTAGTGATTTTTACATTCATGTTTCCTAACTTATCCACTCTCCTACGTGAAAAGAGACAGACTTTCCTTAACAGGACAATTCGATGGATTAAATGAGAGGAGTTTACGTTTCGTTCAAACACACATTGTTTGCTTGTTGAACATGTTTGAATTGTGAAGAGCTTTCCTAATGGACAATTTCGTATGGGATTAAATATGAATGAGAGGAACTATATGGTTATTTACGTTGGATTATAATACATGCACACCACATCCAAACAAAAACACAACACACGTGGTTTGTTGCAATTAAAAAAGGGAAATTGCACTGACACACACAAATCTGATGAATTCGACTCTACTTCCTGAGGACCAGAGTAAAATAACCCTCTTTGCTCATTGTTGTTTTTATCATAACTTATACAATTGGACTATGTGAACACAGGCTTTGATGTATAACATGTATTTAAGTAAAGAAATAGATAGTGAGAGACGGAGCTTGTCAGGAGACGTACGACTGAGGGAGCAGCGGATGTGGATATACACGCGTGTGTAAGCAGGTAGTCAAGATGCAGCGGGAGAAGATCACTGAGGCTCAATCTTCCCCCGAGCACAGAGAGGTTAAAAATTACTATCTCTCAACCCTGCCCTCACCTCCAATTACCCAGCACTGCCACATTACGGCCAAACAAAATGACTACCATTAGCCATAATCACCGTGCATGCAGCCTAATGCCATGCGGAACTGGCCTGGGGGGAAATAATTGCTCTTCAGTAACGCTGGCTCTAAAAAGTATAGTCCCAGTGCGACCGGGGCTGTGGATGGAGCTGAGCTCTCCCGCTCTGTGCAGAGGAACACGTGTTGCTCAAGTGGTTCGAGTGCAGAGCTTCTCCAGAAGAGCTTCTCCAGAAGCATCGAGCAGAAGGAGGAAGGGACACTTCCCAGCGCTGAGGTCGACATGTGATTACGTCGCGACAACGTGCACTTCCTCCAAATCTATACTTTAAGCACACATATTGAATTCTAGATTTTTGAAGAAGTCCTTCCTGCAGAGTAACAGACACTAGTGTGGATCTCACTGTGGTTCCTGCAGCTCTGGTAAAACACTTTACAACCAACTTCTGAAAGTAACGTCTTCTGGACAAAGAACGAAGAGAAACCAAACAGCATTTGACTGCAATGAGAACAACGGGAACAACGTGTAATTTCACGTTATATAGTCGAGCAGAGTTTACTACTGCTACAAAAGCAGGAATCTTCATTCACTATTAAAATTCGTCCAACGCAGTAAATGATAATGTTTAATGCGTTTTTATTATTAGAAATTGTGTAGAAAGA
>CM031672.1:27962724-28055224 GCA_006182925.3 Reinhardtius hippoglossoides
CAGACACACTCCCACCCCCCCCCCCCCCCCCCCACACACACACACACACTGCACAGGGTCTATAAATAAATGATATGTAGGATAGACACACACACACACACACACACACACACACACTCACAATAAGATAAAACCTAGAGAGATTGCTGTGAGACTAACTGTGATATATTATATACCGGCTGAGCCTGTTAAATAATCCACAGCAGATATTCTAGCGAGCCCAACACACATTCATCTGTTGGACCTGCAGCTAGCCGCGGTGTTCCTGTGTGTTACAGTGTGTTACAGTGTGTTAGAGTGTGTTAGAGTGTGTCTCTGTGTGCGTTCACTCAGACGTGATTGTCATTTATCTGTCGGCCTTCAGAAGCCATTTAGTGCTCGTGCATGTTAGTGTTTTTCGGTGTATCTCAGAGTCCCGGTGGGCCGAGGTGGAGGCCATTAGTGGAAACTGCTTCTCCTTCCACCTCCCTTCATCCTCACGGAGCAGATGACACGATGCCTCCCTTCTTCTGCCCTTCTCCTTTCTGTTCCGCTGTTTCCCCCCCCCCACACACCTCCCTCTTTCTCCTCGTGTCTCCACTTCTCTGCCGTTTTTTTTTTTTCGCTCTCGTACCTTTATGTCACCTTGTTTTCAGCATAACGCATCTGTGTTTATTAAATTTCCAATTCCAGCCTCCTACTTATTCTGTCTTTCTTTCTATCTGATCTATAAAAAAAGTGTAAACACACCCACACATTATGGAGATTCTCTACAGAGCACAATGGTTCTTTCCTTCACATCCGCGTACGTCGCTAAGCGGCCGTGGAAGTCGTCACTTAAGCCGCCGTCTCCTCGTTGTAATGGCGGCTGAAGTGAAAGCGCCGTTCTTCCTGTCGCAATTAAAGCGACGGGGGGGGGGGGGGAATGAGGCTTCGTGGGATTGTGATGCACCGAGAGTGAGAGAGAGCAGCAAAACGTAATAGTCGCGCTGTTATTATCGATCGACGTGAGACCTGTGTTTCTGCGAGTGTGACAGTTGTTAGCTATATCGAGCTCGGCTGGTTTTAGCACACGTCATCTTCTTCTGCTGCTGCTTGCTGCTGCTGCTGCGTTGGTGCCGGCTTCTGGGAGAGAGGAGGACCTGCTCAGATTCTGGGAGAAGACATCATATATTTTGGAATCTGGCATAAGGAGACATTTATATATATATATAATATGCACATGGGACGGTTCCACTAATGATACCATAAACTCTGCTGCCTCCTGTCACAGCGTCATCGTCATAACCCAACTATGAAACAACCTCTGTTTGTGTCTTTTGAATGAAGCACATACGTAAAGGGGCGGGGTTTCAAGTCCGAGAGGAAAATAATTTTAATTTCACTGGTGTTTGAAAAAATGATTGGTGATAATAATTTCCTGATGTAAAAAATTACCTCTTCTTGCGTAATTCTTATTCATATTCTGTCTGCGCTTGTGTTGTCTGTTACAATAGCCCAATTTCCCCAATGGCAGATAATTTAAGTTTTATCTTCACTTGGCTCTATTGTCGTCTGTCCCCCCCCCCCCCCCCCCCGCCCCCAAACACAACACATTTCCTCCACTTCTGTGATAACCCCCCCCCCCCCCCCCGTCTCATGCGCACCGGCGCCGTATGCTAATGCACCGCAAAGAAGGAGCTCAACTTTAATACGTTGATACGAGTGCACCCGCATACCGAAGGAAATCTGCTTTGACAGCAAAGTCCTGTGAAGACAGCCGGTGACTGGGTGAGAATCCAATAACACAAAAAGGTTATTTGCCCTGCGAGGGGCCATCCGCACAAATATTATTGGGTCCCCCCGCCTTGCGTCAGCGCTTTTTCTCCCCGTCTCATTAGGACCGAGCCTGGATCGGTGACTCTGGGTGTGTGTGTGTGTGTGTGTTTGTCTCTGTGTCGTTTTCAACAGCTAAAGTATATAAATCTGAATATGAATGTGATAAGACTAAAGAACTAAGGCTAATTGTGATGAATATTGAACAGCAAACTGATGTAAACAAAGCAAAATGCTCAGGATTATATATTTTTCTATTTCTTCTCGTTACAACCTGCATCCAGAGGCCCAATATGAACATATATTGCAAATGTGGAACCTCGGGGAATCTCTGCAGGCCGAGAGACCGGGTTTTTTTTTTTTGCATCTACTTAAAGCTAAACTATAGGAATGTCTGGCACCTATTTACCATATTCCTAAAATCTAGTTTGCATCACAATTTGAATGCCAAATCTTTATATTTGGCCGCAGGCAAGGTCTCGTCAACTTTGCCTGGAAGGAGAAAAAAAACATTCCTTTCCGTATATTCATGCCCAGAAGACAGAAAACGTATTTTCTAAATCCACTAAACGCCGCAAACCTTAATTCATCGACTCTGCTGTTATGCAGTTAGGTCTGGATCGAAGGAGAAGTGTTGGAGATAGTAAAGTTTTATCTAGCACCCAAGGTCGGGAGGAAACTAAACTCCCTCTGCACACGGTACGTTTACGAACTCCACACCAAAGGGGACCCGGGTCCTTTTGAAGGCAAAGACATTTTCAAAGTTTTTTAAATATCGCAGCTTTATCGAACATCACAAGGTTCAGATGAAAGGGATCGGTCCTAAGTGCTTCCAATGCAAAAGCATTATTGTGCGTCAGGATTGCAGCGTGGACAGTTAAGGGAAGAGTGCCGGCAATTACGGCCGACATTAGCTTGCTACTTAGTCCCTCTCTGGCACCCCTGGCTTTCAGCAGCCAAGCACTCCCAAAAGGCCAGGCTGACATTTTCAAGAGAAAAATGCCCTTCTGAGAGGCCCTGTTTAATTACCCCAGACACACCACACACACACACACAGACACACACACAGACACACAAGTCCACAAAGAGATGGGAATACGGACCCACATAGACGCCACACACACACGCAGGCAGGGTGACTTTCAGAAGCAGTGGTAGATGCACGCGGATGCATAATGCAATTTGCATTTCTGCACTTGCATGTGTATGAGGCAGAAAGAAATTAAGGAACAGATCTGAAAATGATTACAACAGCACTAAGTAAGATGGAGGTTAGTGAAACAGCACAACACACTGCTGCTGCTGATGCTGCGGGAGGAGGAGAGGAGGAGGAGGAGGAGGAGGAGGAGGAGGAGGAGGAGGAGGAGGAGGAGGGACATATGGAGCTTTATCATAAAATGAGATGTCCACTATTTGAATAAATGAATCTGACAAAATGATTAATGGCCCAGAGACGTGGTGTGTGTGCATATTTCCAAGTACAGAACAAGGACGAGGGAAAGTTTACTGTGCGAAACAAAAGTTAACCAACAGTAAAAAATGTATTATATAAGACACACTCTTTGTGTCTCTACTCCCACGGCAACACAACAACACTTGCTGTTACTTCACCCAGCCGGTTACTGAGATATTAAACTGGAACAGGAACTTCTCCTGCGCACCTCCAGGAAGGTGCCGGCTGCAGTCGCCAGATTCCGGCTGCACACTGATGCTCGAACCTCAGACGATTTCCACTTACTGAATCCGTTGAGGTCCTGGTTGGAGGTGGAGAAGGGGTCGTCTTTGTGCAGCGTGCTGACTTTGGTGGTGCTCTTATCAGCCGTGGTGACCGGACCCATCTCCCTCTGCTGAGTGGAGCTGCTGGCAGTCTCCTTCTGCTTCTTTGCCAACTTCCTGCAGTGGTATCAACACATGCACACAAATAAGCATACACACAGGTAGAAGCTCCCCCCCCCCCCACACACACACACACAGATATATTAACACTTGAAAACATGCATGTGTGCGTGAATCAGCGTGCGAAGCCCAAACAGAATCGCAGGCACACAAACATACATCAGAAAACAATGTGGGAGTCGATGAGAACATGCAGCAGGAGAGAATATTTCATTAAAACGTGCAGCAGCTTGAGCACATGGGAGATAAAAATAACTTCATGAGGGTGAACACTCCGGTTTGCATTGCCGCTTTGAAAAGTTCAAAAAAAAAAGCACGTTTACAGTTTTCAGAGACGTGGATCGCCCGTATGAGCACATGGGGTTTCTCCTGTCGCTGTGTCAGGGATGGAGTTTGTCATTTATTTGTACAAAGACTATCGCGCATGCCCCTTTTCGGAACGCAGACGCAAACTGAAACCTGGCACTTTCTTCTTCTTCATTGTCTGCCACGAGTCCTGTGTGCTCATGTGGAGATGTAGTGATAATAACTACTGAGTATTCACAGGCGAGAGGGTCCCACGGGCGAGAGGGTCCCACGGGCGAGAGGGTCCCACGGGCGAGATCCCATCCCCAGAGTTCTCGTTTTTTCTTGTTGACGCATAAACAGCATCATTAGTTTTGACAAGTCGTCCTGTATCTGCGCCTCATGCACTGAAATCACATTCATTACATTTTATTTTTTTTTTAAAAAACCTTTCTCCAATTATCCCTAAAAATGAAGCCAAAATATCCTGGAGAGAAAACGCTGCCATCTTGGGCCGACGACATCATTTCTAACGTCCGTGTGATTCAAACCAAACTGATCAGAGACATGAAATGACAGAAAACTCGTGTTTAACGTCCACTTTGATCTATTTAGTTTGTCTCGTGTCCCGTTCCGCTAACGTGAAAGGAGGCAGAGTTTGTGACCTACTCTACAACCAGCCTGCAGGGGGCGATAGGGAGGGGACTCGTCATGACGTGCAATCTTCATACACAATCTACGGAATCGTTAGCTGTTCGGTAAAACCAGTGTGGACACGCCCTTTTACCCTGCAGGAGCACATTCAACAGAACTTTATTCGTAAGAGGACTAATTTCTCCGTGAGTGATTCAAATTGACCAAACAATTGAATTCTTTAACCGCTTGGAGGTAAAGAACGAGGTAGATGTGTTTCTCTTGAGTGATTCAAACAAAAGGATGATGTGAGCAGGTTAACAATCAGTGGTTGAGTGACACGTGGGGCTTCGTGCAGCTGCTGTGGACACACTGGTGGTAAACGCAGTCGTAGTAAAGACTGACTGCTGATGAGACGTCCCCCCCCCCCCCGAGTGCTGCTGGAGCCCTCGCGATTTGTTTTCCTCCATTTACTGTTCTCATGTCACAGCTCCCATCTGCCGGCCATTTCACAGCAGCTATTCTGAGTTTACCTTCGCTCTGCGGTCCGCTGAGACGGCAGATGGCACAAGCGGCGGCGGCGGCGGCGGCGAGCAATAACAATGTGACACCGGCCCGGCAGATTCACCAAAGCTTGCAGAAGTTGTGCCATTAAAGCCGAGTTTTTACTGCCTCCTCCTGCATTTAGCGGCAGGAGTGAAACATGCTCTGTGAACCTGAACATACAGGAGGTGATAATTAGTGGGGCTGGTTTTACTGCCGCTTTTCACAGGATGACGTGATGCAGCTGAAATCAACTCCACGTGCTGTGCTGCAGACCGGGGGGGCGGCGTCCGGCCCGGGAGTATAAAGGTAAAACACCGGAACGTGAACGATGGTGCTTTGAACACCTTGTGCATGTTGCATCTGTGGCAGCTGAGAAGTTTAGATCCATGAGCGGCAGTTGATGAAAACACTGAGCGGCAGGGGACACTGTCTCTTTAATACGACAGGGTGGCTGCTGATTGGACGACACCTTTGACACGCGCCCACCAAACGAGCTGAAATGTACCCGGAAGCCAGCGGCTGCTAACTCACCAGTCAACTTGGAAACAATAGAAAACTTAGTGTAGAACAGTTTTCAGACTGCAAATCTCAAATCAGATCCATGAGGATTGTCACGTTTAAGAAAAGTTTCCGTTCAAAGACTTAAAGCATTTTAAGAAGTTAAGTTTCATCTTACTTAACGACATCTTGAGGTTACGGTAAGAAATAAAGATGTATTTATTTCTGGGACGACATTATTCCAATATTTCTTGAGCTGTGGTCGCTTGAAATTTGTAAATAATTCATTTTGAAAATCATATTTGTTGTAAATCAGAAATATTTCACATTCTGGCCCCTAAACCGCCAAGTCGTCATTTCTCTGGTTCTCTACAGCTGCAAAGCTCGTGTGACCATAAAGTCACAGCGACTGAATTAATGGGAAATATAAAAAAAAAAATAATAATAATAAAAAATACAGAAATCTATAACGAAACTCGATCAGGCTAATTCAGGACATTCACAGCATCGACTTCACAAACACTGTTTACTTGTCGGCTGCGTCCGAACCCAAATGGATCCTCAGGGACTTTAAATGTCCGGTCTGTATTAAAAATAATCGAAAAGAAACTACAGTCAAATTTATGACGTCATTATTCTAGTTTCATTTGTGTTTATTTTCAAACTTTCACGTTAATTGAGAGCAATAACCTCGACAGTAGAACCCAGTGTTGTGAGAATCCCGTCGAGCGACTCAACAACTAAGTTTCTCACATTAAAACCTGTTTCCAATATGTGGATCAACAACACATCGTGTTTTTGTCAGAAGCAAATTTCGATCTGAATCATTAAAAGAACACAACTTTTTTCTGGAGTCGACTGAAAAAACCTCCTCCGGAATCCACCAACACATTCCTCAACTTCCCGAAGGTGTCTGACATCTCGTCACGAACGGCAAACAGTGGGCAGTGTGTGTGTGTGTGTGTGTGTGTGTGTGTGTGTGTGTGTGTGTGTGTGTGTGCAGCAAACACTTCCCTTGAAGGCCGTTTCAGTGCTGTGTGTGTGTGGTGTGTGTGTGTGTGTGGTGTGTGTGTGTGTGTGTGTGTGTGTGTGTGTGTGTGTGTGTGTGTGTGTGTGTGTGTGTGTGTGTGTGCTGGACGTTCTCGGCTGTGTTTGTGTGAGTGTTGTATCTGGCTGTCGGCGCCCGCTGCCCGGTGAGTGGGCGTGTTTCTCAGTGACCTATCACGAAGCCGCCTCATACGCCCGCTCTCTGCACGTGTGTCTCCGACAAACTGCAGCTTCCTGCCCAGTCGCTCCGACAGAGAAAGTAGACGAGCACAGAACTTACTTTCCTACACAGCATTTATCGGTGTTTACTCAACGTGTCTGTTCTTTGAGAGGAGCTTTAAACACAGAAGAACTGAACTGAGCAGTTAATAAACAGTTCTCAAGGCTTCATGCTTCCACACGTCCGAATATAAGTTCTCTGCCACCACAGGACCAAGAGTAACTAGGACCACAGGACCAAGAGTAACTAGGACCACAGGACCAGGAGTAACTAGGACCACAGGACCAAGAGTAACTAGGACCACAGGACCAAGAGTAACTAGGACCACAGGACCAAGAGTAACTAGGACCACAGGACCAGGAGTAACTAGGACCACAGGACCAAGAGTAACTAGGACCACAGGACCAAGAGTAACTAGGACCACAGGACCAAGAGTAACTAGGACCACAGGACCAGGAGTAACTAGGACCACAGGACCAAGAGTAACTAGGACCACAGGACCAAGAGTAACTAGGACCACAGGACCAAGAGTAACTAGGACCACAGGACCAAGAGTAACTAGGACCACAGGACCAAGAGTAACTAGGACCACAGGACCAAGAGTAACTAGGACCGCAGGACCAAGAGTAACTAGGACCACAGGACCAAGAGTAACTAGGACCACAGGACCAAGAGTAACTAGGACCACAGGACCAAGAGTAACTAGGACCACAGGACCAAGAGTAACTAGGACCACAGCTTTAGGTGTCGACACTGGAGAGGATGCTTCTCCACCAGGGAGGTTTATAAGTTCACTGCCAACTTGTTAAAGTTTTCACTTTCTGAAGCGTTGCAAGATTGAACATCCCTCTAGTTTTCATGGTCATAAAAAAATGTGGTAAACTTTACATAGACAAACAGTTCAGGCTCTAAAAGGTGAATGAGATCAGATTCTTTCTTCACTTCATGAAAACAAACACAACTTACTGCATCACTGCCAAATGTTGCCATTGGATTTTTGCATCCATGCATGTGTGTGTGTGCGTGTGTTTCAAATGTGCAGCATGTATTTTCAGATTCCTCTCATTCCTATACAGTCCACACAGATCTACTATTAATCCAGCAGGGGTTTGTGAAGATATTAAAACAGCATTAAACCGGAATTATTGTAAATTAATGTGTGTGTGTGTGTCAGACACACGCTTGAGTATTTAACGTCTTCAGCCACGAGACGTAGAAGTGGACGATCGGAGAGATCACGAGAGCAGAGTTCGAGCAAAAGGTGGAAAGATTAAAAAAGAGACAGAAAGAAAACGGAGGAGATAAAAACAACAACCAGTGGAACTCGAGTGAAATGAAGATGTTAGAGAGAGAGAGAGAAACGTGCGAGACGGATAAGGAGGAATGGCCGAGCGCAGTTTCTGCCATAGTCATTTCTTTCCATCAACCTCGCTGCGCACCAATTTACAGGAGCCTGGGAACCTCCTGTGTGATTGCAGCTCGGAGTGGCCTATTCCTGGCTACCTGGCTGCACATCGACAGAAAGTGGGCAGCAGGCGAGGAGGAGGAGGAGGAGGAGGAGGAGGAGGAGGAGGAGGACGAGAAGAAGAGCAAGCAAAGTGGGAGAAGATGAAGAGACGGAGAGAGAGTGGAGAACAAGAGGAGTGAAGAGGAGAAGGCCGAGGGGAGAGGACTGGAGGGAAGGAGGATGGAGGAGGTAACAAAAGAAACAGAAAAACACTCGTGGCTTGCAAAGGAAGTGAAAGAGCTTCTCCCTCTCATCCCCTCTTCCTCCTCTTCTTCCTCCTCTTCTTCTTCTTCACACCTCCACCCAGAACACATTCATCCTCTTAATGGACTCGTTTAAATGACAAATTCCTCGCATATTGTGAGTGACAACGAGCACGGCGTAATCCTCCTTTAATGAATGTCACGGCGGCAGTTCATTAAAGCGCTAAGGTTACCCTGCCGGGCGCCGACCGCAGGGAAAATCATGGAGTACTCTATGCCCCCCCCCCCCCCCCCCCCCCCGGCGACGTTAATTGCAGGTTGCTTGATGTGTCGATAATGAGCGACGAGCGGTGGATACGTTGGGATTGTTTTGTGGCGTGTGATGAGTTTAAGAGAAGGTGTGAGAGACAGAAGATGAGGAGAAGTGGAGTGAGACAAAGGGGGGGGGGGGGTGGTTTGGGTGAAGTGGAGCTAAAATAACGTCCTTTTAATTGTTGCTCGTTTGATGTATTAAGTGTCAGGAGCAGTCGAGAGGTTCATTTCACAAGGGCTGGATATGCATTCGGTAAATTAGTTCATCATTCAGAGTTTCCATGAACTTAAAGATTCAGTTTTCTTTAATCAATATGTCTATATATATATATAGACATATGTATATCTAACATTGAGTTAGTAAAATATCACGATTCGCTGTAAATGTTTGTTAATAATTAAGTTACATGAGATTTAATGCAACTGTTTCAAACCTGTTGACTTCTGGCAACAGCCTCGGAATCAGCGGTTCAGAATGTGGCGCAGACAGAATCAATCGGGAGTTAAGTGAAGTGCCGAGGGAACTTTTTTTAGCTTCCCACCAGTTTTAACTCTGCCAACGAGGTTATGTTTTCTTTGCCGTTTGGTTTATTTGACTGACTGTCAGTCGGATTCTCTAAAACCGCTGAACCCACGTCCAGGAGATTGTGTGGAGAGGTGGAGTTTGACAACATTTTGGAACAGATCCAGATAAATTTGTCTTTTTCTTCCACGTGGCGAGACCGGGCGTTCTCTCCAAGTCCACATAGATTAAGTTATCCAGATGAAGCTAAACGATATAAACAAGCCCTTCACATTAAGATGGAAAATGTGTGAAACGTACTGTCGTTGTTACTAATGACTACATTGCTGTTAGCAACCTCTGAAGACCAAGGACGTACAGGACACAGTGTCCAAGTAGTCAGGAGTTCTTCAGTGACCTACATTTGTTCCATTAATTATCATACAAATATATCCGTGTGTACATAGTGCAGCAACACGACCTTCCATGAAGTCAACAACCATAGTTTGGTTCCCACCGCTTCCTTTTCCTTGAAGCTGACGCATGCAGAGGGAATTGCATTTAATTTAGCAAAAGCCTGGCAAGTCAAGAGGGGGGCGACCTCCAGGCGTCCAATCAGACGAGGGGAACGACAGTCGTTTGACTGAACTCCCGTGCTCCGCAGAGAAAGGCCTCCGCCGGGCGGCTGGCAGGTAGACACGGCTCCAGCGTCCCGGAGTCATCCCCGGCCAGCGCCGCAGACAGACAGGCCGTCCGTCCGTCACCGGATGATGACAGCAGTCGCTCCGGAGGAGGCTGCGGGCGAAGCCAAAACAAACTTTCATCTGCGTATCACAGGATTTAGAGGCAGGCCCAGCGAGGAGGAGAGAGAGAGAGGAGAGAAGAGAGAGAGAGAGAGAGAGAGAGAGAGAGAGAGAGAGAGAGAGAGAGATAGGGGATGGAAGGAGGGGGAGAAAAATCCCTCTCTCATCTAACAGTCAACATCCTGGGGCAAAAGCTGTGTGTGTGTCTGTGTGTGTGTGTGTGTGTACACATGCGAGTGTGTGTTACTGCTGCTGCTGCTCTGTGCTAATAACAGTCTTCTATGGTTCTGTTTGTATTAGAAACCAGAGCAAGAAGGATTCTTAGTCAAAAAATGTACAAATATTCATGTAATGTTATTAATAAGAGTCAATTCCACCTCCTCGTTTACTGATAGAGAGGATATTGGTCATTAAAGTACAGATTTAATACTTGAGGGACATTTTTAACTGACGCCAGTTTATTGGTCACAATAGGCAGCCGACCTTTCAGACTAGTGATTAACCAGCTTCCTGTTCAATGCAACACACGGTGATTTCAGGATGAGATATGATATATCACACCGTGTGACTGGGTAACAAACCGTAGCGTTGAAAAGGAGGAGCGATGGCCGCCGCATTCATATTTTATTTCTGTTTGAATTGAACATTGCAGCGAGTGTGGAACAGAACAAAAATGTCTCCCGTCCTTCTAATTGTGTCAATCTCCCCGTTTGTAGAAGTGATTTCTGGCCAAACGGCCTCTGGGCGGATGTTTGAGAAGAAGAAGAAGAAGAAGAGGAAGAAGAAGAAGAGAGAAGAGGAAGAAGAGGAAGAAGAAGAGAAGAGGAAGAGGAAGAGGAAGAGGAAGAGGAAGAGGAAGAAGAGGTCTTGGCATGTGATGACTGTTCCGCTCAGTTTGAACTCTGCTGCCGATTTAGAAGAAATTTCCAGATGCTTTGAAGACAGCTGGAGATTCAGTGAGTTTTCAGAAAGTCTCTGCAGGGATTTGCAGGTGAGCTCGAGGCAAGAGACGCGGATGTGTTTACGCAGGTTTGTTGGTATACGTGTATCCTGCGGCGTGTGTGTGTGTGTGTGTGTGTGTGTGTGTGTGTGTGTGTGTGTGTGTGGTGTGTGTGTGTGCGTGCAGCTATCGTGGCTCCTCCAGCAGAAAATGGCCACGTGGTTGAAGATGATTACGGTGATTTACATCGACCTTTTGGGACGAGAGACACTTTAAGAGAGGGACCCTGCAAACAATGGAAATACTTATAAATTCATTATGGCTGAAATTTCCTCTTCACCACCAAAATAATGTGGTAGTTAAATAACAAGTCACGGAGCGAGAGTAGCAAACCCAAGAGGTTCAAAGAGTCGGACAATGTCCAGTTTAAGAAAAAGCTTCTGCTGAGTCGCACTCGAAGAAGCTTTTTTACCAAAACAGCTTTTCTGGTAGAACCGCTCCTTTTGATTACGGCTCCTTTAAATGCACTTTAACATCGCATCCTTTCATTTGGAGGCAACAAAGGATCCAACTGGTTTGAGCCCTCGAGAACCAACCAGTCCCGAGGATTAACTGGACGCCAGTGACGGTGCTGGTGAGCTAGCTTAGCTTAGCAGGCTAGCACAGCCCTCTGACGTAGCGCGGCCTCCGAATCGCGACGTGACAATGTTCTCCCCACAGCCCGAACGTTTGCTCCCTGCGTGGTTGTTAAGCTTCTACACCAACGTGTAAAGTCGCTGTTAATAATCTACAATGACGAATTGAATGCACATTTTTTTTCTTCACTTTATACAAATGGTGTATTATCTAATTTCCTCACATCTCAACATCTGCAGGGCGTGCATGTGTGGCACCGGTAGAGAAGGTTTTAAAAAATCAACACACCAGCGTGAGTTGCTCCGCTCCTCTGTTTCCCATCGGCAAAGCAAAGTCTGCATTCCACGTTCTTTTAGAGATGATTTGCTGCCATGTGCCAAACGGCACACTGTGCCTGCGGGGCTGCTGCTGCGCGGCTTCTTAGCATCCAGTCAAAGTTTCTAATCCTCTGGACCTTCCTATCATGCAGAGGAAATACCCCCCGCTGGCTGCTCGACTCCAGCAGGTGGAATGCAGATTCAGATTTCGGGCATTTGCGGGGGTTATCGGTCAAATTGAGTTCATGCTCCGATTCAGCGTGGGGGGTTAAATACAGTAGGATACAACAATACAAGACAACATTTGATAGTCATATATATACGGAACTGAGAAAGGAGTTAGTCCTGATGTGAAATCTCTACTTACAGGTAATAAGAGTAGGAATAAGCATGTCTTCTGAAGCATGGTGAGGTGAGGCCGATGGTGACAACAGAGCAAAACCCAGAAGAAGGACAAACACATTGGATTAGTTCATCATTAGAATGGGGGAAAAAAATATTTTGGACTTGTTGGTGATTTTTAGTTATCACCTCATCTTTCTGTACAGTTAAAAAAATGTGTCCTCTTGTGAAAAACTTTTACATTTGTTCCCTGAAGTTTGTTTTTACAGAAGCTGAGTTGATCCCTGACAATTTTACATTTTGATAAAAGGTGTCCGGGCCACGAGGTTAAATTTCCTTTGCTGGCCGCCGGGTTTAAAAATCACGTCTTTATTTACAAGAAGAGTAAATAAAACCAAACACGGATGATGTTTAGTGGTGAGTCAGCTGCGAAGTGGTCGACCCGATAGATCAGAGGCTACAAGCAGCTGCTTCACTCACTCAAAGCATTAAAACCCCTGCACACCTGATGCCTCCATCACCAGCCGGCTGGTGGGAAACACACACGTGGGATGGAGAATGACAGAAAACAGTAAAAAAGGTAGAAGATGATGGAGGAACAAATGGAAGCAGGGAAGAGTGTGTTGTTGTTGTTGTTGTTGTTGTTGTTGTTGTTGGTCCAGGATTAAAAGACTTGTTCGCAGGAAATGCAACACGTACTCGTATGATTATTGAAATCGCGTGAATCGCAAAAGAGGGGGGTCAATAAAAAAGACCCAAGATCAAGTGATGCAGACAGAGAAACAATAAATAATATATAACCACAGTCAAATTAAGATGGAGCGTCCTTTACTTTAAAATACAGCCACAAATCTATACCTCTGCATTTCACTTGACCAATAACTCATCTATCCGTGTGTGTTGTGTGTGTGTGTGTGTGTGTGTGTGTGTGTGTGTGTGTGTGTGTGTGTGTGTAACTGGACTCCCTGTGGTATCCCTCTAATGGTTTGTTGGCAACCTCCCCCCCCCCCCCCCCTGGCATGGACCCTTCATTTGGTGAGAGGCCAGAGATTGAGACTCACAGTTGCTCAGGAACACAAACACAAACACAGACACACTACACTACGCAGTCAGTTACACACCCAACTCTCTGTAGCCTTCACACACCCACACAAACACAAACACAAACACAATACACATCATAATTCAACACACATATTTCTGTCCATCCATCTATTTGCACAACTACTTAATGCACTTCTATTCACTTCTAGACATCTAATTTTCACTGTTTCAAAAACCTCTCTCTCTCTCTCTCTCTCTCACACACACACACACACACACAGACACACACTCACACCCTCCATCACAACCATAACCCTGCTCTGCTGACATTGTCCTTATGATATTAATAAAGTGCAGCGCGCTGAGAGCTCGGCTGTAAAAGCCACAGCTGTTAAAACTGGTCATAAATATTAATATGGCGAAGAAAAAACTCTGCACGGCGATGTGCACGGCGCTGGTTGTGTGTGTTGGAGGAAGGAATTAGAAAGTGTGTGGTGTGTGTGTGTGTGAGGTTGTGATGTATTTGTACATGTGTGTTTGTCTGTATAACAGCATGTGTCACTCTGGTAAATGAAGAGTAAACGAAGAGTGACTTGTTTGTCCTGCGGGAACTGAACGTGTAGATCGTGTTTACAACCGGACTCTTGTGTTTCTCTGCACTCTGCAGATCGTGTCAGATTATTCATGAAGAGTCGTACGTTCCTGCTGCGTCGTGGACAAGGGACATGAGACAAATCGCTCGCGGACCAATTACCGCTCACTGTCTTTTACAAGGTCCGGAGAGCGTAAACAAACACGGCGTCCAAAGCAGCGTGTACGATAGTCGTCGTCTCGTAGCGAACGCATCGTAGACGGTAAATAAGAATTCAACCATGCTAGTGTTGTCTGACTCAGTGAATTTGATTGGTACATGATTTGAGTAAAATGATCAATTTCTATCTATCTATCTATCTATCTGTCTGTCTGTCTGTCTGTCTGTCTCTCTCTATCTATCTATCTATCCATCTATCTATCTATCTATCTATCTCTCTATCTCTCTATCTCTCTATCCATCTATCTATCTATCTATCTCTCTATCTCTCTATCTCTCTATCTCTCTATCTATCTATCTATCTATCTACCTATCTCTCTATCTCTCTATCTATCTCTCTATCTACCTATCTACCTATCTACCTATCTATCTATCTATCTACCTATCTACCTATCTATCTTCTATCTCTCTTCTCTCTATCTATCTATCTATCTATCTATCTATCTACCTATCTCTCTTCTTCTCTCTACTCTCTTCTCATCTATCTATCTATCTATCTCTCTCTCTATCTATCTATCTATCTATCTATCTCTCTCTCCATTGTGTAAATAGTACCTTCTCTCAGTGACTGTTGTATATTCTTGGTTACGGTTATTTGTCACTGGTTTATGCCTCATACAAACAGGACCATAACAAATAATGGAAACCACTATATTCATATAACAGCTGGATGTGACTTTACACATAAACACACATCTGCTCTCTCTCTCTCTCTCACACACACACACACACCACACACACACACACACACACACACTCTTGTACTGGAGCCTGTCTTGGCTTTGTGGTGTGATGGCTGCAGTTTATCACGGGCTCACATGATACTATCAGCTGGAGAAACACACACACACACATTTCAGCGTGGACGTGATGAAGCGCTTATCACAGGTCACTCCGTCTCTCTCTCACACCACACACAGACACACACACACACACACTGGATTGACTCCCATTAACTGTACAGAGCCTGACCTGAACCCTCACCTCAACCAGGACCACAACAGCGACGTGTCCCCTCATTAGGACCAAGCGCTGGTCCCCATCACGACAACTGGTCCCAACGAGGTCAGTGTTTATCCCAGAAAGGGTTCCACACACACACTGTGTGTTTCAACCACACAATGTGTGTTTCAACCACACAATGGCTGTAGTTTATCACACTTTCATATATATATATATATATATATATATATATGAGTAGCGATGGAATACTTTCCCTACGGGCGGAGCTGGGTGAAAAATGTCTCACCTACTGCATGAACACACACACACACACACACACACACACACACACACACCGCGCTGGCATGTTCTGTGTATATAAGCACATACGTGTACAAACACACAGCAGCATGTGCATGTGGCCCTTCGCTGACGTGTGCATTCTGTCACTGTGGCTTATTAGCACCTCATTACAGCCCGCGTGCGCTAACACACACGTGCTAACACACACGTGCTAACACACAGACACACACACACACAGCGCCCCGCGGCGGCTGGACGGACGGCGATGAGGGGAACCTTCTCCTCCATCTGTGAATAAATTCAACGTGTTTTATACCAAACGTAAGCAACAGTGAAATGTGATCACTCAATTAAAAAGGTATGGAGACATTCATTAATGATGGTTCTATTGCATGTGATAATATTAAACGTCAATAAGTAGCGTTTTACATTAATTCATGATTGGTTAATTACTGGTATTACCGGGTGGACGTCGCACCGATTGTCATATTGAACCATGACACCCCACAAATAGAAGAAAACTATCTGAATCGCTATGATAACGTTGTTTTTTTTTCCGCCCGTGCCCGCGAGAACATTTCTCGCCGTGCCGAGTTTAATTAAATCTGCGTCGGGTCAGAGAGAGCGAGCGACCTGCGATCACAACAAACCAAGTTTCCACAATTCAAACACAATCAATTGTGTGTTTTCTTGCTCGAGATGTGTCGAATTGAAACGTGAAAAATAACAGACTCTGAAATATATATTCACGATAAACAACTTCTCATCCTCTGTGACATTGAGTCTCGTGAGATAAACGTACAACTGACATGTTTTATACATTTATACGTAATGCAACGTGACAATTGATATCAAATTCAAAAAGATTGACACATTATTATCGTATGCTTCTATCTCATGTGTATTATTAACTTCAATAATAGTCGTTTTAAATTAAATTATGATTACTGTTAATACCTGGATATTAAAACACGCCGAGTGGAATCCGACGATTTGTTAATATTGATCCATGAATCCCCCAAAATACACAAAACCCTCTCTTGTATCCGCCTATTAAACGTGTTGTTGTTTTATAAAGCGGAAACATTGTTCGTTCATATTTAGGAGGAGATTTTTTACCTTCGGTTTTAGCTCCGCAACATTGTGCGGTAGCTGTTTTGTGTACACGCGTGCCTGACAGCCCGACAGCTGTTGTGTTACTTTCGGTAATGGTCGGCAGTTTACGTCTGTGTGTGTCTGTGTGCGTCTGTGTGTGTCGCCGAGCATCTTTCAGCCGTTAGACTGGAGCCTCACAACGTTCACCGTCACCGTGATGTTAACAACGTGACGACGGCGACAGAAAGGAAAACAAGACCCAGATTGTAAATGACAGTTTGTTCTTCGGAGCGTTTCTGTTCTCAGGTTGACATGAGTGACATGTGAATCTGTAAATCTGTGTGTGTGTGTGTGTGTGTGTGTGTGTGTGTGTGTGTGTGTGTGTGTGTGTGTGTGTGTGTGTGTGTGTGTGTGTGTATTTTTGTCCGGGGTATAAGTGGTCAACCATCAGCCATTATACCAGTGCAGAGAGTGGACCATCAAGCATTTATCTCAGCAAGCAGCAGAGTCCATTATTCAAGCATGTGTCACATCTGCAGAACGGGGGTCAAGTCCAGCTGTGTGTGTGTGTGTGTGTGTGTGTGTGTGTGTGTGTGTGTGTGTGTGTGTGTGTGTGTGTGTGTGTGTGTGAGAGAGAGACTGCCAAATTATCTGTGAATAAGTACAAGTTTAGCATCTGTCAGCATGGAAGCACTCAGCTCCCTCTAATGTGTTTCTGTGCAGCATAGATCCCAATTTGGAGACTGAAAGTCTCAGTTGACTGCAAGCACACACAAACACACACACACACACACACACACACACACGTACACACCTACAGACACACACAAACACTTAAGACCACTTGGCCTTGTGAGAGGCGGCCATATTCAGCCCGCGTCCACTCCCTGGGCTGACATCAGTTACTAATCACCTCGATGTGTCGCGGACGGAGCCGGTGAGGGTTCAGGATATTGTTCTGGAAAGAGGAAGCGTCCCTTCGCTGTCGCAGCCGGAAACTTCATAATCAATTCCTGGACTCTATTTAGGCCAGGAAAAACTTCAGGTCAAGCTTCTCTCATAGTTCACTGATGAATCGAGGGAGAATGTGGGTCGAGGAAAAGACTCACGGCGAGTTAACGGCTTCCGATGAAGCGATTAACTATAATCTCATTAATGGAGGTTTAAGATGATGTTTGTCAACTTTCAACTTGACCCGAAAGAGTTTGGGGGAAAAGTGGGATTCGAATCCGGGGAAATTTTACAATTCAACCCTTTCACAACGACTGTGTTTACACCAGTATCCTGATGTCAACCCAGTTAAGTCTGGATGAAACGCTGCCATGGAAACAGCTTCTTCTGATTAGCTAAACCGGAGATATGTGGAATATTCTGACCTAAGTATGTAGACATGAATCCGTCTTAATCACATGACGCTCTTTATCGACATCAACAAACAACTAACACGTGATCCAACAATACGGACAAAATAAAAAAGGAGTTGCATCTTTCGCAGAATTAGAAAAGAGGTTTATTCTTTGAGCTACTCAGGCGAACATCAAATAACGTCTGAAATAAATAATGTAATATTTAAATAATGTCTTGTTCTGAATAAGGTCAACAGTGGGCAAATTGGTGACCATGGTAACGAAGTCAAAGACCGACACACCCTTTTGTGACGCTGTAACACAATCACAACTAAACGCACACATTTCAATAAAGCGAACAAGAATATGTTCAGATCACCTTGAGTTCCTGTAACAGTTCAGAAAGTTCGTCTAATTTCCTAATCAAGGCCTCTGGATAAACAAGCGTTGGATTACAGAGGTGTATGAAGCTTTATGAATACTTGGGGCTTTTATTAAAATAACATGACACCAAAGCGGCGGCGGCGGCGGCGGCGGCGGCCGTGACGGGCACAGAGCGGATTGTGTTCGAGCCCAGAACAGCGTGGGTGGAGATATTTGTGAAGCTTCACATTTCCTTTGGTGAGACACGTAACTCCTTCTTAATCACCCACCTTGGTTTTTTATTTGTCGAAGCCAAACACGTCATTTCTATAACCTACAAAGTTCCACTAAGTTATTTAACCTTTTATTTCCTATAACACCGGATCTTCACTTTGAGTGGCGAGAGAGACACGGGAACCAATCGTGGGGAAACTCGGGGCCGCGGCAGCAGAAGCCTCGACGCCGTTTACATTTCTCCTCCTCGAGCGACGTGCACACACGGAATCCACAGAGAACAAACTGGAATCACTGACAATGGAAACATTCTTTCACCGTCACAATGAAGAGGCGGTGAATTCACGATGCTTGTTTCAAACGTGCACATTTTCCACATGAGATAAAAGAAGAAAAAAAAAATCACCGATCACAGATGATGTGCGATAATGGGGAAATGCACAGATGAGCAAATACGATATCGAGGTTTCACCAAAAGCATCGAACTAATTATGACCTCGAGCATCTGATTTACACCGGAATGGTTCCTGTGAAAGTTTTTTACCGACAGAATGAACTCAAAGAAGTGGATTTTTGAAAAGGAAAATAAACGACGTTTATGTCCGTGCGCGCCGCAGAGATTCAAATTTCACACTCTTAAAGTTATTTTGGGCGCCACACGTCCTCCGAGTGTTGCTCACGACGACACATCCTGTGGTGCTTCTCAACCGATTCTGAGGATTTGGTAACGACAGCAATTACGACCGTGTGTCTGCACAGCGTCAGCACTTCTCACTGTTACGTGAAGAAACGGTGCTCGAGCTGAAACTACATTTTTTTATTCCAGAATTAGGTTTTTTGTTTCTTGTTTCTTCACATAAATCTTCAAATTTCTTCAATTGCTGTTTGAATAATCCATTTAATTACTGGTTCTACTGGATGTTTGTTGGTAATAACGATAATGGGGAGTAAAACATTACCGAAAGGATAAATCCGACAATATTTATATCAAAAAATTAATTTGGGAATGACTCCTAAGGTGTCATTATCAAACCTTTATAATTAATGAATGTAACTGAGGCTTGGTCTTTACAGTTTAACCATAAACGTATAATAAATATATAGAGAAACACACAAATGACCAAATATATACAACTTGAATAAGAAAATAAACATAAATTCTCATCTGTTCTGTAAAATTGAAGTTTTCATATCAGCCAACAAACGCTGATACGATACGTATTGAGAAAGCTCAAACCTAATGTTGAAGTGAATATTTATTTAATATGTTGGAATATTTCTCTGGAATTTTAACTCTTAAACACAACTTTGGTTTTTTTTCGGGTGTAGCCGAGGTCATAAGATGCATTTTGGAAAAAAAAAAAAAAACGTGTCCAAGCCAGGAAGCGGCGAGATGAGAGGGACGGATGTGGATGTGTTGATGTCTAGAAGTAAACATACAATACCCCACGCTCAGAGTTCTCCACGTGTGAATCTCTCTATCGGAGCAAGGGCAAGGCAGGGCGGGACAGGAAGGGGTGGAGCCAGAGACAGGAAGCAGGAAGATAGAGAGAGACATAAAGAAAGGGGGTGAGACTCGAGTCAGAGCGGTCGCTTGGGATCGAGCCGTCGGACACTGAGCAGAGCAAAAGCACTTTTCTTATATTTCTTTTCACAATCCCTGTTTTTTGCTTTTTTCCTTTAACATGAATCGTGGACAGATGCATGCGTGTGGGGGGGGGGGGGGGGTAGCTGTAAGACATGACGACACATCGTGCAGAGAAAGTTAATCTGAATCCGTCTGCAGACAGAAAGAAGAATCAGTGTTTGTTTATTTTTGCAGCCAGTGGTTTTAAGATTTATGAAATACAAAGTTGATAAGTCTCCAGTTTTATAGATCTTTCTTAAATCTAAGTGACACATTTAGCTTTTTTTGCCAATTTGCTGGCAAGAGACAAAACTATGACTATTAATTTAGTAAAGCTTTTATTTACTGGTTGGGATGATCTGAAGGAACGTGACTGGATGTTTGAAGGACAAAAACAATATCGGATGTATTGATGTGCAGATGAAAAAGAATGAGCATGTCGACCACTGAGGTGGATTTTGATCTCTGGTAATTCTGGGAAATCAATATAATTCATGTGAGGTAATGTTGGTAAATTATCCCGAATCATAAGTGATTTTTATTAAAGACACGATACAGGTGAAATATTGTGATCTGTGCAAAGAGCGTTTGCAACCACGGACTCGTCTGTGTGTGTGGTGTGTAACAATCCACAGCAACACACAAACACAAACAGACACACACACACACACACAGATGGTGATATGGCACCAACGTCGAGGACATATTTTAATATCCAGTCACATGTGGCCCATGCACACAAGCTAACAAGTGAACAATCACCGCTCAGCAGAAAGATACACATGTACACACAGTGCATATTGACACACACGTTGTGCACTTTCACACCTTTGCACAAACACAACACACACACTAGCCTTTCCACTGAACACACTCCACAGCTGTGAGAACATGACAAACTTCAGATCTGCAGCTCTGTGTGTATTTAAATTCATTCTTTGTGTGTTTGCTGTTTGCACGTGGACAGATCGTTGTTTGAGTGTCGTAATCTTTTCTTCACAGCGAAACCGAAAGAACTAAAAAAATACAAATATCTCAGTTAATTTCACCACTGAGTGAAAGTATCAAGTCATTTAATGCTGAAATAATTAACTGTAATTAGCGTCTGACGCACGAATTTGGTTCTCCTGGAATAAATTGACGTCCGTCCTCAGTTCTTGTCGATCATTTCCTTTTCTGTCTCTTTCCTTTAACTCTCGATGTTTGTTTTCCTGGCGACGCCCCCTGATCCAACATCAGTCCCACGTTAGAGGGTGATACAGATCCTTGACCCAGGAACTACTGAGGCGGGGACTGGTCAAACAATTAAATAAATAAAACTAAATCCCTGTCAGCAGCTGAACTGAATCGACAGACCTGCATCAATTCTTTTAAATAGCTGCCGATGCCCATGCACGCTATGAATAACCACGGACACATATAGATCACTTAACGGACTAATCCAGCTTCGTTCACGACCTCTGAAATGCAACCGGAGCCCTGGTGGGGAGATATTCATAATTCAGACGTAGTCCTCTGCACAAACGCATCTTCAACACCAGAATACAACTGGTACAAACGGCAGAACTGCATTTTTATCATAATGTAATCATCGCTTTGTATATTCACCTGCCTATCGTCAGCTGCGTGCTCTTTTCTTTGACCTGATTATTTCATTTGTTTGTATTTGAAGTATTAAGGAGCCCGACCAGGAGACACAGGCTGTATAAAAGCATCTGATGAATAACAATCACAAAGAAAAGACGTCTCCCGGGTCAGAACTTTAAAGAGCGCGCATGAAAGGAAAGACGGGGGGGGGGGGGGGGGGAAAAGGAACCCATTCCTCCCTCAGTCTGTATCTGCAGAGAGAGACGTCACCTTTCCTCTTAGTCTGCTTCTCTGGCATCGCGCACAGAAAAATAGGAAGGAAAAATGTTTTGGGAGCTTCAGAAATATTAATTATTCATCCGATCTCCTCTCAACGTTTTATGAAAAGCGTATCTTCCGGTGCTGCTTCTCCGAACCCCCCCCGGGGCCACCTGGCTGCGTAAAACACCGAATCCCCATTAAGACTTCAGTCGTGTCCGGCGCTCTTCACTTTTACATTATCAGCGAGGAACCAAAGTCCATTTGGAACATGTGTAACGGCGTCCTGAAAGATTAATTGGACAGTTGTGCGTGCTCGCCTCCCAACAAAGTTTTGTCCCAGAATAATTTATGGGCTCTGAGAGGCATGTTAAACACTTTCGATTAAAAAAAAAAAAAAAACACTTTTCCCCCGAGCACTCGGACAGCGGGATAAAGTGTGCGGAATGAAAAATAGATGACCCGAGAAGACGGTCTATGATATTGTCAAACTGTCACCGTCCCCATCGGTCTGTCTGCACTTCATGTATCAATCTGTTTTTCCGTGTCCAGTCTCTGGCACAATAATAAACTTTTTCCCTTTTTCTAATAATCTCTACTCAAGGATCTGGCTCCATTTGACCTGTGCATGAGCTTTGAGCTTCACTGTTGACCTGGGTTAGCCTGGGTTAGCCTGGGTTAGCCTGGGTTAGCCTGGGTTCTGAGCAGCATCTCAACTCCTTCCTCTTCCCCCCTCCTGCTGCTGCACCATCGGTGCCGTTTGCCCTCTAATTGGCCTTTTTATGTATATTATGCCCTGTTAGCCTGGTTAGCATATGATTAGCATATTCTCTTGACCCCTGGGTTAATAAGGGCTGCCTTGTTTTCATATTTTTTAGCGCTCATACATTTTCTTCCTTTCTGCAGTTTTGTATCTGGCCTCTCTGCTGTATTCCCCCCCCCTACCTATATCTTTCTCGTTAGTCCTGGTATGTTCCTCCTCTGGCTCCGATAGACGCTTATCCTCTAGATGTTTGGGCTATTCCTTTATTAGCCTCTGATTTGCATTGCCCTCTGACTCCCTGCCCTCTGTGACTCCCCGCCCTCTGCGACTCCCCGCCCCCTGCGACTCCCCGCCCTCTGACTCCCCGCCCTCTGCGACTCCCCGCCCTCTGCGACTCCCCGCCCCCTGCGACTCCCCGCCCTCTGCGACTCCCCGCCCTCTGCGACTCCCCGCCCCCTGCGACTCCCCGCCCTCTGACTCCCCGCCCTCTGCGACTCCCCGCCCTCTGCGACTCCCCGCCCCCTGCGACTCCCCGCCCTCTGTGACTCCCCTGCCCTCTGTGACTCCCCTCTGTGACACCCCGCCCTCTGTGACTCCCCCCCCTCTGTGACTCCCCGCCCTCTGCGACTCCCCGCCCTCTGCGACTCCCCGCCCTCTGTGACTCCCCGCCCTCCATCTATCTTGCAAAGTGGTGCCGGGCGCGACCCGGTGGACTTTACCGGGTTCAGGCCAACGCCGTTGTCGATTCCCTGTCCGGTGCCCACGCTGTGTGCGCAGCACTTAAACCCCTCTGAGCGCCCGTAGGTGTTGTTCTTAAAATGATGTCGGAGCGTTTCTATCTCGAGTTAGTTGAAAGGGGATTTTCACCAACAACAACCTGGTGTAAAGTCTGAAGGGATCATTTCAAAGTGTGTGTGACCCACAGAGAGGATCTGAGGGACTCGTCTCGTCCTCTCAGGAGGTGGAGAGGGCCGTGGACTAACCAGGAGGTAGAGAGGGCCGTGGACTAACCGGGAGGTAGAGAGGGCCGTGGACTAACCAGGAGGTGGAGAGGGCCGTGGACTAACCAGGAGGTGGAGAGGGCCGTGGACTAACCAGGAGGTAGAGAGGGCCGTGGACTAACCGGGAGGTAGAGAGGGCCGTGGACCAACCAGGAGGTAGAGAGGGCCGTGGACTAACCAGGAGGTAGAGAGGGCCGTGGACTAACCAGGAGGTAGAGAGGGCCGTGGACTAACCAGGAGGTAGAGGGCCGTGGACTAACCAGGAGGTCGAGAGGGCCGTGGACTAACCAGGAGGTAGAGAGGGCCGTGGACTAACCGGGAGGTAGAGAGGGCCGTGGACTAACCAGGAGGTAGAGAGGGCCGTGGACTAACCGGGAGGTAGAGAGGGCCGTGGACTAACCGGGAGGTCGAGAGGGCCGTGGACTAACCAGGAGGTAGAGAGGGCCGTGGACTAACCAGGAGGTGGAGAGGGCCGTGGACTAACCAGGAGGTAGAGAGGGCCGTGGACTAACCGGGAGGTCGAGAGGGCCGTGGACTAACCGGAGGTAGAGAGGGCCGTGGACTAACCAGGAGGTGGAGAGGGCCGTGGACTAACCAGGAGGTAGAGAGGGCCGTGGACTAACCGGGAGGTCGAGAGGGCCGTGGACTAACCGGGAGGTAGAGAGGGCCGTGGACTAACCAGGAGGTAGAGAGGGCCGTGGACTAACCGGGAGGTCGAGAGGGCCGTGGACTAACCAGGAGGTAGAGAGGGCCGGGGACTAACCAGGAGGTAGAGAGGGCCGTGGACTAACCGGGAGGTAGAGAGGGCCGTGGACTAACCAGGAGGTAGAGAGGGCCGTGGACTAACCAGGAGGTCGAGAGGGCCGTGGACTAACCAGGAGGTCGAGAGGGCCGTGGACTAACCAGGAGGTCGAGAGGGCCGTGGACTAACCAGGAGGTAGAGAGGGCCGTGGACTAACCAGGAGGTGGAGAGGGCCGTGGACTAACCAGGAGGTAGAGAGGGCCGTGGACTAACCAGGAGGTGGAGAGGGCCGTGGACTAACCAGGAGGTAGAGAGGGCCGTGGACTAACCGGGAGGTCGAGAGGGCCGTGGACTAACCGGGAGGTAGAGAGGGCCGTGGACTAACCAGGAGGTGGAGAGGGCCGTGGACTAACCAGGAGGTGGAGAGGGCCGTGGACTAACCAGGAGGTAGAGAGGGCCGTGGACTAACCGGGAGGTCGAGAGGGCCGTGGACTAACCAGGAGGTAGAGAGGGCCGTGGACTAACCAGGAGGTAGAGAGGGCCGTGGACTAACCGGGAGGTCGAGAGGGCCGTGGACTAACCGGGAGGTAGAGAGGGCCGGGGACTAACCAGGAGGTAGAGAGGGCCGTGGACTAACCGGGAGGTAGAGAGGGCCGTGGACTAACCAGGAGGTAGAGAGGGCCGTGGACTAACCAGGAGGTCGAGAGGGCCGTGGACTAACCAGGAGGTCGAGAGGGCCGTGGACTAACCAGGAGGTAGAGAGGGCCGTGGACTAACCAGGAGGTCGAGAGGGCCGTGGACTAACCAGGAGGTAGAGAGGGCCGTGGACTAACCAGGAGGTAGAGAGGGCCGTGGACTAACCAGGAGGTCGAGAGGGCCGTGGACTAACCAGGAGGTAGAGAGGGCCGTGGACTAACCAGGAGGTAGAGAGGGCCGTGGACTAACCAGGAGGTAGAGAGGGCCGTGGACTAACCAGGAGGTAGAGAGGGCCGTGGACTAACCAGGAGGTCGAGAGGGCCGTGGACTAACCAGGAGGTCGGTGGTGATACCACAGAAAGAAGTGCCGCTAATAGAAGAGCTGTATGAATGTGACTTGTACTGTAAAGTGCTTTGAGTCGTAAAAAGCTCCACACAGATACAGTCCGTTTACCTTTTCATCATTTAGCTCACCGGGATATTAAAGGAAACAGGAGGTGGCGCTGTGATTGACGATTTAAAAAAACCACGCACAGAACTTTTGAAACTTGCACCTGACGCAACAACTTTTGTCTTTCCACCCCGTTAATACACCTTCACCTTTCGACCACGAGCTTAGATCATTTACTGTATCAGTAGAGTAATATAAACAATAGTTATTTTGGGCTTCTAGATATGCGAAGCAGCCGTGATTCAGTTATAAGTACGTTAACTGTATCTGCAGATTATATATGTGCTTCAATTACTAACATCTTCTACGTGTCAAGTACTTCGATGGTTTGTGGTTGTGGTTTTGAGTGTGATTCGAGAAACTGAAATAAATACCTTAATATTAGATAAATAAAAATGTGAGTCCTACGACAAAATGTATCAGCAACACGTGAGTGGGGGGGGGGGGTGGTGAGAGATGAGAGGATGGATGGAGCGATGCAGAGAAATACAGTAAAGGAAAGAAAGGCAGGTGATGGTGGCAAGTGTGCATGTAAACAAAGGCACAGGAAGTAAATCTACTTTCTACTGATCTAGTCTCTGGGCACCTCTGCTGTTATGATTATGATTTATTTTTGCCTTTAAGGGTTAGAGAGGATTAAGAACATCACCAGATTAAAACACATTATTCTCTTTGCTTTTGCCTTTGGAGATGAATTAAGGATTTGGGCCTTTTGCTGATTTCTACAGAAAGGCTGATTCAATCTTTCTTATTCAACCTTTCACTGAAACCACATTTACCTTCTCCCCTGTTCGTGAATTTAGAATCATGCATTTAAAAGTCAGTCCATACATATTAATATTCCTACCTGCACGAGGACACTTGACTTAAAGATGCTGAATCTAGTATTTTATCAATAAAACATTTTACAAATCCACACAGTCACCATTAGAACGACCGGTAGCCTCTGTCTCAGGCTGAAGCTGCTAATGTCAGGACAGAGGCTCGAATCTGTCGTGTCTACGACTTGAGGGAATTGCAGAGGAGATTATTTATACTGTATATAAGAATATTATTATTATTATTGTCGCCCCCTCTCCTGATCGTCACCTACCTGCGTTTGAAGGTGAGGACGACGCCGAGCAGGATGATGATGAACATGAGGATCCCTGCGATCACTCCGGCCATTTTCACCGTGCTGTCCACCTGCTTCTCCGGCTCCATGGCATCCGAGTCCTGAGTGGACGCACCTACACACACACACACACAGACACGCACACACACAAACACATACAGGTATGCAACATAGTCGCGTTGGTATAGGCAACAACTCACAAAGAGCAAAGTTACATACAATTACTAATGAGCACACAACAGAAAAAAAATTGACAGACACACAAGTACAATCAAGGAGTCATGCATGCATACACATATGCTGCACAAATACACACACACACACACACACAACACAATGGGAATGCTTTACCCTTGTTTGCCATCCATGGAAAACACACACTCTCTCACACACACACACACACAAGGTGAAGATAAACTAAACAATTCATCCACGTGCAGCCAAACACAACCTACACACGTCATGTAGTGATGTGCAGAGGAGGATGACAAATTACAAGGCATGCAAAAAAACAACACAACAAACAAGTTACTGGGATATACTGAGAAACATAGAGGGGGGGGGTTTTGTTCAAAGCTGTTATTTCAAAGGGGCGGTAACAGAATTCAGGATTTAGTTTCTCGAAAAAGTACGACAGCTTAGATATTAAATATGGTTTCTCTTTCAAATGTGGATATTTCATTTTGGAACTAAAATAGTTTGGATGTGTAGTGTTGAGCCGGTTTAAAATCGTAAAAACTAACAAATATCACGTTCTAAAGTGAGTTAACACTGAATTGCACTAAACTTAACGTGTGCAGCCAACTGGAAACCATTGACATGTGTGTGTTATATATATATATATATAATATATATAAATATATATATATACTGTATAGCATTTTTTCGAGAATCATCTTGCAGCCAAAAGCAATTAGCGCAAGAGAGAATAAAGAGATCAACAGAAAAGGAGGAGGAGGAATGAAGGGAGAGTGCCAACAGTTTCAAAGCGACAGCATTCCTTGCAAACGACTCCAGACTTGATCGCAGGTTACAAACATTCAACGCTGCCCAAGGACAAACAGCGGAGGACGTCACACACCAAGACATCAAGGTTCGAAACTCCTCACATGCAGGGGAACATGCGGGACGGGCTCGGAGTCACTTCCTCTCACGGGGATTTAATACGCTGGAAAACAAATGTGAGGGAAGGCGAATACGAGGCTGGTGGTGGATTTGAGAGAAATATATGTTGTTGCAGGTGAGAGACGCTGATTTCACTGTGCGGCTCGATGAAGAGGCCGAAAGGCGAATGGGAGGAGGAGTGAGGCGCACGTGCTGCTTCTACTACCTCACTTCTGCACCATGTGACGAACATGTGTCATTGTTTATTGGCTCACGTTAGATTGAAGCTGGATTTTAAAGATTAGATGCATTTAAAGATACATGAGATGACATCACAGGGAACAAAACCCACGGAGGAACCTTTTCAACTTCATGTTGTTTTCCTCGTGTTTGTATCTGCAGGTGTAACCTTGGTCTGAAGATGGATTTTGTGTTTCAACTCAGAAGAAAAGGCAACAACAGGACAAACTGTTGGTCGAACATGAGTCAGGACTCGTAAGTCTGGAGGACATTTTGATTTTCCCTTTGTGGGTCTCACAGCAGCTGTGGACCGACCGTGACTCAGCTCCTCTGACTCCTAGTGTTTGTAGTCGCAGGTGGTGTTTTTGTTGATAAGCGGGCAAGCTGCAGGTTATCTAATAAGCACTAAAATACACTGAAGAGGTCATTTACTTGATTGTTTATATACAAAAAGATGAACAGACGATGGACGACTCAAAACTCAACAGTAGACGTTTAATAAATGTTCCTCAAAGACGGTTTCTTCTTATCACACAAAATATGTTTTTAATTAGTTATTTGACGGGAAAGAATCAGGCTGAAATGGCACGATTAGGTCACGTGGACGTTAACGGGGGCGGGACATCGACACCACGGATCAGTCTCCTGCTTTCGCAATCTCTGGCTCCAAAGATGGAAACGTTCGGATCTGGTACATTTCGGCTTCGCCATCTTTAGATACCGTCGATGGTACTTTGTCATTTTTAAACATGGATGTTCAACTGGCAGATTCTCTCGTTGGGCTTCAGAAAAGAGGAAAACTAAAGAATGAGAGACGTTTCCCCCGGGAATCTCCCCCGTTAAAGTCCTTTCACACTTTGACGTCACACGACCCAAACGGACATCTCCACTAAATACCCCGGTGTTCTGGTGACATGTCGTGTCCGTCAAACACTGGCTCCGCTCCAACGTACACCCCCACCTCTCACAGACACTCTGAACTGAACTCTTAAACCAAAACCTGCCGCCGCTTGTCGGAGGATGACTGAAAACATTGCGAGGGCTCCACAACCCGAAGAGAGAAACAGAAAGACGATGGTGACGAAGGCCAGAGATGAAAAAATGAAATGAATAAATTAGCAGGACACACAGAGAGATGGGACGTAGGGGAATCGTTTTGAAGGAAAGAAAGATGGAGATGGGGAGATGGTGAAGAGAAGAGTAGAAACAGGGGGAAAGAGTGGAAGAAGATGAATTACATGAAAAGAGAACGACCCTGGGACCCCGCACATGAATGCACCTGTTCCCTCACAGACACGTCTTGTTCTAACCTTGACAGACAAAGGCGGCCGATTAATATAGTGATACTGCTGCGTGGGAGTTCGGTCTAATCCCCGGTCTCGCTCGCCTTCGCCCCCTCTGCAATAACAACACAAGGTTGGTAGTGGAATCCACTGAGATAAAGGCTTAAGCACCTAACCTTGGCACGCTTTGTCATGGCTGCCACGGTGACGGCAGCCGCGAGATGTTCCTTTAAAAGCACTCAATGCCTTCAATGACAACACGTTCGGCGTCCTTTGAAACGCGATCACAGACAGAAAACACATCTGTCGCTCTTCACAGCCTTTTCTCCCGGCAGGTCTTCGATGGAGTTCACTATTGGAAGCTGCAAGAGACGCCACGAAATCTGTAAGAAGAAGACGATGATGCTCTAAGGTGAACAAATACAGCTGCAGTCACAAACACGTATTTGCGTCCGTGGCCCTGCAGATTTCCCGACGCACAGCGGAGCAGTGAGGGAAGTCTCTCTCGGCACCGATCCGCTCCACACACTGGATTATCTTCGAGTCCACTTCAGCTCGGACGAGAACAGGGACAGGTGAGAACGGATGTGAGGAACGTGGTCGGGCTAAATAAAGAGGAGCGCTTGTATCTTTTCTCAAACAACTCCTGGGGATGCACGGAGTTTGTTAGACTGCCCGAGCAGCACTTGATATATGGTGGACAAACTGGATTCATCCGGCAACCACTCACTCACAGAAGAGCTTGTACACGCATCATCGTACCGACATTCATCACCAGCATTCTGCTTGGTGGACGGCCCGCTCTAACCCCTACGCCACAGACCCGGGACACGGCTCAAGAAAGCAGATTCGGACAATCTTTCATATGTTTTCACTTCTGCTTCTTCTGCCTCCGATCATCACTGTAATCCGTCTGCAGATATTTATTTCACATTGCAAACAAGAGCTTCACTTGCGTCCTGCTGCATGTTGACCGATGTATTTTTGAATTATTATTATTTCATAAGTGTGCAGCCTGCTGTTTTAACACCCTGACGGAAATAACCTCCGGCCACTTCCTGATTGGCCTGTGACCCTGCAATCAGCAGAGGTGTGTAGAAGTGTGTATCTCAGCTTGTGTGTGTGTGTGTGTGTGTGTGTGTGTGTGTGTGTGTGTGTGTGTGTGTGTGTGTGTGTGTGTGTGTGTGTGTGTGTGTGTGTGTGTGTGTGTGTGCGTGTGTGTGTGCGTGTGTGCGTGTGTGTCGAGCACAGTACAGTAACTCCAAAGCCTCGAGCGGCCGTGTGGAGACGAGTTCAGTGTGCGCGCCCTGGTAATCCCCCCCCACAGGTGTATTAAACTTCAATTCCCCTCCTGAGTGATCCGCAGTGTGTATCACCTGACACATTACACCGCGACCCCATTTGTCCACACTCCACCGGCCCACGTGCTGATTGGGTTCAGCGGGTCATGATGCAACAGTAAGGAACACCATCTGGCAACGGGTTCGGCTCCATTTAACACTGTGATTGGCCGGTTTGGGAGCCGCTCGGCCAATCAGCCTGAAACCCTGACGGCGTTCTGACCACGGCGGCTGGAGAGGTGATCTAATGCAGCTGAGTCCGTTAGGGGAGGTGTGTGGGGGGGGGGGGGGTCGGCACGGCAAAACAGGATTGATTGACAACTGGTGGGGGACACAATACGGAGGACGCCGCGGCCTCGTTTATTATTGTACTGTCAGCGTCATGGTAACAGGTGGCCCCGTGAATATGCACAGTTTATGGATCCATCTTGCTGCCGAGCCGCCGCCGCCGCTCCTGGCAGGTGCTGTGGGTGTTATGTTGTTGGCGCCCGTCGGACGCTGGGACGGCCTCTCGCTGCACAGCACACTTCACCACGGGACTCGTCCGGAGCTTTTCACAAATGGACATTTCAACAACGGCCTGGCAACAATCACGAATGGACCTCGGAATTTGACAATAACTAAAGCTCAGTGTTGTTTGTATCCACCGACAAAATGACTTGGGGTATAGAACAGAGTGACGGGGATTTAAATAACTGATCAAATATAATGTAAATGAGGTTATTCGTCTCTATTTGTCTGCTGCTGTCGGCTGCAGCAACTCCTGCAGCCCTGAGAGAATAAGCCGTATCGACATATGTAGATTTTAAATGTGTTTTAACTGAGTCTCAAGGTATTTTTCAGTGTTTGCAGAAGTTTCAATTCATTTTACGTCTCACGTTAAATACGCACTGAGCAAAACCGCAGTGTCAGCGAGCTGCCGGTCATCCAGTGGGTTGTGTCGAGAAACGTCCGAGAACACGTCCAACCTTGAAATGTTTGGACGTCGTTACAGAAATGGTTGCAGCTACTTCTTTTTAGTTCTCCATCAAAAACTCAAAACTGAAAATAACCTGAGCTCGTCTTCATTGACACTTTCCCTCAGCAACTAAACCAAAAAGGTGGAAAGCAAAATCTAAACGAGTGAGTTTTAAAAAATAAATAAATCTTAGCTCTGCAGTGTGGGACTCTAATCTCCCTCTTCTGGCAGGAAGAGGAATTATCTTCGACGACGCTTTCTTACTCTCTGGCCTTCGATCAATTTCTTTTTCAAAATTGTAATCCTTCCCTCTGGAGGCTTTTCTCCATATCCGCTCAACCCTGTGAACAACAAGCTCCTCCATCTTTGTTCGGACTGCAGCTCCTCCCCGCGAGGGCGCCATGCTGTCCGTCACGAGAACCAGTGTGTGGTCGCATCGCTGCGTACTGTCATGATCTGAGGGTTATTTAAGTGTTTTATGTTTATTAATATATCCCTGTTGGTTTGTCTGGCTACTTTAGTTATTCCTGTGTTTCAGGTTTTCACACTCCGGGTTCTGTTTCCTGTTTTATTTTGTAGTGTCTGGGTTCTTGTGTCTCGTCTCCAACTTTACTTCCTGTCCCTGATTGTCTGCACCAGTCCTCATGTGTCTCACCTGGGTCTAATTGCCCCTGCCTTCCCTGTGTGTATTTAAGCCTCTGTGCTTCTCCTTGTCCTCGTCGGATCGTTGTCTCTTGTCGTTTGTATTGGTGTTCTCATGCCTGTCCTCCTGTCCTAATCTCCTGTCCTGTCCTCCTGTCCTGATCTCCTGTGCTGTTCGTTTCTAGTGTCTCCTGAGCCTCTGCACCTCTGCATCCCCTGTGTAAGCTTCCTGTGTTCTCTCCCTTCGTGCTCCCAGTTGTTTTGTATTCTTGTGTCTTCTGAGCTGTTGTTTTGTATTCCTGTGTCTTCTGAGCTCCCGTCCTGATTCCTGTTCCGGTCATTAAATCCCCTTTAAATTAAACTCTGCATCTGGGTCCATCTGCCTGACACACCGTGACACGTTCGCTGCCACAGATTTTGAAAGTCCAGCGTAGTGCGATATAAAGTCCTGCTCTCCAGCATTAAACACAACGAGGGTGAAGGATCAATCTGCTTTCTCAAATCTCTAATCCTAACATTTACTTGAATCCATGAATCCTTGCGGTAAAAACCACTGCACATGATGTGAGGGAGGGCGGGTCTGTGTGGCAACGGCCAGAAGAGGCTCTTTAACTGTCTCTTTCTTTCCCGGTGAAGTTGTCCCCGGAGAGAGAGACACGTGAACCATCGATCGGAGAACCGCTCCACCTGTCTCTGTACCTGTCTCTGTACCCGTCTCTGTACCCGTCTCTGTACCTGTCTCTGTACCCGTCTCTGTACCCGTCTCTGTACCTGTCTCTGTACATGTCTCTGTACCTGTCTCTGTACCTATCTCTGTACCTGTCTCTGTACCTGTCTCTCCACCTGTCTCTGTACCTGTCTCTGTACCTGTCTCTGTACCTGTCTCTGCACCTGTCTCTGTACCTGTCTCTGTCTCTGTACCTGTCTCTCCACCTGTCTCTGTACCTGTCTCTGTACCTGTCTCTCCACCTGTCTCTGTACCTGTCTCTGTACCTGTCTCTGTACCTGTCTCTGTACCTGTCTCTGCACCTGTCTCTGTACCTGTCTCTGTCTCTGTACCTGTCTCTCCACCTGTCTCTGTACCTGTCTCTGTCTCTGTACCTGTCTCTGTACCTGTCTCTGTACCTGTCTCTGTCCATGTCTCTGTACCCGTCTCTGTACCCGTCTCTGTACCCGTCTCTGTACCCGTCTCTGTACCTGTCTCTGTACCTGTCTCTGTACCTGTCTCTGTCCATGTCTGAATCCACAGCCACTTGGCCTTCACAATGCAGGGCTGTCCAACGGGGGAATACCGTGTGGACAACAACACAGCTACTGGCGGATATCAGGGAAACATAAACACGCAGCCAACACGATGTCTCGCCGCTGAACGGGCAGCGCCGCACCACGATGCACGCCGTGTTGTGCGTTCGATACCCCGGCTTGCTAATGAACACTGAGGGAGAGCAAAGCAGAGATGAACTGAGCTCGAACCCCTGATGTCTTTATTCAGGTATTTCTTTTGGTTCATCTCGACCAATGGACAGAAATATGAGACTTGGGGACCCCCCCCCCCCCCCCCCCCATTATCCCCGGAGGTGGTCGAGGCAAACAAAGGATATTGATTTCAGCTTGTGGGCAAAGAAGACCCCATCACCTACGTGCACATGTTGCAAAGTTTTCTGTGGGGCTGCGAATTGACCTGTTGCTAAAGCTGTCGTAGATGACGTTTAATAAAACTGTATTATTAACAATCAAACTACCGTTCATGTCAAGAAAATATCCTTACGACGTACTTTGATTTTAAAAATCCCTACATCGCATATATTCAAGGTGGCAGCTTCACTGAGCAGGATCACGATTACTCTACGGTTTTCAATGTTTACACCGGGCGTACGTGAGGACTGTGTAATATTCTTTTCATTTAAACAGTTGTTGTTGTTTTTTGTTTTTTTTATTATTATTATTCCCCCCCGACTTGTAGAGCATGATACAATTATCAGGGAGGAATTATGGGTAAAACCAGAGATATTAAATTCCTAATCTCATCCAAATGGAGAGAAGATTGACTTTCCTAACCACCAACGCACCGCAGCAGCCGTGACGGCATATTAAACACTGTGTGTGTGTGTGTGTGTGTGTGTGTGTGTGTGGTGTGTGTGTGTGTGTGTGTGTGTGTGTGTTTGAGCGCGACTTCATTGTTTTCTAAATGTATTTCAAATGGAAGTAAATTCTAAAATAAGGTTAACATTAATACAGTTGTATGACTCATATATCTGCTGCAGTTTGCTGTGTGTGTGTGTGTTTGTGTGTGTGTGTGTGTGTGTGTGTGTGTGTGTGTGTGTGTGTGTGTGTGTGTGTGTGTTTGCTGGTTCTGTGTACGCGTGTGTTAATGTGAAGGTTTTCAGTTGTCTGTCAGCAGCTGTGCGGTTCATCCTCTGGGGATTAAACGTTAGCATGGCTGAGTGTGTTTAACAGGATTACTAATCTGAACGATGCTGCCACAGCGCTCTGTGAGTCCCTGTGTGTGTGTGTGTGTGTGTGTGTGTGTGTGTGTGTGCGTGGTGTGTGTGTGTGTGTGTGGTGCGTGCGTGTGTGTGTGTGTGTGTGTGTGAGTCCTTTTTTTTTTTTTTTAAATGTACCTTTGATTGTGTTTCTGAATATTTTGTGTGTTTGTGTATGTAACAACCCACCTGTGTATCATTGTGTGTTTGCGTGTGTCTGTGCGGCTTTTCCTGGATGTGTGTTTGTGTGTCTGTTTTATTGTGCGTGTGAGGGGGGGGGGGGGTCAGACGATGATGGATTAAAATATCCTCAGTAAACAATAAAGGACAATGCTAATACTTTCCTCTAAACCTCTCTCTCACACACACACACCAACACACACCACACACACACAGACACACACACACACACACACACACACACACACACACACACACACACACACACACACACACACACACACACAGTAACAAATGGATACCATTAATGCTAACATTAATTTTAAGGTCATCAGAACTCGCTTCACTAAGTACTTTAGAGCTTTAAAGAACTAAAACGACTTAAATGCTCTTTCATGGTCTCTAGAAGCCTTTTGGTTTGGGGGGGTGTTTAACATGAGTGTGTGTGTGTGTGTGTGGTGTGTGTGTGTGTGTGTGTGTGTGTGTGTGTGTGTGTGTGTGTGTGTGTGTGTAATATTGAAAATAAACATCATCCTCTAAACTAGGGTAAATAAGTGTGAAAAAAACAAATATTGAATTACTCACATGACTTCAAAATGTGCTAGTTTCATAGAAAATAAATTGTCGTGATATTTTTTACATCAGAATTAAAGTCTGAGCTCTTGTTTCTGGATCACAGTGAACTCAGGGCACTCGGACCTCGCCCGAGGCTGATTGACACCTCAGAGCCCGATGATAATGTCAAATACAGTAACTGATTCTGCTCCAAGCTTTATAAGTTAGTAATAAGTTAGTTCTAAATAATTAAGCCGGGACTCACATGCCCACGCCATATGCCAGATTCTTTCAAATCAAGATCTCATGGGGGAAAAGGTGAAAAAAGTTCTTTCTCACAATTCTGAGGGAAGTGACAAAGAAGTGCTGGATCAGCCATTTTCTTTGGCTCTGCCCCCCCCGTTGGAAAAAGCCCAGTTGACCCGGAGGTAGAAACCAAACACAACATCGTCTCACTCGTCTGTGCTGCTCCGTCTCCCCCTCTCCTTCCTCCAGATGGATGCCAGGGTGAGTTCTTTACGACCCGGTCCAGATTGACACGGGGACAAGCGAGCGTTGTGTTGCGTCGCCGCGAGGAGCAGATGGAGGATTCATGGCAGAGCTGGAAGGGCGAACTTAGCATAAGGCAACAATTTCCTACAAGGTCTGTCTGGCAGCGAGCGCGGCGGCAGGTACGCCTGCATACACAATGCTCCCCGAGAAGTCCTTGAGCCCGGGTCAGTCTCCGAGCCGGGTCTGTGCTTTTCCTCAGCTCGCTCTGTCTCCCTTGGTTGTTTTTATCCTCTCCTCCTCTCTTGGGTTTTATTTATTTAGTCTATTTCTCTTTTGCTGCAGATGAAGCCGACCCCTCGCTCTACGGCACGAGCAGCACCTCGCCCGTTTGCCGACCGGTGCCTTTTCCTTAAAACGCCACATCATCACCAGATATTGCCCCAAACAAACATCCCCCGAGTTTTTTCTCATTTTTTTTCACCGCCTGACTCAATCTGTTGCAAATCCACAGAGCAAAGTGAGTCACTGAGCAGCGAGCGGGCAGCACTTGGTGATGATGATGGGAAAATAGGAGGAGGATGTGTTGTAAAGAGCAGTGTGTTGTTGTGTGTGTGTGTGTGTGGTGTGTGTGTGTGTGTGTGTGTTGTGTGTGTGTGTGTGTGCGGGTCGATGACAGAGATAATATCAGATACGATTCCTTCAACGTTTGACTTTTCTGCAGTTCAGTCACGCACGTCCACGTCACGCACACAGACACACACACCGAAAGCCACGTGTTGCATCAGTATTGCGCGGCAGCCGGAGTCGGTTACAACACGACTCTGTACGCCACCAATTATAATCGACCTCGGGACTAATGGGAATGGGAATTGAAGCTGACATTGAGTACCGGTGTGTGGACGACAAGGGGCGGGGGGGGGGGGGGGGGGGGGGGGTTTGATGCCGCTGTGAACTACACAACCCAAACGTGTGCGAGGGATGCAGCCGCTGCCGGTGGAGCCGTCCCACGTCAAAAACAAACGTTTCGCAAAAGATGGATTCTGTCACATTAGGGAGTTTTAATCACATGGTCTGTGGAACGTGTGGCTTCATTTCTGAATAGTGGCGAGGCATCGTCCATCTTTGTTGCGGCCGCCATAACGGGCCTGACCAATACTGATCATGTTCTGTAACTCGTGTAAATGTGAGATGTTTCTGCAGGTTTCTGTAAATCCATCTGGTCAAGATCCCAACGTCCTTTTTTGCAATTCACAATTGTTCCGTAAACGCAGAACGGTGTCGTGAAACATTTCCCAGCGAGATTCGGTGGCAGCAGAACGAGAGCCGACACATTTCACCGTCCGACGCGTCGAGCCGAGCGTGAGTCGATGTTTTCCCCGGACACGGAGTCGAAGAGGAGTCATTGACATCGCGGTGGTGCGGTAGTTCACTGGATCAGGGTTAAGAGATTCACCTCGGGGGGGGGGGTTGTTTGTCACTTACAGACTCACTGCAGCTGAATACATGATGTTGACATGTTGCTTGTGCTTCATTGTTTTATGCACACGTTTCATATTTCTGGTTTTATTACCAAGTCATCATCAGGGAGTGGAGACAACGATGAGTGGAACTGGCTTGTTTAGTCCTCGTCCATTAAGACGAATGCAACAAGTAATAACCGTTAAAATAATAACTGTAAATGCGTTTTTTTGCATCGAAATGAAATGTGCTCTTGTGCTTTCATCTGCTTTGAGTGAATCAACCCCGGCTTCCTGTGAATGCAATCTGTACATATTCAATTCAGGATTTCACCAGTGGTCCACAGTTGTGCATGATACGCATAAATCTTTGTGCAAAACTTCAATTTCCCTCAGGACTCAACGAGTGTTATTGTATTTGTGTGAAGTCACATCTCGTATTCCTGACGAATCACCGTGACAGCAGTTTACCGCCGCGCTCCCCGCCGCCCGCCGCCCGACTCCCTGTCGTGTCCCCATTGTCCAACTCAACAATTTGATTGTGTCGCTGAATGACATTAATATTCTGCAGCCACGTCTCCGCACTGGTGAATAAATACATGCAGGATTAGCACGGATGTGGGTTTTTTCAGAAAGTTCAGCCAAAACAATGTTTTAGCTTCCGTGTGTTTATTGCAAGAGGATGATTGGATTATTTAAAGGCTGCATTAAAACTAAATCAATAATAATTGGTATGATTTTCACCATGGAGGACTTTTTTTCTCATTATAGGTGTCATGACAATAATATGAAATATTAGATTTTCCCTTGACATCACAGCATTTCCCCCCCGAGGTATTTGCGAGGCGCAGTAATTGGTGAGACGTCTTTTAAAGGTCGGATGTCTCGTTATTGAAAGTCGCCCGTGTACGTAGTTAATTACCTTCCTTTTTGTAGCATTGCTGATGAAGGAAAAGGTTTGAAAACACTCTGCTGATTATTCTTTAGAATCCAACATAGAGGAGAAAAGATCAGACTTGGTTCAGCGGACTGTCCGCGAGCCCGGCGCACGTTTGGAACGCTGCTACAAAACAAATGCCAGGGACTTCAATGTGAAAGCTCGATGACGAGGGTGTGAATTCAGGCGAGTGAAGAGCGGTGAACGGTGAATGGTGAACGACGGCGTGGTCGATTCATCGAGTTCAGGCTTTCAGGGGCAGAACCGAAACCCGAACATCTGGAAATCAATCCACCGCGGAAACAAAACAACCCTGGACGACGGCTCGGCCAAATCAGTGTTTCACATCTGTAGCAGCAATACTGATATTTAGGATATAACACGGGGGTTTGGAACAGGGACCTTTTGCTTTGGGAAACCCAACGTTTTTAAATAAGTCTCGTTGTGTTTCAATTTATTTGAGATGAATCCCTCTGATAAGCACAATATTTGAAGGGGTATTGTGAACGGAGAGGTGGGAACCACAAAAGTTAAAGATGATTATTTGAGGAAGAGAAACGAACCGATCGATACGACGTGAAAGGGAAATCATCGCCAGCCGATGTAGTTTCAAACCACTGTGTACTTGTTTAATGATTGGCTTGCAGCTGGAGAAAATATGTATTTTAAGGGTTTAATTGGAATTTTTGGAGGAGACAAATTCTTCTTCAGTCGTTCCTCTAATTAATTGGGTTCTGCAGATTTTGAAGACAAGTAAAAATAGACTCTAACAAGTGGGGGTAGTGACTGTCAATGGAAGCAACACGGTTCCCCTGCAGTGTGTGTGTGTGTGAGTGTGTGTTTGTGTGTTTGTGTGTGCATGCACGACACAGGGAGCGGAGGTTCAAACACAGCCAGCGACACTCGAAGCACAGCAGACATGCAAACAAATGAAAAGATGGTAATGGGAAGGGAAGACAAAAACAAAACAAAGCAAAGAACAGAACAGAAAAATAACCAAAGAGGCGATAAGGGTAAAGAAGTTTGTGGGGCAGGGGGGGGAGGAGGGAGGGGGGGACAACCAAAATGAAAACGGGTTGGTGTCGCGTTCATGGGTTTGTTTTACTGTGATGAAGAAAAGTGTAACACAGGGAGGAAAGTATTCTGCCTGTGAAGCAATAATCACCTTCGCTCGGGATGACTAGAATGTACGGCGTTGTTATTTGTCCCCTACCTATTACCACTAAGGCCAAGGGCCGCACGTCCCCGCCGGAAAGCATGAGAGAGGGAGGGAGAGAGAGAGGGGGGGGGGGGGGAGGGGGGGGGGAGGAGGGAGAGAGAAAACAAACAACAACAAAAAAAAAAAGAAGAAAAGAAGAAGAAGAAGAAAGTCTAAGAAATAAAGACGAATAGTTTTTCCTTTCTCCGTTTCCTCAGGGTCGGGATCTCCCTGCGTTTCAAAGTGCACAGTCTGTCTTAGAGGAGAGAAGTCACAGGGGTCAGAGGTCAAACTAGCACAGTGAGGTCAGTGGCTAACACGGGACGGAGCCAGGAAGTCAACTAGCAACCCGACCTGGCCCCTCCCCCCAGATGTGTTGGTTTGTTAACAGGGAGTGATTCGATGAACGCAGATGTGGTGCTGGGGGAGGGGGGGGGGGAGTCTGTCAGCTGGGATTGTTAAGAAAAAAATAAAGGGAGTAGGAAATGGAAGACAAAAGAAATGAGGTGATGGTTGAAAGAAAAATGAAATTAAAATAAAAAGTGTGAACTTTGTGGCAAAGTTTGGGCAAAAAGGGTAAAAAAAAACATTCCTGCCTCCGGGTTCAGTTCATCCAGAGATGGATCAGGTCGGTTAATACTTCAAATTACATTAATACGTTTTATATATATATATCAACCCCCCCCCCCCCCCCCCCCCCCCCCCCCCCCCGTGAGTCGAGCCCCTCACAAAATAGAAATAATCTCAGGATTAAATTCAGTGATACAAAGAACCAGGTTTTCAGGGATCAGGACAAAGGACAACAATGGATCAGGCTAATAAAGCTAGAGGCCCCCCCCCCCCCCCCCCCCCCCCCCACCCCGTGGTTGTTATTCTCTTTACCAGGAAACTAGGAAACTGATTGCTAGCTACCAGTCAGCTACACGTTAGCATTAGAGGCTTGGTTTTCACCCCGTCCTTTATTTTTTTAAGCTTTCTTTAATATTGTGAAATACGATATTTCCATTGTTTTTTGTTGAAATAAAAAACGTTAGAGGACTAATATCAGCAAGTGTGTGAAATTGACTTGACTCGATTGCCAAGGGGCCGTCGGGCCCTGGCGGAGGTTCGAGCTCCACGCAGTGAGATCCTAGTTTGCACGTGGAAGTTTGACTAAATGAACGGTGTGGCTTTAAGTTCCATTACCTGGCTGAAAACATGGTTCTTTAATTGAATCCGACTCTTTTATGCCTAAATCTCGATCCTGCCCCCCCCCCCCGTGCACCAGCTGAGCTCCCTCATTAGAACACACTGACCCAGAAAAGTGGCATTTATCCCTGCGATCAGCTGCTGCGGAGAGCGGACGGCAGGTATTGGAACAAATTAGTCATAGTCATTTGGTAAATTAGCCTCAGAACCCTACCCACATATCAGAAAGGTCCAAAAAGGAGTTTTGTGGGAAGTCGGTTTAATTCTACGAATTGAGAAAAGTTCGTTGTAAAAAAAAACAAGACAGCCACAAAGTTAAAAGCATGTCTTCTTGTCGAGCAACACACACACCACACACACACACACACACCACACACACATGCACACGGACAGAGAGCAGCCTCCACCCACAGCACCTCCCACTCACAAAGAAAACACACACAGGAAAAATGGATGGCGCGAGAAGAAGAAGAAAAATAATAATATAAAAGAGACAAATGTGAGCACATGAGCAATAAAGGCTCGATGCAGAAGAGAAGTAATAAGAGAGCAGAGAGAGGACGACAGGGGGGGAAGGAGATGTTGGAGAAATCAAATAAACGTGCGATGCAGATGGAAAAGAAAAAACTGAAATAGGAGAAAAGAGACGAGGTGAGGAAAATCAATAGCGAGCTGAAAAAGCTTTCGGTGCACATTGCCTGGCACACAAACGGAGATGAGCAGCAAGTAAAGATGGGCGACATGGGGGAAGCACCACAGAAGAGGATGAGATGGGTTCTGGGGGGGGGGGGGGGGGGGGGGGGGCTGACGCTTTAGCCTCCATCCGCCGGGTTTAATGAACGCGGTCAATCGGTATGTAATGGCCCCGGTGTCTCCACTTCACACACTGATGAGCAACATGGATGCGGAGCGAGATGGAAAAAGAGAGAGAGGGAGAGGGCGCTGGATGGAGGAGGAAGGGACGAGGGAGAGCGTGAGACAGAGGTGGGCAATGAGAGAAGGAAGGTTAGGGGGGGGGGGGGGGGGAGAGACGGAGATGGGATGCGATGCAACGGAAACCATGCGGGGGGGACATGGGTGGGATGTGGGGTCGCCTGGGCTAACGTCTAGTGTGTGTGTGTGTGTGTGTGTGTCTCATCTGAAGTACTGTGACTCTCCTCTAGGGGGCTCATGTGCCGTCACTGAGACGCGGTCGTGGTAACGTCATGCTCGGTGTCAGCGGAAGGCTGCTCATACCTTTGTTCGCCAGGCGGACGCAGTTGATTTTGGTTTCCTGCGAAGACACAAGACAGACAGGTTGGGTTAGTGAACTTCAGGAGACACGTTTCACATCGGCCGAGTTTCAGCGTCACAACAAACAAACACCAACAAGTCAGTGTTTCGTAACTTTTATTTTAAATCTAAGTTTCCTTCAAGGCGACCTTTGGTTTCACTTTGTGACAAACGTTAATATTGTGTAGGACGTGTACACGGCATGTGAGAGGGGGGGGGGGGTCTCTGCAGGAACGCTTCACATTAGGATGGTTTATGTTTTTCGTGCGAGGGGGGGGGGCGATCCCGTCCCTGATCAGATGAACCCAGAGACCAGACTCCATCCATGAGGAGATAATAACAATCCTGACATGTCTCCTGGTGACTGAGATTATTACCTGCGCCGTCTCGTATGGTTCAATTCTGAAATGTTTCTATTGTGCTCTTTGGTTTGACGGTCCCCCCCGTGCTCGTTAATATAATATAAATCATATATTCATGAGGCTCATCCACTTCTCTGACCTTAATGAACAAATAAACAACGAGCTGTTTATCACCTGAAGACGGGAAAAGGAAGAAGTCGTTGCTTCGCAGCTTCACGTGGTGATAAATAAAGGTTCCGTGTATAATTTACTAATAGATATTATAATAATTCACTTAGGTTCTCATACCAGAAAATGTTTTTTTTATGCAAATGGTAAAGTACGACAAGCTTCAGAGGTCGGACATGAAACTAAACGATTTGCAGTTAATGGAAATATTATAAATAATGTTTTATGTGGATGAGGCTCGAATCACACACACACACAACGTGGTGCGAGTACTTAACGATGATCAATGTGATCGTGAGGCCGTGTTATTATTTTTCTTATTTCGTCCCGTTTGGCGATAAACTGATCGACCGGATTCAAAATGCACACGTCGTTAATATCAGGATCAACACAACACAACACACGTCTAATAGAAACACATGCTACACAACTGCAATCAGGTGGAAGGTGACATGTGCACGTTCCAGAGTACACACAAACACACACTTATCCAACAACCTGTCACCACCTGAAGGGGCTGAGTGTTTTCCCCTTTATTCCCCCCTCTTCCTGTCACTCTCTCTCTTTTCTTTCCTCTATGACGAGCTGTCACTAGCAACCCGCTCAAATCGAACCCGGCCGCCGCACAGAGCCCGGCCTTCCTCACACGTGGGCCACATTCGTCTTCATCAAAGACGCCGACGGCACCGCAGCCAACACTGACACCTGTCACCTCGGCGATAGAACCAGATCACTCCCGAGGGGCGGCCCAGAAACACTCGTTCTCTACTAAATTTGGTCTTTTTGATTTTTTTTTTTTACTGAAATATGGAAAGAAACAAATAAATAAGTTAAGAATCCAACTTTATTCGTCTCTTAAAGCTTGAAGCACATTGTATTTTCTCAAATGGCAAGTTTTACTAGGTGATGGAGAAGTTACTGGTTGTTAACATCTCTTTAATTCTAGTTTCTCTTATTGTTTGTTTCCTTTTGAGTTGTGGGTCTGATAGTTGTGGGTCTGGTAGTTGTGGGTCTGGTAGTTGTGGGTCTGGTAGTTGTGGGTCTGGTAGTTTGTGGGTTTCTGTTCCAGTTTCACAGTCACACAACAGACTGTCAATGAAGACGAAGCATTGTGCAAAAATGAAGCCAACACATCTCAGATACCGGCGCTGCAGAATCCAGGAACACGCATCAGAGTGAGAGGAAGTAAAACGAGAGAGACCGTTTATGTGTCATGCAGTTTTAGTTTGATCCATGTCTCATCTGCTAACATGGAGGAGGCATCGCTGCCATACTGATATATAGTCATGAGTATGTTGTGTGCTCTTACAGTAAAAACTTTTGACACCGTGGATTACTTTTCTTGGTATAGGTATATATGTATATATATATATTTAGATCCCACCTGTCTCCCCACACCTGCGTAATGACCTCTGAGTGAAACACTCCCTTGATGAGCACATCACAACGTCTGAGTTTCCTCTATATCCTACAAATGGGCACCATGGGAATAAGATCAGTTCCCTGAGCATCAGTGACTTGTGTTTTCAAGAACTTGGCCCTGTCGCGCTTGTTTACAGTCCATTCAGAGGCGCTGGCCGTTCTTCACAGTCCCCGTGAAGAGGAGGCCCCCTCGTCTTGGCTCATGCTAATGGCCTGAACCTCAGGAGACTGCAGGAAGCAAAGTTAATAAATGTAAGGCCGATTTATTGCCCTGCCTCGATCCAGAGCGGCTGCGTGGAGACGGCGAGGGGGGGGGGGGGGTTGTTTACGGTGGAGACACTGGAGAGACAGTGTGTGTCCTTCTGTGTGTGTACGAGTTAACTTTGTCCAGCGCGAGAAGAATACTAAGTGTGTGTGGGGGGGATGCAGCTGCTGCGTGGTTAAACTCGAATCTCTCTCTCTCTCTCTCTCTCTCCTCTCTCTCTCCTCTCTCTCTCTCTCTCCTCTCTCTCCTCTCTCTCTCTCTCCTCTCTCTCTCTCTCCTCCTCTCTCTCTGTGTTCTGACCGACAGTCGGGTTTTCCAGCCGTGTGTGTTTTCAGTCGGACTTCGGGATACTTTGATTGGCTGTTGGGATTCTCAAGTAGCCCAAGGTAGTCATGGTAACATGATTTGTTGTCTCTTTACTCACTAATGAACAGTTTTACTTTTAAAAAACAACTTATGATTAACTACCGACACCGACTCGACCGTGTATTGATGGGACCTGGATATTGTGGCTCAACATCTGGATCCCTCCCGTGCGGACTCTCACCTCCAAATGAAACCTAAACTGCAAGTTGACAGCATCTGTATCCGGGACATTTCAGCTGCGATTAAGTAGCCTCTAACTCAAAGCAAGTAACAGAACGGAAGTGTGTGTGTGTCTGTGTGTGTGTGTGTGTGGTTGTATGTGTGTAAAGCTGAGTTGTCTTTCTATACTTGTGTTGTCAAAACATGTGTTCTTCCCAAGGCTATTTGAGGGTCAGGACCTATTTGGTAGGATTAAGTTTTTAATTAGGTTTATGGAAATGTCAATGAGTGCCCCCCTCAACGATAGAGGGATGTGTGTGTGTGTGTGTGTGTGTGTGTGTGTGTGTGTGTGTGTGTGTGTGTGTGTGTGTGTGTGTGTGTGTGTGTGTGTGTGTGTGCACGTTGATGGTCAGGGTGCCTTGACCGAACCCCCCGAGGCTCTTGACTTGTCAGAAACGGTGTCTGGCTGCATTTCTCACAGCAGAGGAGGCATATTCTTCCCCGTGTCACCGGTTCCCTTTTGTTTTCTTTTCTCGCCCCATTTCTCCCTCCTCCGTCTTTCTCCTCCGACAACCCCCCCCCCCACGCCCCTCCTGCCTCCTCCTGTCCTCCCATCACTTTCCCCTGGACATCACGTACTTCATCCATAAAAGCGATGGCCTCTGTTGAAGAAGTTTGTGACAGCGTGGTAAGACACCCTCTCCTCCCTCCGTCGCCTCCTCCCCTCATCCTTCATCGCACTCTCTCTACTTATCTAATTCGTGCCTTGATCCTCTCCATCTGATTTCCCCACTTGCAGGATCTCGACAGCGTCTGAGACAAGCCCCCTGAGGGAGGTAGTTAGGTACAAGGCCAAAGGTATGTGGACTCTTGAACCACATCACAGCAGCTCGTCTCCTCACCCACTTCCTTCCTCTCTGAGAACTTCATCCTCCGTTATCTCTCTCTCCTCTTCCACGGTTTCTTTTTTTGTATTCCTGACGGCCTCCGTCTTTAAGTATTACATCTTCTTTAGTGTCGCTTTCACTGTTTTTAGCCTTTTATTCCCTCTCCCTCCATCGTTCCTCATCCCTCAGTCCCTCTTGCTCTTAAGTCTCTTACTGGTAACCCCAGGCACTTTGTACTTGTGTGTGTCTGACTGTGTGTGTGTGTGTGACATGTGACATCGCATGACATCGAGGGAGGATTCGAGTTTTGCCGCCGGTGAGCAGTGTTAATGTGCGGTGCGTCGACTAATTGGCTCAGTGATGGGAGATGAGAGACTGGCACCAGACTGATGTCACCCCAGAGGGCGGAGAGAGGGAGAGATGGAGGGAGAGAGACGTACAAGACAGGAAGAGAAGGGAAAAGGGAAGAAGACAAGAGGCAGGTGGAAGAAGAAGGGAATGGGAAGGGGTTAAGTCAAAACACTGGGAAGAAGGGAAAGAGAAGAATGAAGGGAAATAAGAAATAGGAAGTGAGAGGATTAAACGATGTGAGAATTTGGGAAGAGAGTAGGTGAGAGATGAAAAGAAAAACATGTTTTCTAATAGAAGAGCAGAGGCAGCAGCGGTGAGCCGGGAAGAGATGGAGAGAGTGGGCGGATGGAGAGAAGTCTCTCTTTCTTCTAAGTGTTCTGAGAGAGAGAGAGAGAGAGAGAGAGAGAGAGAGAGAGAGAGAGAGAGAGAGAGAGAGAGAGAGAGAGAGAGAGAGAGAGATGAAATGAGGGAGAGAGAGTAGAGAAGAGAGAGAGAGAGGAGAGAGAGAGAGAGAGAGAGAGAGAGAGGGAGGACAGACGCTCTCCCTGATGGACAGGTGAAAAAAAAAAAAAGAAGAAACAGGAGGATTATCCAAGACGGGCGGAGAACGAGAAACAGACTTTGATCCACGGGATCAAACTCTGTACGACAAACCGGCCGAGTCCACTAAAATGTAAATGAGCAGTTTCTCTCCAACGCGACACATCGGCCACTCCAGAGAGAAGAAAGTGGCGTCCGCTTAAACAAATCACACGACTTTGTGCGGATCGCAGATAACGCAAATCCTCGATGAACCAAATAACAGATTATCGCTTTCAAACATCCTGGAACTGAACTCGTGAATTCAGAGAGTGAATTATTCATTGGTCCTTCTCTGCCGCGCGTTCAGAGTCTAAAGCCAATTCGGCCGTGGTGGCATTCACCGGGTGCTTTCATTCCTCCGCAGCCAGAGAAGCCTTCCACACAGCTGAGGCGCGAGGCCGCCATTGTCCCGATGAGTGAACGAGGACTCGTCCTTCATCCTCGAACCTCGGAACGCGTCACCAGCTCCAGGACAAACGCTGAGTATCTGACCCTGAGCCCCGGATTTGACCATGAAGTGTGGAGCACAAAGAAACAGGCCACGAGGTTCAGAGCGGAAGGGCAGCGGTTATTATTTTCCGCAGGTTGTTGATGATGCAAAAAGCAACACAATGTTGTTACATCGTCCTAGAAGTTGTTGTGCTTCCCTATCTGTCGTTGTGTAGTGGCAGACTTCAGTCAATAGGAGCATCAAACAATAAAATCTACTTTAATTTGATCTAAATCATTTTTTAACTGCAGCTCTCACCCCGGACACACACACACGTGCATTTACTACTTTTTTATTTCCACTTGCAAACATCTTTTCAATAAATGTCGCCCAGTGAAAAACAGACAGGACGCTGCAGCGGATCTCTAACGTCTCTCGAAGGGGGAAATAAAACCGGCAGAGCGTTACGTTGCCTGCTTTAACTGGGAATAATATTTTCATAAGAAACATTTTCTCTGACTTCCTTATTGAATCATCTGTTTTACAGTGCCGCCCCCCGCCCAGTGCTCCAATCCATGACCCGAACCAACCACGCACTGATTGGATTGACTGAGATCCAATCAAACGAGGACTTTTCATGTGAGTGGATTTAGGGTCCGCACGTAGAATAAGTGCACGCATACCCACAACTGGCACACACAAACTTAAACACACACACACAGACACACGCACACGCTTGTTCAATCAGGCTGGAGCCTCACACACACACACACACACACACACACACACACACACACACAGTCGCACTCCGTGTGAGTGCATTGTGGGAAATCTGCCTTCTGGAGGAGGTTATTACATCACGGCGTCGGCCAGCTTGCCCGACCCTGATCACCAAACTGAGTTACCGTGGTTACAGCGGTGGAAAATTAAAACAACCCTCACAGGACTTCAGAGTATTATGGAAATTTAGAAGTTGTGAATGAGTTATGAGGAGGAGGATCAGTGGGGGGGCGGGGGGGGGGGGGGGGGGGGGGGGGGGGTACTGTTGTACTTATATATACTGTCTACTTATATGTTCACACCAGGGAAGGTGCATTTCAAATTCCTTTCTATGTCCTGTAGATATACAATTATCAATAAAGTTGAGTTTGACTTTGGGCTTTTTAACTTTGCAGAACCGTCATATTCACAGAAAACATATTTAAGCAAACAGAGGAAAGAAACTCTGAAACGTGAAATATAGTTTTCATATCACACAGTTCTCAGGACTCACCCCATTGGCTCTGCTCATGGCCTGGTAGTAGATGCTGTAGCTCTTGGCCGGGGACAGCGGAGGATTCCAGAAGCCGCCGTAGCTCTTGTTGTCCCCGACCGTGAACGGCTGCACCACCGTGACGCTCGACGGCGGCAGGTCGGCGGCGATGTAGTACGACGAGTCCAAGATGGAGGCGTTGCGGAAGCTGACGGGGGCGGAGAAGCACTCGGGGGCTTCGGAGGCGGCGCGCCGGGTCTTGGACTTGCGCTCCTCCTTCACGACGAGCTGGTAGGAGCTGGGAACAGACGTGGAGTTAGTATTATGGGCTGTTTGCCAGCCTGCTGCTGCTCGGGTGCTTCAAATCCATCTAGTGGGCTGAGGTCTGTAAAGACTCCTCGGGAAAATGTCTCTATTGTATGAAAAGAAGTGTAATTGGAGTAATTAGTATGTTTCCGTTTTTTTCTTGAAATAGAGAACGTCATTTTCATTTTTTTGTAATCAAGCATCCGGCAGGTCGTTATTTGTGTTTACTAAGTAGCAAAGGTGTGAATTATGGGTAAAAGTGTGTGTGGGTCTGTGTGTGTGTGTGTGCACATCTGTTGTTGTGTGCAGTTTGAAATTAATGGAGTCCAGATGTGTCTCCACCTGCCCCGGGTCTGTTTGTGAAGAACACACACTCGAACAGGTGGGCATGAGTGTGTGTGTGTGTGTGTGTGTGTGTGTGTGTGTGTGTCTGATCCAACAGGTATGTTTAAATACTTGTGTGTGTGTGTGTGTGTGTGTGTGTGTCTGTGTCTGTGTGTGTGTGTGTGTGTGTGTGTGTGTGTGTGTGTGTGTGTGTGTGTGTGTGTGTGTGTGTGTGTGTGTGTGTGTGTGTGTGTGTGTGTGTGTGTGTGTGGTGTGTGTGTGTGTGTGTGTGTGTGTGTGTGTGTGTGTGTGTGTGTGTGTGTGTGTGTCTGTGTGTGTCCGATCCACTCGGAGCGGCTTCACGAGGGCTCCTTCAGCGGTCAGGACAAACGCAGCGGCCCTCCGCAATTACCTCCGTCCTCCACGCCAAGAACTCACTTCACAATTATACGCAATTAGGGAAATGTATGTTTCTGTGAAGGGGGCGGCGGCCAATTATCCCCGGCTCCCGTTTGGCAGATTTCATAAAAGATAATTGCTGATGACCAAAGATGAGCCCCCCCCCCTCCCCCCCACCATCTCTCTCTCTCTCTGGTGAGATATCCATTGATATCTAATGATTTTCGGAGGCTGCACAAGGGAAGAAGCTGGAAGCGAGAAAAGGGAACGAACAGGGAATTGTGTGTTTGTTTGTGTGTGTGTGTGTGTGTGTTTGTGTTTATGATGCGTTCACAGACCTTCAGGCTCTTGTGAATGTGTCCTGATGCACATCGTGTGTGTGTGTGTTGTGTGCTTCTGTCTGCGTCTTGAAGGTTTGGACTTTTACAACTTTAGACCTTTTGTAGAAAGACTGTGTGATGGTTGGGTTTTGGATTCAAGGCTGTGTGTGTTTACTGTGAAAACACACACTATCTAAAGACGTGTGTGCTGACACGTGTGTGTGTGTGTGTGTGTGTCTGTGTGCTCTCATGCATTTACATTCGTCTGTGAGCAAATGTGTGTGTACTGACCTCCACTGTTAATCTGTACAGCTGGATTCAGTTATGTGCATTTATGTAAATCTGCATGTGTGTGTATTTGCAAGAGTGTGTGTGTGTGTGTGTGTGTGTGTGTGTGTGTGTGTGTGTGTGTGTGTGTGTGTGTGTGTGTGTGTGTGTGTGTGTGTGTGCGTGTGCTCGGCCACGTTGCTAAACATTTCTCATCTGAGCTCCTGAACTTTCTCTGATCTCTTCAGAATAAACATAAGGAAAACAACCAACACAGTTCCTGCATTAATATCCTCCGCATCTCTCACCACCAGATGACTTCTCCCTGCTCCTCCGCGTTCACCAGACGGCACTTAAAGTGTGTAACACTCGCACAGACACACACACACACACACAACGAGCGTGCGCGATAAGGGGGCTTATCTCAGGTTGATAAACATATGCTGGAGCGAAGCCTGATTCAACACAAGATATACAGTATTTGACGTGTGTGGGTTATAAATGGAAAGATATGATATTTACAGATATTAACACTAAACCACTGACCCACGCTCGCGTTTCAGAAACACATTTCCCCGAGTGCAAATGGAAGTGATATATATTCTCCGTGCCTCCTCGTCTGAGGCGTATTTCCCTGAAGGCGCCTGAGAATAATGTTCTCCCCTACACCAATTAAATGGATGAGATCACATGTTCAAAGTGAACTTTTAATTAAAAAAAAATGAGAAAATGAAAATGAATAAATTAACTGTGTCCATTTGAAACCAAACCGGTGGGAAGGCTGTGGACTGAGGAACCGGAGAACGACGCCTGATGGTGTTTGTGTAATTTCCAATATTAGCTTTTGTGTTTCTACTGACGGTAAAAACTGATAAACTCAGAAAACAAGTGATCTGTGCCACTGTACTCCAAACTGTATCGCTGCTCTTTTCTGAATGAAGGCTAAACCCCCTTTTTTGGGGGGTTTTAAATCACTTTTCTCTCAACAAGCCGTCGGCAGGAGGCTGCGACGGAGCAGCCGACTCTTCGGGGACCAGACTCCGATTGCCAAATTACCTCCAGTCCACCGAGGAGCCGCATCTGCATAATGCAGCGGCTAAAAAGCTACGGGACGGAAGTGACTAATGACGATACGTCTCACTGCCAAATCTGTGAAAAAATGAAGTCCCACTCTCTGTCTTCTGTTGCATACAAATTGGACTTCTATGCGTGAGTGGCTTTAATGGCTTTAAAAGAGACCCCTGGGGGAGGACGGGGGGGGGAGCGTGGATGGGAGGGGAGAGAAAGGGAGAGGAGAAAACGAAGGGAGAGGAAGACGAGGGGGTGTTGGGACGAAGAAAGACAAACAAAGGAGTGAAACTGGGCCTTTACCTGATCGGGGCCCCTCGCGACTGGGCGGGCTTCAGCAGGATGGTGATGGTGGTTTCCGTCTCGTTCAGCGGCGCCTCAGACTCGTACTCCGGCATCAGCGGAGCTGAAGGGGAGAAACAAAAAAAAGGACAAATCAAAACAAATCTAATCTTCGGCTCGTTCTTATCTGCGGGTCCGTCTGTCTCGGCGTTATCACATCTCCTCAGGTGCTGCCACGAGCAGACGGAGGGGACGGACGTGTGCTCCACTGCGGAAGGCTTCGCACACACATTCAATCACATTCACGTTTTTAATTTAACATCCGTCACGGCCCCCGTGTTTGAGGTGTAACATCAACAGGTTTGTCACTGATTGAGGTGGCATTTAGGTTATTAAAACGACTCCGTACATCCGTCCCTAACTGTCGACATCGTTTCATTTAAATCCCTCCATCCGTCGGCGCCTGGACGAGATAACGAAGACAGGGGATGGCGTGACATTTGGAGGGAGACGTCTCCGTAATGTGTTGAAGTGCCGTGTTCTGTGTGTTTCTCTCCTCTTAGCAACGCGGTGTTGGGCTTCGAGGGAGTGGGGGAGGAAAGGTCGCGCGAGGTGCTGACAGGGAGGACTCGTCGCCTCACACGCCGATGACACATTAGAGTCCAGTCCTCTGGAGTTTAATCAACGCTGTGGATTCACGGGTCGGCTGCGTGGGTCAGTGGCTGCAGGGCAACATCAGCACTGCTCGGATCATTTGGCTTTAATTCACAAACCAAACGTTTGGGAACCGTCTTCAGACTGAAAACAGATTCTCCGACGATTTAAACTGTTCTCTATTTTATAATAAATCTCTTAGCGCCGTGCAAATAACGGATACTTGCTGTAAAGGTGTAGCTGGTCACTTCTGCAGAGATATTTCTGTCTTTCCTGTGTCACAAACATGCACAGGTGCAGTTGAGGCTCCAAACCAAATCATCTGGATCAGCCCCTGGTGGCTGGCTGCAGTATAGGTCCTAAACCCTGTCTCCTCCAGATTAGCAGATGGGACACGGACCAAACATTGTTCCTGTAGGTTTGCTTTTAATTAGTTATTTGATAGAGTAATCATGATAGCTGATGTCAAAAGCACAAGATGGCAGCTCCACCTTTGCACAAGAGGAGGTGGAGTCAGGTCGTCCATCCTCTCCACGGTCCATGATCGGTACCACAGAAAAACAACGACACGTAATTCTCTGCATACAAATCCAGTGTTCTCTCCCAGAACACGGCTCCTCTGAGTGATGTACAGTTTATCACCACGGTCTATCTGCAGAGACTCACTACAGCTCGGAGCCAACAGCCGACCAGCTTTCTGCTTAAAGGTCAAAACCACCTCAGTGAGGAGGAAAGTGAAATAACAGCATCCTGACAAGGGGAGACAATCCGGTGTAACATTTGGGAAGGGATCATTAGAGACAGGTACAAAAAAGAAGAGGAGAGGCAAAGGCTGATCAGAGACAGAGAGGAAGTGACTGAGATACTGGAAGAGGAGAAGGAAGGAGGAGAGGGAAGGAGGAGAGGGAAGGAGGAGAGGGAAGGAGGAGAGGGACAGTGGGTGAGCGACAGAGGGAGGAAGGTTGAGTCGGAGAGAAAAAGGGCAACGGGAGACACAAAGAGAGAGAAACGCAAAACAGGTTTTTATTTAGCATCTGTCATTTAAAACTACAAAAGCCTGCTCCACAATAAAGAAAGATATTAACATGTGAAGGCGCGTCACGGCTTTCAAGATTGAAGATTGTTTTTTTTTTTCCATTTTCTATGGATGAAGGTTGCTGACACAAACAGAAGGTTAGAAGTGGAGAGAAAGAAGCCGGAGATATGAAACACGCTCAGACACACAAACACAAACACACACTGACACAAAGGAAATGACTGACACGTGCGTGGTCAGGACAAAGGAGCCTCGGACGTCTCGTACTCTACCTGCTGTTATTGTCATAATAAAACCCAGTGGGGGTCTTAAAAAATAAAAAATGTCACCAGAAATGAAAAGGGGGAAAAACTCACGAGCAAAACAAGTGAATCTTGAAGATGTGTACCTGCTATCTTGGTGGTGATGCGGGTGGTGACGGGCGGGCCGAAGCCCTTGTTGGTGGAGGCTTTCAGGGTGAAGAAGTAAGTGGTGCCCGGGTAGAGGCCCACGAACAGATGGTGGGTCTCGTTCCTCAGCTTGAACACCCGTCCCCTCTGCGTGGTCAGGTCCGCGCTGGGATCCAACGAGCTCAGGGCCTTGTAGGTGATCTGGAGGAAGACAGGAAACGGTTTTATCTTTCACACGTAAAGGGCAGAAGGAGATGGTCGGATGTCGGACGTCGGCATCTGAGCTTATGACCAACTTCCGTGTGTGTGGCTCCGCTTTTTCAACCTAAGGTGTTTGTATTCTTTTTACAGAATATTTGTGTTCTCACACGGGGTTCGCTCGTGTATTTATACTGACATATTACTTTTATATTTGTAAATATACCCCCCCCCCCATGTTAACGAGCCACTAGCTGAGCCTGTGCTGTGCCTTTGCTCCGAAACCGACGGAACACAACCCTCCACTCTGCTGCGAGAACTAGAATATCGTAAAAATTGGCCATTAATCAGTAATTACCAGGTCACCCCCATCTGAATAATATCAAAGTCTATTTTAACACCTTTGCACGGAGGTTGAAATCCAGAATAAACCACCTCCACCGTCACGTTGAAGCAGATGCAACAAATCAAGCGTCCGTTCGACGTCACGCGAATCGACGGCGAAGCAGAAGCGATATTATTGGCTCTTTGCTGCAGGTCTGAGTTTCTCCACATGGTCTCCGCTGCGAGACGGGAACAAATTGAGCAAATTGACCCGTGGCCACTAAACTGGCGGAGGCACTTCAATAGTTCTTCTGTTAAAAGAACTGTCAATGTCTGTCATAACGTTGCTACTGGCAAGTGTCCACGCCGCACAACTGCCAGTGATTGCACACACGCACACACGCACGCACACACACACACGCACACACACACACACACACAGTAAAAGCCTGGAGGACAGCTGTCATTGTGAATGACAGTCAGCACAAAAGCATATTGACTGGTGGGAAAAAACACATTCAGCAGCGATTCAACCCAAACCCATTTCAGCTCAGTGAAATGTGTGTCTGTGTGTCTGTGTCAAGGTCTCTAAGTGAATTTCAGCATGAGAGAAAAAAAAAGGATAGATCCATAAAGAGCGGATGGAAGGTGGGAGCGAATGAAAGAAGGAGAACGAACAAAGGAGACGAGACAGACAACAACAACATGGAGGAACTCGACGGAGCGGAAACCTCCACCAACGCACTTCTTCTCTCTCTAAACTAGCGGAGCCGCGGAGCAGCCCCTGGAATGGTTGTAGTCTTTCCCATCATTTGTCTTCTGGGATTTGTTTCTTGACAAAAACAACATGTGAGGGCAGCTCTGTTTAGTTCACTGCCAACCGGGGGGGAATCTCCAGAGGAAGAAAAAAAAAACCACACATCAGAGCTGCAACTACAAAATACACATTTAATAAGTGAGGCCGGGCCGAGAGAGCGAGCGTCTGCCAAGTCCTGCTCACGCGGAGATATCTAGCTGTTAACTAACAGAAACAGTTGAAATATCGAAGCATCGATGAAGGGAGAACTACGATATCGAGCGTGGGAAAGAAACATGCACCACAGAGGGAGGATCGCCACTTCCCATCGGCCCTGCTCTGTTCCTGCTCTGGTCAGAGGACGAGACAGAACGACTGAGACAAGAGAGATGAGCTGATGGGCAATGAATTCAGACAGAACAACACCGGGTGAGAAAAGTGAGGCTTAAGTGAAGCCGAGAGTGAAACTGAAGGGGGGAGAGAGAGAGAGGAGGGGGGGGGGGGCAATGAGTGCAGGATAATGGAGGAGTGTGGAAGAGACATGTGGAGGAACAACTGCTGAGAGACAAATGAAAGCCATCGAGTCGGGCTCGACACGGATTTCACAGAGATTTAATTCAACGTAAAACGAAGCTGTTTTCAGACCTGTACCGACGTCTGTGTGTGGGAATGCAAATATCAGAGTTACTTGTTCCAGACGTTCTCTGGAACTTTAACCTGCCAGCCGCCTAATGTCCGTGTTTATGACGTTTCCAACTTGAAGAATACCAATAAATCTCAGGATGGACCAGAGGAGCCGTGCAACTGGAAAGACGCCAAGGACGACGGCGTCCTGGAGAGACGATGAGATTATGGCGCTGAGAGCCGACGGGGGGGGGGGGGTTGTGTGGATGTGCTGTAAACAAAAACAAGCTACTTCCCACAGTGGTTATTATACCTAACGTCCGGCCTCTTGAATAATTTACTCAGGTGCTCGGCCTGGACTGAGTCGAAATGTCCATGTTGTGAATGTGTCTGGCTCCTGCTGTGTTCTTCAAACTTTGGTCCAGACACCAACTTTCCAGACATGAATGAAAACAACTTGTTTTTAATAATACATTTGCAATGTTTGTCTCAGTTTGTATGTCAATAAATTCTTCTTAATTTAACACAACACTGGCTGCTTCCCAGTCCAGGTGTTGCAGCCTTGGAAGACCAGACTGTCCCACTTCAAGGTGCTCCTTCAAAAGCCTCCTCTGGCCGACCTATGAAAGGATTCACTGTGCCGCGGTAACAAAGCTAACAAGCTAACCATCGGGGGGGGGGGGGGGGGGGGGGGGCAGAGCTGCAGTAGGTGGAGCTGGTGACCCAAATGGGAAACTCCGAAGACGGGACCGTCTCAGTTGGGCTCAGCCTTTGCAGTCTAGACCCTGTCCTCTGAAGTACGGGTCCCCTGAATCAGAACACAGCTTCTCCATTATCTCTCCTGAAGGTCACACATTTCAGAGAGTCTTAAAAAATAGAGGCAGAATGAGGCAAAATATGAGAGAAACAGTTCGAGAGTCAAAGTGAAAGAGGGAAAAAAAACATTTAGAATAAATGAAGGAGAAAAGAGGACTGGAGAGCTGGAGCCAAACCGAGGCTGAGAGAGGGGGGGGGGGGGGGGGGGGGGGGAGCAGCGAGAAGAGACGATAACAAGTGATGCAGATGGATGTTTGTGGGAAATGGGTAGCCTAGAGGTTGTGTGTGTGTGTGTGTGGTTGTGTGTGTGTGTGTTATTTTTTTGGTGTGAGGCAATGGAAGGAGGATCTTAGCACTTCACGCTCATGGTCGTCGGGCGGCCCTCGTCGCACCATTAACAGACTCAAATCAAAAGCCCTGGCAGCTGGATGCCTCGCTCCGACTCGGCTGCCGGCTGGAGTGCTGATGTGTGAACGTGTGAGTGAGTGTGAGTGAGTGTGTGTGTGTGTGTGTGTGTGTGTGTGTGTGTGTGTGTGTGTGTGTGTGTGTGTGTGTGTGTGTGTGTGTGTGTGTGTGTGCGTGTGTGTGTGTTGGAGAGGGAGTGAAGGAGAAGGAGAAAGAGTAAAAGATAAAGAGAGCAAAAACAAAAACACTGCTCAGTTCTACTTTTACAACAAAGTTAAAAGGCAATTGACGCCTTTTTTAAAAACAAAAACATATCGGAAACCATCTGCATCTCAACCTACAGACCAACAAAGTCATTTCACACCATTAACGTGCACGGAGCGTCGACATGGCAACAGGAGCTGTGGCAGATCGCTGGGTTTTCTTCTTGCATTACAGAAACGTCACATTAGGACTCGATGCCTCTCGATGTCGTCATTTCAGTTTCAGTTTCTCTTTTCGTCCAGGATACAGAACTAATTCAGGAGCAGCAGTTTGTCCTCAAGTCTCCTTTAAGGGTTTGAGAAGCTCTGGAGTCGAGTGGACGACACACGTGAAATGTGTTAACGTGTTTTCAGGTCAAACACAAAGAGAAATGTTCTCACAACATGATTCATACTGAGGGAATGTGAAGACCCACATGCCGGGCAAGACTTTCACTTCTTTCTGTTAAACGTCCTCGTGTCTGGATCGTGTTCTCAGTTCTTATATTTCACTGTATTTTCAGAGAACTTAAGTTAAACATGGGAACTATCCGTCAATCCTCCATTAAATCATCTATCCTTCGAGTGTTGGGGGGGGGGGGGGGGGGGTTAAACAGCCAGTCACTGTTTCTAAGGGCGATGATTTCTGTACTAAAGCTAAGAAGGTGAAACTTGGTATGAATCGAACGAGTTGGACGCTCAGATTTCTCTCATCTCTCACTTCTGCTGTGAATTTCAGACGAGACTCGGACTCGTTTTGCTTGAACTGCCAAAATTCAGGAGTTCTACGACCAGGAATCTTCTGCGTCACTTCCATTTCACCGAGAACATTTGGCGATGAGGCACCGAGAGGCCTCTCAGGTTAAGGAAGTTGGAATAAAACCTTTGGCCAACAGCCGGCAGCAGCAGCTGAAAGCGCCTGACGTCTCCCGAGGCGTCTGAAAGTTCGCCTGGCTGCCTGAATAAAACATGTTAAATCAATAGCTATTTATACAGACTGGGACTTGGGGGCTGGAACAATAAAATATTATCTATTTCATCTACGCTGCAGTTTTGGTTTGCATATCGATGGCTGTTATTTTACGAGTCATGAATGGCTCTCTATATTTTTATGGGCTTTACACTCTGCCTGCATTCGCTCTCGTCTTATCCACTAACTCATTCTTTCTCTTTCCCCGTTGAGTGGTAGACTCTCGCTCTCTCTCCCTCCCTGTTTTATCACTCTCCCCACTGGGGTGAGTGTTTTCTGTCCGCCCTTCTCTTTTCCTCCCTCACCTCTTTCTTCACTATGTCCTTAAGTTCCTCTCCATCTCTTCCTCCAGCTCCACACTTGATCTACTCACCCCCCCGTTCCGACTCTGTTTCTCTCAAAAGGAGGAGTGTGGGTAATAAACCTCAGGTGCATGTTCTCCTCCCTTCCTCCTCCACCTCCCGCCACCCCCTCCTTTCTCTCCCTCCGCAGTTGATGTACTTGGGATCGGTAGAGCCATAAAGCTCAGGTTGTTTTATTGGCCAATGAAAAGGCAGGCGCGCCGCACGGCACTGCATCTTGGGTAATAGAGTGTGCGTCTGTGGGGGATAACCCCCGGGAGGGAAAGTGTATGTGTGAGTAGGTGATTGAATAAGTGAGTCGGGTGGAGAATAGTAAAAGAGAGAGAGAGAGAGAGAGAGAGAGAGAGAGAGAGAGAGAGAGAGAGAGAGAGAGAGAGAGAGAGAGAGAGAGAGAGAATGGTGAAATAGAGCAGATGAAGGCAAAAAGACGGATGATAGATGCAAAGAAAGAAGAGATGGTTGATGCCACTGGTGCCACTGGTGCCACGCCCCTTCCGAACACATTACACATCCTGAACTTTGTTAACTGTTCTAATTTAATAACACTTTACAGAGTCTTTGATATTACAGGAGCTGAGTCGGAAGGCGGAGAGGAGGCACAGTCGACTGGGAGGAGACCCTGGTGTAGACCCAGAGCTTGGTGGAGGGATTATAATACCAATCCTGCAATATGTATGTATACATATGTATAAATACATAAACTCTTGCAGGGGAGACGGATATCTAGAACATCCTGCTTGGCTTGCTGCTGCCTTGGATAGGTGGAGTGAATTATTACATGGATGGAAGGATTCTTTATAGATCTTTTAAAATACATTAATACGACTTGACAATTGGAAAACTCTCTTCTTCATTTATCTTTTTCCAGTTTCATCCTCATCTATCAGCAGCTCGTTGATATTAGACCACAAACCTGACGGATTATTGTAGGAAACCATTATTAAGGCCTCTTAGCATTAAGAGTTAAAACACTTAAAATATGAGGTATTTCCTCACAACCTGTCAATCCAAAAGTTATAATATCTGACTGCGTTGAGGTGTTGCCACATTTTGAGTTTTTCGTGCCCACGTGTGTTTGCATATTCCACTGCGTGTGTCCCCGCAGGAGATTGATGCCGGTTAATATCCGACGCCATAGCTTTTACCCAGCAGCCCTCTCCATCAAACACACCACCACTGCATCGTGTGTGTGTGTGTTGTCTGTGTGTGTCTGTATGTGTGTGTGTGCGCTCGCCCTCCTGGGCTGCAGCATTTTGATCTCCAGCCAAGTTTTATGGAAATAAACAATGTTTACGAGGCACCGTTGTGGGATCGCTGCTGTAGAAAGGCTATTTCAATTCAGTTTTGTCATTTTCCATTTTTTTTATTCTCTGTGCTCCTGTTTGTTTTATTAGAAAATATATACCGTGGCTTCATTCCGCACTATCTCACCAACGCAGTGCTGTCATGTTGAATTGTGCCGGCGCTCCGGCGAGGTGTTTGCTCTCTCTGTGTCTGTTACGTCACCGGTATTCAGCGGAGTGAAGTTTTCAAATTGTTTACAGCCTCTCTTCCGTTTCCAGCATTTAGTGGGAGTTCTCATCCAAAGCAGATTGAGTGAAGGAAGTAGGTTTCCATCGCTGCCTGTGACTTCCTGCCGGCGACCTCCCTCGGCTGTTTACACTCAGCAGCACCTCCGGGCTCTCACACATCATACTTCATCTGCAGTTTGACAGACAGGCTATTTGTTTCATATTTACTGTCTCGTGTGACCCTTCACTCTGTCCAGGTTCCGCTGTTTCAAGTGGAAACGCTTGATACTTAAAACCATACGTGTGCGTTTCTTTGTAATATTAATAAACATGTTCCTTCTTTAGGCCCCTTTGGTCCAAATATGTCCACGAGATAAAAGTGAGGATTATTTGAATGTGTTTTTGGTCTTAAAATGCGGTAAATAAGCGAAAGATGATCCCAATTATGAGTTGGAAAAGCACAAAGCACCAGTTTCCTCCTGGGTTACACAACGATCTGTGACATCTGAGGCAGAATTAGCATCATCAGCTTGTTTACTCCTGCAGTTTATGAAGGACAACAAAAACAGGGTTTATATTCCTTCAGTGAACTGCTGCTCATGATGGGCTGGAGGATTTCAGGCTAGGATTCGGTTCATAAGGGACCATCAGGCTTTTCTTTTGGGGTTAGATTTCAGGTTTCAATAAAATTGCATATTGTAAAAAATCCTGACAACCAGTTTCCAGCTGCTCCGTCTCACGCTGTCTTCTGACATCTCCTGTCCTGCTCATTAGACGCATGCCTTTCGATATATAAAAAGCGGCGACTGCACAGCGCCCGTCCTGTCCTCTAATGCATAAAACTTCCCCAACAGTTGAATAAAACTTTTCTCTCGTCTCTTCTCCCCCCCGCAGAACGTCGCCCTGACACCTCCCGCCTCGCCTCGTAATTTAGGAGGCAACCTATTGTTTTAAGTTCCAGCACTTCTGTTTTTAGAAGTTTTCCATTTGGGGCAGAGTGTTCTCCTGCTCCGCCGACGACTTCTAAATGTCAAGACATTCTGGGTCACTACGAGCAGAGAAAAAAGCAAAACACAAACAAACACGAGATGCTGATGCCAGACTCCACAGGAAACACGCGGAGAAAGGCCGACGCAAACACGTGTGTACGCACACAAAACCCGGATAAACCTCATGTATGTACACGTATGCAAATGCACACGATCGAAGGAGAAGGGAATCGTTGGTGTTTTCCTCATCCCGACTTTCTTTTGTTCCCAACGAGATAAGCTAACGGGAGAAAGGAACAATAATCCGATCATATTTCCTCGCTCGCCGTCCCCATTGTTCTCATCGACTCTCGATAAGAGACGCGAGAGAGAGAGAGAGAGAGAGACAGAGGGACAAAGCCACGAGGACTAAATATAGCCTGATAACATTTCCAGGCCGTATTGTTCTCACTGACATAAATATACACAAGAGAGGGATGGGAAAATAAAAGGAGAGACAGGGAGATGAGCAGCGGCAACAATGTTCTAGCTTCATTAATAGACAAGCTGTTAATCTCCATCTCCCCAACTGCTTAATCAGGCCGTTCAATCAGGGGGGGGGGGGGGGGGGGGGGGGGGGGGGGGAGGAGCAGCGACTTCTGGGAATAGAAAATTCAAGAAATGACAGGATACAAGAGCTTTTGAAAGATCTTCTATCGTCCTTTCGCAAAGCTCTTGTAATCCTGTCATTCTTTCTTGCTACGGCAGCCCGTTGCGACCAAAGTTCAAAAATCAAAATCAATACCGCAAAAAAGCATCACAGTGTAGGAACCCGGTTCGCCCCGGAGGAGCGATCAGAGACGCGGCGCCGAAAAACCACTCGCAGAAATCAGCCGGCGGTGATAGTTTGACGGGAAACGGGCCGAGTCTGCGTCGGCTGCTCGTCTGACAGACGCACTTCCTGTCAGCCGAGCCGAGATGAGTGACAGGAAGTCTCCCTCTACACGCTGATGTGGGCCACACACGCATCTGCTGCTCTCGTTCAAAACATTCAAAACATTTGCCGACAAGCTTTTCACCGACGCGCTGCTCACCACCGATTCTCAGGGATTTACCGTCGTGAACTGTGTTTTTTTTTTTCACATGTCATATGTATGAATCTGCCATTGTCTTGATATAATAAAGATTTGTTATGGGTGTAAGAAAAGGTCAAAAGGTCACTGATGTATCGTGGCTTGTTGGGTTTCACGGGGTGTGTGTGTGTGTGTGTGTGTGTGTGTGTGTGTGTGTGTGTGTGTGTGTGTGTGTGTGTGTGTGTGTGTGTGTGTGTGTGTGTGTCTGTCTGTGTGTGTGTGGAGGAGACACAGAGGACAGTGGGTAAGCGTAGGGGTCTAGATGGATGATCATTTAGGACCCTTACCCCCCCCCCCCCCCCACGGCCCCTAAGGCACGTTGTTTTGAAAAGATAATAAATAAAACCAGCTCAATGACCCCTTGTGTTTTAACGCATCTGATTTCATACCCGTTGTGTTTCCGTCACTGTGTCCGAGGGTGAATCCGACCTGTGGCTGTCGGTTTGATTCCCTGTGTAACGCTGTTTGATTAGAAGTCGACTGAGACCTGGTTTCAGCCTGAGAGGACGAAAACTCCGGTAAATCACCGGGAGGAGGAAACTGCCTCTCGGCTTGTTCCACTTTCCAGCAGGAGGCCGAGCCGCACCAGGCTGTATAAATACATCATATTTAAGATGCACGCAAACCGAGGGGAACGCAGGGCCCGCATTATTACACACAAAATAATACACACAGCTACACACAGGGTGTAAAGGATACTGGGCCATTCCCCTGCAGGCCCGGCTGAAAGGAGTGAGGCAGAGTAAATGGTGTCAGCGGCTCAAGGACTTGAGAGCCACTCTAAATATAGAGCCTTATTGACAAGAATGGAAAAACAATACAGAAGAAAGGGGGGGTGGGGGGGGGGAAAGAGAGAGAGGGTGAGAGAAGACGAACGTTCAGGAGGAGATCGACCTCTCGCTCTTCAGCGGACGTGAGATCCCGTCTCTACTTTTATCTGTTTTTAAAAAGTAGACTCAAAACACGACATGAGCAGAATGCGAGCTTTGTGTGTGTGTGTTGTGTGTGTGTTGTGTGTGTGTGTGTGTGTGTGTGTGTGTGTGTGTGTGTGTGTTGTGTGTGTGTGTGGAGACGATGCTCAGCTTTGAGTTTGGCGTGCGTAGCCAGCTGAGGTCAAAACATGCGCAGATACGATATTAGATCAGGCAACGCGTCTGTTATTTGAAAACAAAAGCTAAAAAAAAATCGAGCCACTGTTGAGTCGGTGCCTTGTCGGTCTATTTCCGGCGTTGCTAACTTCCCGTGCTGCACTGAAGCGAGCGGCGCTGCAGCTGCCGGTCAGTAAACACCGAACGCAATCGATGGCGGGATCACCTTTTGGCGATTGCCGCGCTCCTGATGAGAATCAATCACCCCCCCCCCCCCTGTGCAGAGACCAGAGATAAAGGAGGAGAATGCAACAGCTACACGTCTGCTTTCTTTTCTTTCCGCGGAGATCAACAAGAGTAACTCAGTGAAATAAATGCCAGAGTGGCTGCCAGTATTGATTCCGGTGATTGATTAAAGGCCATACTTGAGGAGAGAGGAATTGAGGAGTAAAGTTATTCACACGGAGGACCAGGGCAGAATAACCACACAGAGTACCAGCAGCCCATTGCTTGGTGTGTGGGATTAAACAGCTCAAAGGTTTGTCAGATAAACTTTCCAGTACTGCTGCTGGAAATTGAGCAGGTGGAGAGTTAATTGCTTTGAAATGTACGAGTGCTTGAATTCAACAAGTCCTCAGAAGCAAAAAGCTCATTCGTCTGTTCAGAAGCGACTCACACGGGCGCCGGGTTTTGGGTTTTTGTCTCGTTCAGAACACAAACAAACAGGATTTGTTTTCCGTCTGTCTGGATCGTTTCACCTTGAAAAATATCCATCAAATACAAGAAGCGTGCACATCAGGGCACGTTTCACAATCAACCAAGACGAGGGAATCCGTGAAAATGGGTTTTCTACATCCGACATAAAAGTTGGATTAGTGTGTAGAAGTCCAAATCTTTGGGTGATGACATATTTCCTTTGCTTAATGTACCAAGAAAAGCATAATGCGACTGCTCGTGAGGATTGGATGTGTCCGAACGAAAGATTTAAAATCAGAGATGTGCAAACACGACCTGCGGAGACAAGGCTCCTCGTTCTTTTGATAATTAAGATTTTGAGTTTTTACCCAAAACCCGAATTAACCAGAGATAAAGAGGCAGCAAAAACGTTAACAGCTGAGATGCAACACTTTCCACACGAGGTTGAGACATGAACATCTCTGGAGTCGCCGGTCGAAACAAATCAGCAGAGCTGTGATCTCATGACTTGCTCCACTGCTTTATTCTAATCAATGTTAGCACCAGCATCTGTTGAGCCGGGGGGGGGGGGGGGGGGGCTCGGGAAGAACCGCACCGAGAGCAGCGGAGGCCGGCCAGCTAACAGAGAGGACCTGTGCCGTCTGAATGGTCTGATGAGGCAATCAAAGAAGAGTTTGACAAGGTCACGATCCCTTGTGTGTGTGTGTGTGTGTTGTGTGTGTGTGTCAGTGCTCTGCGTTGTGTAACCGCCGATATCCGTGTGTTGTGTGAGGGGGTCAGAGGGGAGGCGGAGGTGCAGGGGAGTCGTACGTGCGATTTATTTAACGCAACTGGAGGTTTTCCAGTTTTACATCCTTTTTATGTCGGTTTGTTTTTCATAGTTAAAACAGCTGCTGTGGATTTATGTGTAGAAACATGCAACTTGTATTTATTAGCGATAAGCAGCTCACTCTCATGCAGCTTCAACACAAACACGGATCACTCACTTTAGAACTTTAAACTGCAAATCGGAAACTGCGATGTGTTGCGTCGTGACAACGTTTCCCGAGCGTCACGCAAACTGCACGAAGTTTACGTTAAAGAAGATCAAGGCTGAAAAGATGCTGCATCAAATTTAACCCAAAATGAATCAAGCGGGAAAAGAAAGAACTGATTGAAGCACTTTGTCAAATTGCTGTAATTCCTTTGTTTCCGCCCGATTCATTACGACGGATCTGCAGTTTGCAATGTGAAGAATCCTGTGCCCGCCCCGAGTGGAAGGTGGGATGGACTCATTTAGCAGCTGATGGTTTGACCCGCTCTGACCAGAGCTAAATGTCAGCGGAGAATGATAAAGTGATGGGATTAAATGGTAATTTAAGGAACCTGCAGTGAAACCTTTCCAAGGTCTCCCGAAAGTTTCCAAAACTTTATTTCATTAAAAGGCAAATCTCTCAATCACAAATGGGATCCGACTCATGTGCAGCAGATCAGAGAGCTTGAATAATCCATGTTGTGTGGACTGGATCCTCTGTACATGTCAGACTACTGTTTATTTCCAGATGATGTGATTGTACCTTTTTGCGTGTGTGTGTGACATGAATAGAAATAATAGATCACAAGGGTTTTTTTCAGAACAAAAAATACTGCTCTTGGTATAATCGCTCCTCCCTCCTGATGTGCATGAATATAAAAAAAGAGGGATAGTTCTGTTGGATCCAATCAAACACTCAAACTTCCTGCCTCCGCCACGCTGTCCCCAGACATCACTTGTTCCCTCTCCGCTGAATAGAGGACAAGAGGGAGTGAGAGGAGGCGGCGGCGGCCTCGGCCCCATTAGATCCCCCCCGCAGATGTTTCCTTTAATCCTGGTAATTAGCTGCAATTATAGTCATAGATACAGAAGATGAAGTGATCATATTTGCACACTGAATTAATTCGTCTAATTACGCCATAGGATGAATATCTCTCTTTATGTCGCGTTTCCCAGTTGCTCGCTTTGGAGGGGTTTTATCTCCTCGCCCAGACCTCCTCTTCGTTCCTCTCACTTTCCTTATCTCTCCTCACAATCCCCCCCCCCCAGCCTCCTCCACCTCCTCCCTCTCATTGTCCTAGGTGTAATTTATCTGGGCTCTATCCTGAAAAGCGAGGCACACAGAGAGCGAGAGAGAGAGAGAGAGAGAGAGAGGGGGGAGAGAAAAAAGAAAGTACAAGAGACAACAGAGCGGGACAGGACATGACAAGAGCCCCTTTAGATGTTGCAGGCGATGCCTTTAATCCTGTCAATAGCTGCAATTATAGTAATTATCTCTAATGGCAGCGCATTGTGCCGAGGCTCTGATATGTTTAACAGATGACGCAGAGTCGCGCCCGCCTCCGCCGGGGGCCGAGGGGGGGGCCCGGCGGAGCTCAGATTCATATTAATGAATCCGACACAAAACAAGCCGGAATTGATGATGGTCCCGCGAGGTTTATGGAGTGCGGAGTGTTTTTTAAGCTCCGGGTCGAGGTCTAATGGAGGTCTCAGAGACGGCACTGAGTGGTCTCTGTGCCGCGGAGAGAGAGAGAGGAGAGGAGAGGCTGGAGATTGATGTTCGGGAGGTAGAGCGGGCTCGGGAGAAAATAGAGGCAATTATACGAGAGGGAGAAGCTGCCAAAATAGACGTCGGTGCGTTACAAGTGTGAGGTGGTGAGATGAGTCGGGATCGGCAGCCAGATTACAACGTAGTGTTCGTCTGTAACTCCGGAAGATTTGATTTTACAAAAATGTGTTTAGCAAAGAAGTGAGTCCAACAAATATTTTTAAAAACAATTAAAAGTATTTGTAGCTATAACACCTTTCAGATTGAAACCTGGAGGTGCAACTGTAACCGTCAATAAAAACAATATCTGGATAAAAGTAATAATACTTGTGTATTTGAAATGTACTGTATACAGGGATCCCGAGCCCTGAAGATATCAGCTGAGCGTCTTCTTAAGAATATTACATACATATTAAAATTATAAGCGTAACTTGTGAAAAGCCTTTTGTGTAAAGTGTAAAATAAAGAGCAACATGCACCAGATTTAAGGTGTTTGATAGAAAAATAACATAATCTTAGTCTCTTATCAAATAAAAAAAATGCAGAAAGATTCTCTCGGCTCCTGGTCAAAGAAAAATCAGCACAATAAGGATGCAAGAATTATGATAATTATTTTTTGACCTGGTGAGGTCCAGAGAGGAAAACTCTTTGTTTGAAGTTTCTAGTCTTAAAAGTTAATAAATGAAATAAATTCAAATAAAACATGCAAGAAGTAAATACAAGCTTCATAAGTACAATTATGAATACGTTCTACTTGTGTCAGAGGACTTTCTGTCCTGGATCGTTTTTAAACACACAAACACGTTTTAAAGTTTTAAATGAGTTTTAACCACTTACACACACTCTGACTCGTTACTTCACACATCCTCTCTCACACACACACACACACACACACATATGACAAATCAGATAACTCACACGAGCCTAAAATCCGCACGTCATCACTCTCTCACACCATCAATACTCACAACTTATCAACACACACACACACACACAACACACACACACACACACACTAATAGGCAGGTCTTGGTGTGAGGTAGCTCCTTGATGCAGTGATGTAAGAGGCAGACAGGAGACAGACAACAGGTCAATAATTCATTAGATAGAGAGCTCACTCAACTTCAACCCCAATAAACCGCCTCTAACCGCTCACGCACCCGGTCGTGTCTCCGTGACTTCAGAGGACGTCACACTGGTTTACATTCCTGTCCTCAACCCAAACTGCGACTAACCCTGACCTTCGCCTCGCCACGCCCTCGCCTTAAGGTCTAACGTGGGACGTGGTCTTTGTCCCCGTGAGGGACGAGGGGGACGAGCAGCCCTGCGTCTCTCCAGTCCGCCGACAAGCTGACGAGTGTCCGTGCCTATTCCTGGATACAACACGTGTTTGATACTAACAGCACCTGACAGTGATGTGGTAGAAATATGACAAACATGACACGCACACTACACAACGCACACACTTTGAGTCTTGACTGATGCATCTACACAAATACCGATCGTGTTGTTGTTTGTTTTTGTTTAAAAGGTGCCACATGTAAGTATTTACTATCACCACACAGCGAGTGTTAGCGGTAACAGCCGTTTACGCGTCACACTCTTTTTTGTCGTTGTTTCCAGTGGAGGAAGGACAAAGACAATCTTAACTCTCATTTGTTCATCGCTTCTGTTCTTCGCTGGAGTCTTGACAAGCGAGGACAGAGCCAAGAGCTTCCCTGACGCCTGTAACCGACGCCGATCCACCCTGAACGCATCACTTCCCCTGCTGAGGCACAAGCGCTACTCGAGCGCCGCTTCCTCGTCCACTCGTGCTGCGTCGGGAGCAGACTGAACGTCGCAGTAATCCACGATCACCTCTTCATCACGAGGACAGATCGGAGCTTGCTGTTGGAAATACTCATTTCAGGCGAAATCTCTGCAGCACAATATGTAAATGTTGTGTCGTGAATTTCAGGATTGTTAGTCCCTCAGAGTCTGTTGAAATGTTCGGTTCGATTTGTGTGTTGCTGAATTCGTAACTTAAAAGCAGCGTTAACTTGCTGCGTCTCATTGCGTCATAGAAAACAGATTCATCATTTTGAAAACACATCCACACAACCAGCCTTTACTGGAGCTTACGTCTGTGGTCTGGAAAGGTCTTTCAATTCCAGTAAATCCAGGGAATCTTTGAGCTACAGCTTTTTTAAAAACCAGTTTAAACAGACAATGCTTTTTTCCCAGTTTGTACTGGACTGACTTGCACCAGAACCTCATCCATCACCTCTGGGTTGAGCTGAGCCTCTTTGCTCGACCTCACCAACGCTCTGTTGGATGAACTCAACAAACCGTTGAAGTCTCAAAATGCTGGAGCAAACTTTCCCAAAAGACTCAAAGCTTTTATAATGGTAAATCTTTCCCAACAGACTAAAACAGACTCTTCCACCAGTCTGCAACATAATATAAATCCCGAAGAGGGCCTCACGTGAACGGGTCAGAATGAGAGTTGATCAGAAAACCTCGGATCCAAACCCTCTTCTACCCGAACTCCTCCTATCCTTACTCGCTTCCTCATTCTTACTCACCTAAAGATTCCTTTCTTTCCCTTTCACACATTTAACGAGTCCTTGCAGTCGTATCTTTCTGTTTCCTATCCACTCTTCCGCTCTATCTCTGCCTCGTTCCGTTCCCTCCATCTATCTCGTGATGGAGGGAACAGAACCAATCTCCTCCTCTCCCTCAGCAGTGGCTGACTGAGGTCCAGGAGACGTGTGGCTGAGGACGTACACACGGACGCTGCAGCTGTAACGATGCGGAAATCTGCCGAAAGGCGAGTCAAGGTGAAATGTGAGATCTGGGACAAGAGCTTAGCGCTGAACCTGGGATCAAACCCGCGAGCCTCTGCTTCCCAGTCAGAGCCCAGTGGTTTCAATCCAGAATCTTATCCATCTGGAAAAACAAGGCTCACTGCTCACTCGTCTGTTTACCAGGAAACATAGATGGGCTACGTTGACATATTGTAATGAATCATTGTGAAACTTACACTTTAAAAAGTATTTTTCTTGGGTTTCTACAGTTTAAAGCTGCTGAATATTCTAAACCAATGACCGAGATGTATTTAAAGATGGACGACACGAGAGCTGCTCGTCCCACGAACACGAATCACCAGTTGATAAAGTCCACAAATGAATGTAAGCATCATTATTAGTAGACGATGACCGACCTCGTATAGTGTGATGACTCCGTTGGTTTCATTGGGAGCTTTCCACTGCATGAAGATCTTCTCTTCATAAGGCGTGTTCTGCAGAGACTCCATCGGAACCGAGCCCGGAACTGTAGAGACAAAGAGTGAACGGAACTTTGTTAGGATCATTTCAACGACAAAAGTTTGGGCAACTAAAGAACTTTGCACTCAACCATCACTGTAAACCATCAATGCTGCGATTGAACCAATGAACAAGCAGTAAAATGTTTGATCTGCTCGGTGACGCGTTTCTTTCTCGAGGTCAGATTTGATGAATAACACCACATATGTTCATACTTTTTAAAACAAACATAAAAAAATGTGTTTTATTGTTGTCAGCAGGACGTTGTTGAGGCTGTAATGAGGCCTTGGTCAGCACGGGTTAAACACGACCTCAGAATAAACACGTGAGTGATCGACTGATCCAAGTTTTCCGGCCTCAGATCAACATCTAAACAAACAAGAAGAAGAAAGACGCGGTAAAAACCAAATCATCTTGAAAACTCACACTCAGTGTTGTTGAGAACATCACAAAGTACCGCACAGAATATCCAATAATCCTCTCCTCACACACTGGGACAGAATTCATCCTCGGGTCCGTGATAATCATTCAATATTGCTCCCGGTATAAATAAATCCACGGGCATATGGAAGTGAGCACAGAGGGAGGCAGCGTATTGAACTGAGGATGGACGGAGAGTGGGAAGAGAAGAAGGCGAGAGGAAGGGAAAGAGGAAAGGAGGAATATTGCGTTTATGAAATTTTCTCATCATTTAATTCTGTTATTTAAAGTTTCATCAGAACTGTTAAGTTACGTGAAATCTGATTTTCCCCCGACAGGCAGAATGAGAATCGCTGCTTCTCTTTCAGAAAATCTTACAATGAGAGACATTTGTTAAAATGAACTGTGAAGTGGGACTCCATTATAATTCTTGTATTTTTCAAAAGGCTGAATTGTTGAAGTATATATATATATTATCCAGAACTGAACTCAAATAGGGTCAAAAACAGGAGGGAAACTCACGCCCGACGTCTAAATGCTCAGATTGTCCCTTGAGGGAGGCTCAGCGCTGTTTGTGAGTCTTTGCACAGGAACTTGTTTTTGTTTTGTTTCTGCACCTTTAACTAAGAACTAATCGTTCTTTGCTGTCTTAGGAATGAGGAACATCGGCTGAGGAGCAATTTGAGTAACTTCAGTCACCTACACTGCAGAGACCTAAAGAATACATCATATAAAACTAAGAAGTACGGGCTGAGTAAAAAAATGTAAGTTGTTAAAGTCAGCAGTTTGCCCACGAGTTACATTTCAGACCTGTGTGTGCTGGGAGAGTCAGAAGAGTCAGAAGAAGAAGAGTCAGAAGAGTCAGAAGAAGAAGAAGAAGAAGAAGAGTCAGAAGAAGAAGAAGAAGAAGAAGAGTCAGAAGAAGAAGAGTCAGAAGAAGAAGAAGAAGAGGGATGGAGTCAAAGTTGAAACAGGACAACACAGAGTCCCGGGGACATCACTTAGAGAATCAGCGGCAGGAGAGGCTGAAGGTAAACACCCGTGTGTAGGGTCATAAAAAGCCCTGAGCCGTGACAGTCACACAAACAGCGAGGGGCCGACAGGTTTACGACTCCTCACAGGGAAATCCACCAGGTGACGAGAGCGTGCACGTCCCCGCCTGCGTGCACGGGGTCGAGAGCAGAGAAGATCTCACCGAGTGATTCACGGAGGGAGAGAAAAAAGCAAATGAATCATAAAGAAAAAATAATCAAGAAGACCAAACGATGTGAGGTTAAACACGTGGGTCGTGAGCTTGTGTCAGCGGGTCGGGCTTTACGAGGCCACGCTGACAGAGAGGACGTGTCAGACACAAATACACACCGCTACACACATGTCCACACCTTTTCACTGCGACACACAACGGCGCTGGAGCACGAGCGGAGACGGGGACGCACACACTCCATTGAGGGGTGTGAATTGTTCTAAATGTTAAGGAGAAGGAGACAGACGGCGCCTGGAGGGACGGATGGCGGCAGTGTGTTAGAACGTGTGTGAAAGTGTGTGTGTGTGTTTCCTGCCTTTCCCGTATCACCTCGTATTTCTGTTCCTGATGATCGGTCGACGGTGGCAGGAGGATTAGATGGACGTGGTTTATATTCTGCTGTGAGCCGCTGCAGCCGAGTGTCGACCGAACGTCGGTGACGTCGACACAACGTAAAAAATGAGCCTGAAGTTTTTATTATTGTCTTTGTCTCCGGCGTAAAAGAGCTTCACAAGCGTTTACAGCCACAAATTGAATCCGACAGAATCTAAAAAAGATGGATGTGCCACAGTTTTTCCTGCCAGTGTGGAAACGTCACGGTCCGATGTAAGATACGATTTCTCTTCGGTTCAGTGTCACCGCGTCACATTCATAAACACGATAAGACAATCAAACTGAGAATACAACACAATTTCTAAAAAACTAAAGAAACGTTGCACATGAACCGAAAACTGGAAATTCACCGACGCTGGTGCGGACGATGTCTGGAGTTTGAAACTTTAAAACCGGTGACCGGAGGTTCAAAGCGTCACAGAGACATTCCCTTCTTCTAGATCCTGAGAAATCAACGTCCTTTTTAATTAAACGTAAGAATTCAGTCTCAATATCACCTTTTGAATTTGTTATTTTTCGATGATTTTAACCTTTTCCTCTTTTTGTCTTGTAGCAGAAAAATAACCGAGTCAACACTTCAGTGGAATCTATTGGAAAATCATCTTTCCTCTGAATTTCCTGCTCAAACACACATTTAGAAAATTTATATGTATTTATAATATTTGGGGGAAGCACTTTTCATTCACCGCACCACTAAATATTTACATAAAGTATAATTAACCATATTGATTTGATTAACTGATATGTTGTCGACAAATGAAGATGAATCAGACAGATGTGGATCCAGATGTCGACTGAGAAGAGTCGTGTGGACGTAGTCATATTTTTTTATTGTACAACATTAACTCAAGCTATGTTTTGCTTAAATGATATCGTGGGATTTTTGGTCAGTTAAAAAGAATAAAACATTAATAACACTTCCTCAAAACCAGTCACTTTCTAATTATTGTGTTTACATAAAAACACGGCGGCATTTTTGAGTCCTACCTGGGGTTAATGTCCCCAGATGAACCACGGTTAGTCATAGACACCAACACACAGACACACAAACACACACACACACACACACACACACACACACACACACACACACACACACACACACACACACACACACACACACACACATAGTGAAGTCTAACAGAAGAATATTTTGATTAGTAATTCCAAGGTGTTGATTAAGGCCCCCGTCTGTGGAGCATATCAAATTACCCTAACAAAGAAACGCAATTAGATGCTGCCATTTTTATTCAACACCTTATCACTCCTCACTTGTGTGTCAGTGTGTGTGTGTGTGTGTGTGTGTGTGTGTGTGTGTGTGTGTGTGTGTGTGTGTGTGTGTGTGTGTGTGTGTGTGTGTGTGTGTGTGTGTGTGTGTGTGGTGTATGAGCCTTCTATGACTCGCTGTCCGTATTACGACTACTACGACACTGACATGCTGGTAACTTGTGTGTGTCTATGAGTATGTGTGTGTGTGTCTGTGTGTGTGTGTCTGTGTGTGTGTGTCTGTGTGTGTCTGTCTGTGTGTGACACAGAAGACAACAGGCTTCATTGAAGAGATAACAGCAGCTGTAACACATTAATCATAACTTGATTAACTTTCACCATCCTGCACAATGGACGGCCTCCTTCATTAAACCAGCTCCCTCTCTCTTCCTTATTCTCACTTCCATCAATCTCTCCTTTATTTTATATTCCTGTTATTCTATTTACTAACACTCTCTCTCTCTCTCTCTCCTCCCTCTCCTCCTCCTCCATCCCACTCCCTCTCCTCATCCCCTCTGTCTCTACCCGCTCCCTCTCTCTCCCCCCTCCCCCTCCTCTCACTCTCTCCTCCCGCTCCCTCCCCTCTCCTCCTCTCTCCCCTCCCCCTCCTCCCCACCCACCCCCCCCTCCTCTCTCTCTCTCCTCTCCCTCTCCCCTCTCCCCTCTCTCCTCTCTCTCTCCTCTCCTCTCTCATCTCTCCCCTCCTCTCTTCTCCTCTCTCCCTCTCCCTCTCCCTCTCCCCCCTCTCTCTCTCTCTCTCTCTCTCTCCCTCCCTCCCTCTCTTTGCGGCCATGAATTAAATCTCAGTTTCCTCTGCCACGTTCATTCCTCCTGTTTTCTCTATCGGGCTCTTTCCAGGCTTTTATTATGATAAGCAACCGACCTGCTTGTTTATATGCAAATTGTGACTTGTACCCATTGTTCATTGTTCAGAGCTTTGAAGCAGCAACTTGTGTTGAGCGGAAGCGATGGAGATCGGCGATGTCGGGGATTATTTTTGCCCGATGTGTAAATCGAGATTGACGAGAAGATGCTGCTGCAGTTCAGTGGAATTTCACAGAATAGAAGTTGAACCAAGTAACGTCCAAAACATATTCAATAAACATTTTGGTTTGAATTCTCCGAGTGTTTCAGACAGAGGCTGAGGAGAGGAGCTGCAGCGACGGACAGTCTGAGGACACTGATGTGTTACCACTGAACATTAGAGCATTTAAACATTTACAAGTAATAATGATAATCACAATTATGAATCTAACAAAAGCATCCCAATGCAAGTGTTTAGTGTTCTCATGTTCTTTTTGTAGGACTATGGTTTTGTCGTGTGGAAACGTGCAGTAATCCACGGAACCTCGATGTTTTCACACAGACATTCTTCTTGTTATTTCAGATTTCCTCACACAGGAGGTTTATCCTCCCTGGGAACACAAACACATCTTGATTGAACGCCGGCAGGCGGCAGATAGCAGCAGTGCTGCTGGACTGGATTAGGATTAAATTACACATTGTGATGTACGGATTACAGGACAGAGCTGTGTTAGCTGCTGTGATCTCAGGCCGTTGGTATTTCCCTGGGTTTTTGAAGGAAGCGTTAGCTCCCGACAGTCTGAGCAGGTGTTCCCGACCAAATTGGATCATTTCTCTGCAAATAAAATATGTTGTGTCTCGCTGAAGCATATGTGGCCGCATTCACGAAGATTAAGAGCAAAATTAAATTGTAAGAGAATTCTAGGAATGTCACAGAGGACCTTTTCCTCTTATTGTTATGCTGATCAAATATTTGTAGAAGTAAACATTGGTTTTCTGTCCCGTTGGGTTTTCTGGTTGTTTGACTTGCTCCTGTTGTTGATGACTTGTTCTCTGCTGGTGGACGGATGGTTAACGATGGTTCTGAGAGTAGAATATAAGTAACAAATTACAAATACTTATATATATAATACTATATACATACTTATACAATACTAATACTAATATGACAAAGCGCCATCTCCATAAACATGCGAGTGTTGTTTTGAATATAGGGACGTTCAGCATCTTGTCCTGTAATCTAAGAGTGCGGTGATGAAAACACGATGTCGCTGTAAAACTCCGGCTAATCGTTTAAACGTTGTGATGAAAACATGTTTTGAAGATTTGGTTCTTAAACAAGAAAAAAAACCAGAGCAGCCGCGACACAGGTTCAATGAGAGTGGATCGTTTATTCCTTTTAAACTTTGCTTTGACGAGCTCTCGGTCGGTTCAGAGCACTTCTCTCTGATCCTCGACAGACCAAAGAAACGGTTACGACTATTAAAAGACCACAGACAAGTGCAATCGTTCGACTAAATGACTTTGATGAATTGTCTTTTAGGGTAAAAAATGACAGCGGTTGAGAAACAAAAACAAAAAGAACAAACGCCGCCTCTTGTTTTTCCCGGTGCTGCGATCTCAGAAGAGACGCTGCACTCTGAAGAGAGACGGATTATTGAGTCTCCTCGTCTGTGATTGTCCCCGGAGCGAGAACAGAGTTCTGCTCTCAGACAGAGACGCAGGGTTTATTCATAAGGATATAAACATGTCACAAATATGGGGATTTAAAATCTGTTTGTAATATTTAATATCTGCTGCCTAACCTCTGATGGGATATCGAGCCCGTCAGACAACAACAACATGAACGAAGGCTGATCACTGTCAGCTACGTTAGTGACAACATGTTATTTCTGATATTTTAGAACAATGCTAAGCCCTTTTTTATTTTTTAAATGTTTCCATAGAAGCATTTCATGTGATCTAGAAACGTCAACCTGGAGCAGTCGGGCTGTAGTTCAGCTTCTTCAGGAGCAACGATCGATTGTTTTATTGTGGAACATGTTGATTGGGTTAATAAGCTAAACGTTAATATAGGTTTCATATTTATATAAAATGTTGAAGCAGGACAGAAATCAAAGATTCACTGTTCACTTCAATGTGAGTAAAGGACACTGGAGAAAATGATTTTACTGTTTTTAATGAAGAGTTAATTATTAAGAATCCCCTTTTTTGTTTAACCAAGCAACCTGGGTAAACTAACTAACGGTTCCCTGTGAAGATTTGGACTTTACCAGCACTGTCCAGGGATTATTGGATTGTGCTTTGTGTGTAGGTTGCATGTAGTTGATGCTCTTCACGTATGTGTATATATATATATATCATCAAAAAAGGTCGTTCAACCTCCTCACTTAGTGGCAGATTCTCAGTGTAGCTTCCCTCGGAGTTAAAGAGGGTGAAACCCTTTGCTCGAGGGCACTTTGGCGATAGCTTGCTGATACATTGATCCAACGTAATGCAGGTGGCATTTCACTGCCCTCGGAACATGTTTACCGATGCAGAGCAGTTGTGTAACGGGATCCGCGGAGGAAAAGGTCAGCGCGGCGCGGGGGAGACAGCCGCACGGCGTCCTGTGGCACACATTTGATGAATAGCGGCCCCGGCGGTAAAGCAGCCGCGTTGAGCCGACCTGACAGCTACCTGACAAATAGGTGTTCCACGGTTAGGTTCATAGGTTGGTGTGTGTACGATAAGTGGAGCCGACGTTTGTCTCTGAGGCGAGTCTCCTTTGTGTGTGTTTGTGTGCGACTGTATACGTGTGTGAGTGTGTGCGGTCTCAACGTCGTCTTCTGTCAACACGAGCGGACGGACAGCTGGAAGAGACACACGCAGTTTATGAAACACACAGACGTGGGTTATTTAGAGCGTTGTCTTTTAAAACCAGCCCGACCTCCCAGTGTGTGCGATTATGTCGACAAAGAATGCGAAGATGTTTGTATTTTCTCGGTGTGTAGGTTCAAACTTTTTCACTTCTGAACTCGAAGCAGCTCTGCTTCCTCCGGAGCGAAACTTTAACCTCGTTTAGGCATTTCTCACTTTCTGACTTATACTTCTTTAGACACGTGAACTTCTCGTCCACTCCGGGAGGCAATTAGCGCTGCGGGGACGTGCGGCGGAACACAAGCAATCAGCTGCTGCAGTAAACATGGGGGATCTTTAACTCTTCAGCAGCGTGGAACCAAGAATATTTTCCTAGTGGATGTGTCATAGTAACAAAGCTGGATGTCTCATACTGAGACAGTCAAAGGGTTCACTGTGCGTGTGTGTCTGCCTTTGTGTGTGTGTGTGTGTCTGTTTCTGTGCGTGTTAATATGCTGTAAATCTTAGAAGTGTAGCTTCCACTGGGTAAAGCAATGGAAAACAAGGACATGCAATTTAAAGCTGAGAAGAAAGCTGAGAAAATGGCAATTTCATATCTTAACATTAAATACAGCATCATGCCTCAACGCATATCTCACGAGTAACATTAAATAGTAAAAGATGTATGCATACGTATTGTGTGTGTGTGTGTGTGTGTGTGGTGTGTGTGCGTGAGTGAGTGAGTGTGTGTGTGTGTGTGTGTGTGTGTGTGTGTGTGTGTGTGTGTGTGTGTGTGTGTGTGTGTGTGTGTGTGTGTGTGAGTGAGTGAGTGTGTGTGTGTGTGTGTGTGTGTGTGGTCTGTGTGTGTGTGAGTGAGTGAGTGAGAGCGAGAACAAGACTCAGCTTCACTTGCAGCAGCTCACGCTCTATAAAGCCATTAACGTTCAAACAGCAATTAGCCTCCGTGTGAACAATTGCTGTTCTGTTCCCTAATTACTGAATTACAACTAGGAGATTAATGATGGTTAAATAAAAAACAATTAAGAACAAAACAATTAAGGATTCCCCCCCCCCCACCCTTCTCCCCAAAGCCATCGCTGCTCCCCAGTAACACTCTTTTGTTGTCAGGGTTCACACAACTTACGCTATGTGTGTGTGTGTGTGTGTGTGTGCGTGCGCGTGTGCGTGTGCGTGTGCGTGTGTGTGTGTGTGTGCGTGTGCGTGTGCGTGTGCGTGTGTGCGTTCAGCTCGTAGAGGTACGGCTTTTCAGGCTGAAGCGTGATGTTCCCCAGAAGCTAGATTCCGAGGATATTAGTTCTGAGATCAGGAGAAGAACAGCGAGCCCTGAGGAGGTCGGGGGGGGGGAACAGATGAGAGATTTGGGATCATTAGAAGGTTTTTTTATCCTGCTTATCAGCCGCTGCTCTAATGGACTCCAGCTATTCCCCGTTTATCGCCTGCATGTTGTTGAGAGGAATGCGAGGCAGCCGTGAATTATGAGGAGGCGAAACACTCTGTTCTGAATTAGTGGAACACGGAGCCCCGCGGAAAGGAAGCAGGAGCTTTAAATGTTGTTTCCAAATGACTCCGGCTACTTGGGAACATTTATTTGTGAGGAGTGTGTCAGTACCGCACAGCTTTTGATCAAGGGGCAAAATAATATAGCACATTGCTGATGATTAATACAGTTTTCCTGGATATTGCAGGGATCAAACCCCGCGGGGACTACAGGCCCAGTGGGTCTCTGATGAATACCCTGTTCGCTTCAGGCGGTTTCATGCGTTGCTTTCGTTATTTAGTTCGTTAGTTTTTTTTATTTCCTGATCACCAGAGGGTAGAAAAACAGAAAAACATCCCAACAAGACATTCTGCAACCAGCACGTCAATAAAATACTTTACCAGCAAACAAGATTTTGAACCCCTAAACTATGAGTTGACAATAAAAGCTCAAACTCTGAAAGTGTATATTCCTTTTTCTTCTCTTCGCTAACTGTCACTTTGTTTGAGCGTTTAATACTGAAAACTTTTTAGGAAGAGACTTTTTCACTGCTTTAATTTGGTGATAATAAAAATAACGCAGGTTTGGGCTCTAAAGGTAATTTTTTTAAATCTCCTGAAGATGTAAAAAAACAAAAGAACAAAAGAACACGTCAAGTTTTGGCGTAGATCCTGTCAAAGAGGTGGATTCTTACTTTATGATGTTCAATCAAACTCAAACATCCTCGAACTAAGAGGCCTGAACTGCTGGAGACCGGTTTCCCAAACCCGCCTGTCGACGCTGTGGGTTCGACAGCAACATTCCCACTTTGTATTCCCTGATGGACGAGCCTGGGTTTCTGCAGGTTTCCCAGTTTCCCTCCAGTCTATACGACCCAACCTGCCGTTGCTGTACAGTGAATCGTTCCCTGGAGACTCGAGTCAGACCTCTGCCGGCCGCAGGTTTCAACTCACCGTCCTCCTCTGTCTGTTTGACTATCTCCTCGCTCTCCTTGCTGCCTTCGGGGTTGGCCAGGACCAGCCTCAGTCTGACGGTGACGAAGGGCCGCAGCCCCCTCAGAGTGTAGTGCGACGACGTCTGGATCAGCTCCTCTGCCGCGAACTCCTGCTGGTTGAACGCATACTGGTACTGCACCTGGAGCGACCAAGGGAAAGAGAGGATTTATGCCACTGCAACTACAGAGATTACCAAAACAAAGCCGTCCTTAGCTTTGCAAAGCTCGGAAAGAATGTGTGTTACTGTGATGAACACTGTGCTTTGCCAAAACTTAACTTGGAGCTTTCACGTAAAAAAAAAAAAAAAAAAAAAAAAAAAGGAACAATGCGCCACCAATGCTTTCATGGCGGAGAATAATGAACTCCCACACAAAGCAACAAGCATCAGTGAGTTTGCAGCTGCAGCAGAAAACGTGGCCCGGCTGTGCGTACCGTCAGATTGTAGCTGTGGCAGCGTGTGACCGCATATCCAAACGTCTCCCACTGTATCGTCAGCTGCCGCGCTCTGACGTCCACCACGTTGACGCTCTGGGGACCATGGACTGGATCTGTAGGGGGGGGGGGGGGGAGAGACGGGCAAGTTAGGAAACAGACAGGAAACATTTCATTGAGTACGTGGACAGATCTTCTTGCCGGCGCGGCACCGGCCACATCCGAGAAGTTGAGCTTTTCCCGTAAAGGAACAACTTGTCCATTTACCCAGTGCACCAGCTCAGGTTCCTCTCGATGAACATTCCTCATCTATACTACTTTTCGAATAAATTGTGCAACATGACAAAAGAGCACCACTTAACTCTCCCGGAGCAATTTGTGTTTGTGATTAAGACCTTTTGCAGCAGCGGCCATGCATTAAATTGGGGGGGAAATTGTACGTCGAGTTCATCAGTCATGGCCCGCTGTTCGCAAAGTGACACACACGCAAAACTTAACTGCTCAATTAATCTTAATTTTTAAAACTGTGTATTTCATCGGTTTTGTTTAGGCAAGAAAACAAACACCTTTGAATCCACTTTCCTTCCAAACAGTCGGGGTTCGGTTCAGCGGATCGACTCGTTGGACAAGTTCGATTTCCCTCATCGCTCAGAGTTTTGCGGGAGCAGGATTCTGACAGCAGATGTAGCTGCTGTGTTTATTGACCGTCGGTGGTTTGTGTCGGTGCCGCTGGTGGAGCACGGAGGAACCAGGCTGTGATCTGTTATGGACAGATTGTGCGACCACCAGTTATGTGTCAAAACAGAAAAGCCCACAAACCGCAAGCCAGCGATTAGCACATGAGTCCCCATATTGGTCAGCAGACATTTGGGAGTTTTCCCATATGTCATTCACACGTGCACGCGCCCGCACGGAAGTACAAATCCCAAAAAAAGTGCTCGAGGAACATGCACGACCTGCAACAGGCTCAGATTCACACACCCACACACACACACACACACACACAGACACACACACACACAGACACACAAGGCATTGTTCCAGCCATATGTTGGGCTCTCATCCGCAGGTTTGTGTTGCACGACTGGCTGCACACTAACAAGCCTGTTCAAACCGATCTCTCTGTTCACCTAATTACTATCAGCTAATGAAGGCAACCAGAACAGCTCACCAGATACTTAGAGGAGCTGCGGGAAATTCACAGCATGAAAATACAAAACTTTACCCACAATATGTGTGTGTGTGTGTGTGTGTGTGTGTGTGTGTGTGTGTGTGTGTGTGTGTGTGTGTGTGTGTGTGTGTGTGTGTGTGTGTGTGTGAAATCTGGAAAGAACAGACACCTGCACAGGAGAAATGATTTTCTTCTGGGGCTCTGAGGTGAAAAGCTAATTCAATGTGTGCGTCCGTTGTCGGAGGAACAACTTGACTCGTGAATTTGTGGCATTAGAGATAATTCCACCGTCGACAAGAAGAACAACTCGGATTATTTAGACTCTGGTGATACAAAGTGTAATTTACCTGTTGTTCTAGTTACTTCATTGGAACCTAAACTAAAGTCAACGGTAAAAAACCTCGTCGTGGTTATGATCCACTGATTCAATCTGAAGGAGCTAAACAAATGGATGCAGCCTTCCCCCCCTAATAACGGATCAAGCTCTCAGACTTAAACCTAATCCTCACTTTAACCCCGAACGACTGTGAAGCCAGTTTCATTATGAGATTGTTCAAACAAGCTACTTACTGTAAATGTTGTTGATCCGCTAATGAGACGAGATTAGACAACGGCACCAGAGATAAACCATCTTAGAGGCCATCTTAGATGGGAGGCGATTCCATTGTTAGTGTATGTGTGTGTGTGTGTGTGTGTGTGTGTGTGTTCCTAGTAATGAGTGTGTACTTGTGGTTCAAAGAGAACTCTTTTCTATGTGTGTGTGATTGTATTTGCGAGTCTGAGTGCAGACTTCCGACTCCCTGCGGTGCCTCGTGGCTTAAAGAGTCTGTTTCTACTTAATAAAAACCAAAGCCTGTAAAGTAATTTACCATTCATGGATAAGACTGTGGCAGACTGACATTTGGCAACAAGAGAGCCGCGGGGGGGGGGGGGGAGGTTGTATAACCCGATCCTCAGGTCAGCGCAGCTGGAAACAAGCTCTCACACATCTTCAACTTCCCCACATCTGACTGAGACGGAATCAGACAACCTGGCATCCGCTGCTCGCCGTCTTTCCACTTTAACGAAGACAAAACTCCTGCAGGTCGTCGTGACGCACACACTCGAACTCCCACGAAGACATTCGCTTTTTATTCTACCGGATAATATAATGAAATCCCTCTCGTGCCTGTTTGTCTGCAGGCAGCCGGGGCCCTGAGCCGGTGACCCTCGGATTTCCATCAATCAACGATAACAAGAAGCAGAGATTCCAACACAAAGGCTGAGCTCTTGAGTTTAGGGGCCACAGTATTAAATGAATCTAAAATATGCATCTTGATAATGATGTGTTTGGCTGCATTGATAAAATGGTGCAGGATAGATTTTAAAGATAGACGTGACGTGTGACTGCAGACCCAGTAGCCCAGTGCATGCTGGGATAGCTGACGCCACCGCATCCCTCGACAGCACGAGTCTCTGCTGCCGGACGGATGAGAAACTGAAAAACATTTCAGTGGAAATTAAATAAAAACTAAACACGATTCCTGTTTTCAGAGTCAAGGTCCTCCAGAGAACAACAGTGAGCTAACGTGTAATTATGCTCCAACAGATGAAGTGATGCACCGTAACGAACACACACACACACACACACACACACACACACACACACACACACACACACACACACACACACACACACACACACACACACACACACTGTGACTCCTCAATTAGTGCGACACAATCCCACAGCACAGAGCCGGAGAGGGAGAATGAAGTCGTACACTTTTCCAGAAGAACGGCAATAAATCAAAGCTTCTCTCTTGTTTCTGCAAAGACTCAAAACCATGTTAGCGAAATCAGATTTATGCTCTGAGGTCTGAGGGGGAACGGGACCCCCCCCCCGTCCAACCATCTCCCCCACCATCACCACCACCACCCACTTAATCCAGGAGTCTTTCAACTGGGTATGATGGAAGCTAATCTTTCAGATAATCTCGTGCTCAGTTGGAGACGCTCCTAACAGATTGTTAATTCTTGGGTTTGGGGGAAGTGGATTAAAAATAAATAAAATGAACAACAGGCAGAAAGAGCAGAGAGGCTGCTCGTTAAACTGAAATCTAATTAAAGCTTGGATAAGTCTTGTGTTTAAAAATAGTAATTCACGTTACTGTTTAATCAAAAACAAAATTTGCTTTCAGGATGATTATCTGACTCCCTGTTTCCTCGTGTTTCCGGCTGATCTCTTGTTTCTTCTGTTTCAACCCGAGGTCAAACGTTTGGGAAAGAGGAGACGAATGGAGAAGGATGAGGTGAGATGCTAATAGAGGGAGAGGCGTAGAGAGAGAGAGAGAGAGAGAGAGAGAGAGAGAGAGAGAGAGAGGGGGAGGAGAGGTTATTTGAATTATAACTTTGTTTGCGTCGTTTAGTCGATGATGGTTTCTCCCTGGCTGCCGTGAAAAATCAACTCGATCTCGCTCGATTTAGTCCATCTGCTTCTCTTGCTCCTTTCCTCTTCCTCTTCGTCTCCCTCTCCTCCGTCAACACGCGTCCATGACTGTGACACAGGTGCAAACCCAACCAGGTGAATCTGGGGGATAGATGGATGTCTGGTGAATGTCTGTGAATGAACGAATCCCCCAGTAGACAGCGGGGGGGGGGGGGGGGGGGGGGGGGGAGACAAGAGAGGCCACGTCTGTGTGCGCAGAGGAAGAGCCATCGTCGCTCCAGAGGGACACCGTGCCACCATCATTAATCAGGACGGGCCGAGGGGGTCGGCATGTGAGCCACCGCACACTGTGAGAGGGCGTTTCACACGGCACAGCCGGCGACAGCGTGACAAGGCCAAGCAGCGAGTAACAGAGCGCCAGGGGATACTCGTGGCTCATTGGTCACTGTTAAAGGACGACAGAGCAGCCACCACACCACACCGACCACAAAGAGCACTCCGTTGCCTATCCTGCCAGAAGGTGGCTCTGGTGGAGTGTAAGGTTTGTAAAGGTACGTCCTCCCTTTGTACACATTGAAGCCAGGATACCACAGACCTGGGTGCGGCCATCTTGAGATTCTGATGTAGAGTGGAGCTGTGGTCTAAGAGGTCCCACTGACGCACAATAAACTCAACTGATTGTCTGAGTCCGAGGCATCGCTCTGGCTGTTTCAACCCATTTTAAAATAACATAGAACGTAAAAAACCTTGATCCTTTTTAGTTGGTCCCATCTGCTAACATGGAGGATGCAGGGTCTGACGCACCTGCACCGTCACCTTCCAAATCAAGTGAGACGATCCTGGAGGACATTGATCGAGTCAGTGCGTGACCTCAGATTTTTGTGGACACTTTTAAATGCACCAGATAAGTGATTTTGCATCAGGGATCAAAGTGGAGCCCAAACCCCCCCCCCCAATATAGAATATCTGGTAAAAGATAATACCCGAGATTAAATGTATAACAAACCGAATCCAGGTCTATTAGCACTGAGACTGACTTCTCTGCACAACTCCAGGCCGAACTGTCTGTGATCATCTAACGAGCGTGCGTGCTGATTCTCCTGCGATTCGACCCGAGGTGGAGATAAAGTTGTTTTGCCCGTCTTGGAAAGTACTTAAGGGTCTATTGGATGTTTTTGGCAGGTGGATATCTAGATCAGGCAGGGGCCTAGTGAGGCATTGTGTTTTGGGATGCCTTCGTGAATCTGATGAATGAGCAGCAGAAACGTAGCCATTAATCCAAAAGGCTTTAGGGAGTCGTTCCGGGGAGAGGAGGGGAGGGGGAGGAAGAGGAGGAGTGGAAATCAATCTTGCTGCCTCCGTCCTCCACTGTGTTGCTCTCTTGTTTCTGTCCTATCTTATTTTGTTCATGTTTTCCTTTGCTGTCATTAATTGTTTATTTTTCAGTTCATCTCTGACAGTCTTTTGGCCTTGCATATTCTTTTTCTTCTCATCAAGTCTCATCCTCACATCTTTGTCCTTTTCCCATCAGCCTCCCGTTCTCGTCCACTGTCTCAATCGCTCGTTCATTTCGCTTTTAAATTATAAATCATAACTTTGGCATGACTCAGAGTCCAAGCTGCTTGGAACCACGTTAAAACCCGTCCGGCTTGTTGCTAGAATGGAATCGACTGTCAGAGAAACAAACCTTCTGGTGAACTTCTCTTCCACGTGCAACCTTTGCTGACAAACCCTGACTCACCAGGTATTTCCCTCGTCTGGGATACTCCTCGGAATGTCTTGATAATGATTTTAATAAGACGTCTGCACCGTGGACCTCAGGAGAAGTAGTGCTGTGGCAAACCATTTCAATCAAACATCCCAGATGAGCCCCAATTATGTTTGGATCCAGCTCGTTAGGGCAAAGCAAAGCAACATCAAATCTGTTGTGTTCGGTGAAGCAGGAGCTCTGATAATCGACCACAACAGACCTGCCTGAGGCAAAGTACCAGGGACACGGTGAATGCTACCGAATCAACCGATAAGACCAGAGGACGGGAGTCTGAGAGGGAAACCGAACCTGGCCCGGTCAACAGGTAATTCTCCAGGAACTTAGTTTGAAACAAGCTCAGAACCTCCGACCCTCTGACTGTCAAGGTGGGCTTTTGTAACCTCTCAGTTCCACCTGCACCCTCTGGATTGTAGAGGATCAGGTGCCACCGCTCTACAGGGACGTGGGAAATGAGCAACGCCTCAGCAGCTGGTTCCAATCCTGCAGTGGCCGTCGAGTTGCGTTGACCGCTCAAAGCTAAACACGGATCAATTAGAACGATACTGACGAGGGAAACATCCGCATTCTCCCCCGGGAGGGATCTAATAATAAAGTATCTTAAAGCTATAGGTCGATGGTGGGTTACTTCTGTCTGTAATGTGGGTTATTGGACATTTGCTTGTGCTAATTGTTGAATCGTTGACGAGTGATGAGCTACAGACAAGTGGGCGCTGACGGGGAGTCACAGGTTTGGATTTTAGATTCAGAATTGCAACTTTTTCCAAGAGCAGAAACTCAAATAGCAGGTGCTCTTCAGTGCCTCTTCCAATCTCTCTTGTCTCTGTACTCACAAAGAGCTAAAAGGCAGAGAGAAGTGAGAGTGTAGAGAAGAGTCAGAGAGTATAGAGACGAGTCAGAGAGTATAGAGAAGAGTCAGAGAGTATAGAGACGAGTCAGAGAGTATAGAGAAGAGTCAGAGAGTATAGAGACGAGTCAAAGAGTATAGAGAAGAGTCAGAGAGAATAGAGACGAGTCAGAGAGAAAACACAGAGCGCCTCCCACTGGGAGAAACATGGCCGGGACAACTTTCTGTTTCAGGCTGCGAGTGTGTGTTCGTATGTCTGATATTCAAAGTGTGTGTGTGTGTGTGTGTGTGTGTGTGTGTGTGTGTGTGTGTGTGTGTGTGGGGTGTGTGTGTGTGTGGTGTGTGTGTGTGTGTGTGTGTGTGTGTGTGTGTGTGTGTGTGTGTGTGTGTGTGTGTGTGTGTGTGTGTGTAGGGAAATTACATATTTCTAAAGCTACACTGGCCAAAGGCTGGATACTAGTACAGATCCTAACCACACCCACCACCACAACACACACACACACACAGACACACACTTCCCTGAGGCTCATATATCTTCAGCATTAGTTGTGTGACCGTTGATATGTTGCAGAGGTTGCACTTTTAATCTGCTTTCTCACACCAAAGCAATAACAACCTAACCTCTACCTTAACACACACACACACACACACACACGCAAACTCACACGCACACGCAAACTCACACACACACATACACACACACACAGGCAAACTCTCCCGTGACGATGACCCTCGGAGGCAAACAAGCAAGATCAGACGAGAGCCCTCACACAGGTTTTTCCCCTCCTTGGATTTAACAAGTGTGTGTGTGTGTGTGTGTTTTAAGGCACTGTCCAAACTGATGTTCATATAATCCCTCTCAAATCACACACACACACACACACACACACACACACACACACACACACACACACACATGCTCCCCTCGCCAACACACTTAAAGACTTTCCTGGAGTCACCTCATTAATAGAAATAAAAGAGAAGCGTGTCATATTTCACCGGTGAAGTACCTCGACAGCAGCCTCATCAAATGATCGGCCTCTTAATCATGACAGCTTTAAGAATGTCATTAAGCTGGCTCATTGCCTCCACACACACACACAGACACACACACACACACACACACACACACACACACACACACACACACACACACACACACACACACACACTCCCTCTCTAAAGCACATTGTTCTTTTCAGATAAGACATAAACAGTTAATCTTCTCATGTACAATCAGATGTAACGAATGCAGAGGAACGCACAAACAAACAATAACCTAAAACAAATAAACACTCATTGCCCAAAACACACACGCGCACACACACAAACACGCACACGCACAGACACACACAAGCAGCTGCAGACAAGCAGACACCCCGCAGCTCTGTGACTTGGATAAATTGGATTAAATCGACTAGTAGCAGATGCCTTTTAGTGGATTTTAATTACGTCTCCCTGCGTGAAACAAACGACTGCGTCACGCTGTAACTCACGATATCTGACTTAACGGCTTAAATCCACCCCGGCGTTTAAATGACGAATCAAATGATCAGGGTATGAAGTGTTAGGAGATTGGAAGCGGGTGGTGTTTTTTATATGATTTGATTCTTTTTCCTTTTTTGAAAATCCTACCATCTTTACTTTTCTTTTTTTTTCGCCGTTAATCGCTCCGTCGTGTGTTTCTTTGTGGTTTTTTAACGTCATATTAAATGTGACATATTTGTCTTTTGGGGAGTAACTGGGGGAGTGAAAGAAAAGACACGTTAAACGAGTGCAGATTTCTACTTAAATATAGGATTATAAGCTTCTTACATTTATTTTGAAAGCTTCCCACCTCGTGGCTCCCAGTAGATTACAGATGCTCGGCCCCCTTTCCACATCCAGATCCCTCAGATCAGGGACCTGGACGGCCTGGAGGCACCAAAGTAATCAGGCTTCCTCTCTCCGCTCAGGGCGCAGATCTATCGCCTGCACAGCCCAACTGGATGCGGCGCCCCCTGCTGTTCCTACCTGTCCCTTCGAGGCTAAAGGATAAAGGGGATCACCCACTTACCGCGGTCGCTCCACACCTTTGGAACTATTTACTTTCTTACAATTGCATTTCTCTTCCATTGACATATTTAAGGTTAAACTACGGACATGCATGTTTTATCAGCCTGTTAATGTCCATCCATCCATCCATGGGGGGAGGGGGGGGGGGGTTCACTCTGGAGAAGTCCAACTCATACTTAACTGTCCTTATATTAGTCCACAAAAGTGCTATAAGCTTAAAACTCCTGTACCCCTGTACCTTAAGAGGCGTAAATAAAAACACAATTCTTCTTGACTTCCATGGGGGTTCAATAAATGACCTCATAATACTCCAGCTGTAGAACGGTATCAGTACAGTATCAGTACCGCAACATCGCCCACGGTTTGTGCTGGCGTCATCCCGATGGATGGAGACAGGGTGAATATATATTGTGATCAGAGCCCAAATCAGACACTAATGTAATCCAGAATGAAGCAGAAAGAAAATCTATTTTAAATCACGCTTTATTAAAACCATTGCCGCCTATATTGGCAGGGAGGGACAATCGAGTTGGAGCAATTTGCAAACTGTGGGAGGGGGGGGGGGGGGGGGGAAGTGAGGATGGGCGATAAGATGAGAGTCATTGGAGGGGGGAGCGACGAGGACGGAGAGAGAGGGAGAGAGGAAAAAAGCGGGAGTGACAGCGGAGGTAAAAAGTGAGAATGGTTTCACGTGAGAGAGACGTGAAGTTTAAAAAAACGATAAAAGAAGAAAAGCAAGACAGTGACGAACAGAAGGAGACGGAGAGCTGGGGGGGGGCGAGGGGGACGAGGGGGCGAGGGGGACGAGGGGGACGAGGGACAGATTTAAAGCAGCGATATAATGAGACAATTGATGCCGCGGCCCGGGGGTTAAGCACCTGAAGCCGGCCCGGTAATTGGCTGAGAATGGCAGAGTGACAGCCACAGAGATGTGGGCTGCGACCTGGAAGGGAGAGCAGACGGAGACAGGGAGGTGGAGGAGGTGGAGGGAGGTGGAGGAGGTGTTGAACATATTCATCTCCAGATAAGAGAATGTCATCGTGTCCGGGACGGCGGCGGAGGAAACGACGGGGAAACGCTCGAGGCCCCCGAGGAATGAAAGCCCGACTGCAGCTGCTCGTTACAATAATGTCACTCAGCCAATTATATCCGTAACAGTCGGATTAAATTATAAAGCAAAAATGTCTTTTACTTCAAAAGATCATTTGATTTTCCTCGTGCTGTGTGATGATACCTCCGCTGGGTCTTGCGTTGTGAATTATCTTTGAGGATTTTCTCTTGATCATGAAAGCAGGAGGCCTCACTGGGGTTTGGGGATAAGATGATGGATTCATATGTCCTGGTGCCGCGTTCACGAGGTTTTTAGGATTCGTTTCCGCTGCAGAAACCAAAATGATCTGCGTCCCCTGTTGAGCGTTTGTTCTGCTGCAGGTTTAATATTCTCTATATTGTCATAAAAGCATTTGAATTAGTCGTCTAAACGAAGCCAAGTGGATATAACGATAAAGTAACTGTAATAACGCAGCATCTTTATTATTGGGAAAACCTCATCACAGGAACTGAAACCATAATGTGTTAAGAGATATTGTGTTCATGTCTTTAGCTCAGTAGGTTTTCTGTGTTTATTCAGAAAAATCTAATGAAAAATATGTCATACTTGTATTTTCTTTTGTGTGGTAAAAGGTTTAGTGATATGAATCATTTGAAAGTTCACCAAAAAAAAACCAACAGCAAAACTAACAATGTAATGCAAACCATTTGTGTGGCAGAATTCAAAGGGTTAACGGGATATGAACAAACACCTTAATAAACAAGTCAACCCAAGAAGTATGAACAGAACAATAACAGCAGATAATCAATCAATCACAACGATGTCGGGTCGAACCCCGATCCAGGGGAATCAAACCAGCGACCCTCTGGTTGAAGGACATCCCACACGTACATATATATACTAGTAGTAGTACTAATAGAAGTACTAGTAATCAGTCAACACCACAAACCACAGCTGCATCAAACAACACAATTTTAAACAGTTGATGAGTTTTCTGTCCCCCCCCCCCCCCCTCTACAGTCACTAATTACCCCACAACAGTAAAACCTCAGACTTGACACAGCAGCTGGGCTGTGGGGGGGGGGGTGCACCTCTCTATGATGATTCATCCACTAAACCAGCAGCTGGGTGACACACACAAACTACACAACTCCCTGTAAACAACCAGGGAAAGTGTCCGACCCCAGTTCCACGTCCTCTCCCCGGCTTCAGAGACGCTTTGTCCTCGCGCCGCCGCGGTGTCTCCAGCTCAGGCAGGGGGGGGGGGGGGGGGGGGTTCGGTGACTGTCCTGATCTAACCTGGACAAACGTACTGACATCGTTGGTTTAAATGATCACCTGACACGAGAACGTGTTTCTCACTCGGACGGAGCCGGGATCGCACGGATCGCTTTGCACCATCATTAGAACTCGTGTTGGAGAATCAGATAACAGCCTCGGCGCCAATTTAGCCGCGCGGCTCCCGGACTTCCATATCCGCGCTGTGGACCGGACGCTTAATTAAGAGGGTGGAAGACGCGCGGCGGCGGAACTCTCTAGTTTTTCTTCGTTAAACCGGAGGATACCGTGACATCCAGCTCTGCGTCTTGTCCGTGAGGCGGAACCAGAGTTGTATTAGCGCGTGAAGCGTAGTAATGGATCCAAAAGTTACCAAATGACCTGTCACGGTGTCCAATTAATGTTTCTCTCATTATCGTTGCACATCCTCATGTTTAAGTCACACAAACCTTACTTCCTTTATTAACGAGGCCTCGCACGTTTCCCCGCCTCCTCTCGTGTCACACAGCGTACGACAACTCTCTAAAGAGACAGCATCGTAGTTTTTATTTTGCAGCCCTAACAACATTATGGAATTATCTCAAGTCATCAATTTTCTGTAACACTTTAGATCCTAGTAAAAAAAAAATACACTGCATATGTGTATTTTTACATCACGATCGTACATTTTTACAACGTTTTATTAATAAGCTGCGAGAATCGGCAGCAATTACGTTAAGTGCCGGCCCCGAGCTTCGGCAGCGCACAACCGCAAAGTGGTCAGAACTCCTGATGTGACTCGGCATGACGCTCGCCCAACGTGCCATTAGGGAGAAACTTGAATTATAATAAGATCTTAAACATAACAGGGGAATAAGCACTTGTGAAACTCAGGTGCTGAAAGAGTGAGCGGCGGGGTCTACGCTGCAATAACACACTAATGGGTATTATAAAAAATCAACACAACATAAACCCCCGCGCATTAGAAGATCCTGTCGTGGTTTAATTGTGATTAGCACTAACCGGCTGGTGCGATTGGATTCTCCGTCTGATGCTCATTTAGACGAAGTGTCGGTCTCTGAATGTTCGTCCACAGCCGAGCGGGAAACAGACGGAGAGAATTCGAGTCCACGGTGTTATAGTTTGTTTATTTTGGGATTTCAATTGGTTATCGAGTTTCTTTATCTCCATCTCTCTGCAGAAGAGACAGGAGGAGAGGTCGTCTTTGGCTTTGTGCTGAGACGCCTCTTTGCAAATGTCACAGTATACGGCCACGGCATCGACTGAGCATTTTAAAATACACCTACTGTGCCTTTGAGTGATGAAGTGTGTGTGTTTGTGTGCGTACGTGTGTGTTTGTGTGCGTTAAACAGGGTCTAAACACCGATATTCTGCAGGACCATTAGAGTCTTTGTGCGTTTATTTGTGTCTGTGTTGTCTTGTCCACCGGCTTAATGGGAGAGTATTGACTGGCGTCCCCGTGACTTGGTTTCCCTTTATTAGAAAAACTCAGAGTGGAGTGGGAGTTATTGAATCACGCCTTCGCTCAAGAAAAACACAGAAACGAGTTTAGAGAAGAAACCGAGCGAGTGACCAGCTGCTGGGAAGAGTAAAGGAAGAGTTGTGACTGTGACCTGCTGGCTGGGACTCACTGGAAAGCTCCTGGTCTAAAGGTCGAGGCAGCTGGACAAATGAAGTTGAATTGAATTGATGTGGTGCTACAGCCCAGATGTTCAAGACAACACCTGCAATGTCACGACTTAATGTAAATGTAAACGACTCAACGGCTCAAACGGCTCAAACGGCTTTACAGTACTGGTTCGTTCCCATTCACCCATTCACTGGGGGGCTGGTTGTTAAAATAAAGTTAAAGTAAAACTTTCCACAGACCCACATGTAGTCACCATCCTGACGAGCTTCAAACACAACCTTGATGAAGGTCCTGCATGCAGTCAGATCTCAATCGGACGGACCGTCGGGCCACTTTGAACCGCTCTACCCCCACATGCAAACCCCAGACTCTGTTGCCAGCGCTGATAAAGGAACTCGGGCGTTTGTGTTATCGAACGACTTCATGAGCCGTCAGCAAAGCTCCCGTCAGCAAAGCTCCCGTCAGCAAAGCTCCCGTCAGCGCGGCTTCTATCCCCCAATGAAACCTGGGGCCTGGATTCATTTACATAGAAAGGAATTGGACCCAAATTTATCTCGCACAAATCTTACGTCCCAGCTGGCAGGTTTTTAAAATCGACACACTTTTATTTTGTTTTATTTTTTCAAATTGAACTTCTTCTTCCCACATGTGTCAATCTCTCTCTGAGTCGTTCCATCTCTCCCTTCCTCAGTTTCCTGTGTCAGTCCTCTCGGTCGTTTGGTTTTACTGCTCCATCCATCTCATCCCTCTCACGTCCGTCAGGTGGGTTTGTTCTGCTTGTTCTATCCATTCTATCTCACCCTTCAATTTCCCTTGTTGTTGTTGTTGTTTTTTATCACTCTCTCTAATCATCTGCTTCTTGCTCCGTCGTCGCCCTCATTTGCATGCTGATCCGCACCCCCCCACCC